>CM057380.1:145389031-145766531 GCA_030015415.1 Cynopterus sphinx
TGCAATATGTTTGTGGGTCTTGTTTTCCAGTGATTCACATCTAAAAATGATATTTACACCAAAAATTCCAGGCTAATTATTAATTTTATTCATGATATTTGAATTTTTTATGATATTTTGAATTTCTGATTGAAATTTAGACTGTTTTTTAAATATCTGATCAAGTACCTTCCTTTGTGTAGGTTAATTCTCAATTGGAAAGTACTTTCATTTTCCCTGATGTATTGTTTTTGACGAGACATCATTAAATTTGTTTTTGCTTAGCTTAGTAAATTAAACTAATTTCAAACTTGTTATTATGAAAGTTAAATTGTTCATTGTATTAGAAGTCTAATACATATATATTCATCCAATTCTTCTCTATTATAAAACAACCATTCATGTTTTTGTCTCATTTATAATCCTAAATAGTTTTTATATGTTTAGTTTAATTTTCTATTTCTAGATTTTCCATGGTCTGATAAAGTTAAAGATGTTCTGAAAAATGTCTTTAAATTGGAGATGTTCAGACTGCTTCAGCTTGAAACTATTAATGTAACAATGTCCGGAAAGGATGTATTTCTTGTTATGCCTACAGGAGGTGGAAAGAGCTTATGCTACCAGTTACCAGCATTATGTTCAGACGGTATGTGTTAAGAAAGGTTAATTTTAAGTTAAAAATGTCATTTCTCTTAATATATCTTATAGTCTCTTAAAAAATAATTTCTAACCATAGATTAAGTAGATTTTAAAAATGCATATTTAAAATACATATATATATGTGTGTGTGTGTGTGTGTGTGTGTGTGTATACATGTATATATATATAATGTATACTAAAAATGTATATATAAAAATGTATATACATCTAAAGGATTTACTTAGGGATATTAAAGACTTTGAGAGCAGTTAATTCTTTTATCTGTTTCTTGCTGTATAATTAAAAACATGTTGTTGGAGAAAAAGTGCTAGGAAAAGAATCAGTAGACCTGGATTCTAGTCTCAGATTTTATCAAGTGTCTGTTGTGGTTAGGCACTTGAGATACAGTACTGATCAAAACCTCTTGGTCCAAATTTTCATAGACCTCAGAGGATGGAGCAACCCCTTTCTCAAACTTAATGTACATAAGAATCACCTGGTAATGATCTCATTAACATGCAGATTCTGTTTTACAAGACCCAAGATTTTGCATTTCTAACAGGCTTCCAGAGCCGATGCTGATATTGATGCTGCAGTTTGGGAATTACAAATGGGAGAGAGCAGGGGTCAGCAAACTTTTCCTTAAAGGGCTAGTCAGTATATATTATAGGCCAGTGATATTATAAATATTGTGGTCAGTATGGTCTCTGTGGCAACTACTGAACTCTGCCATTGTAGCACCGAAGCAACCATAGACAAGATGTAAACAAATGGATATGGCTATGTTTCATTAAAACTTTATTTACAAAATCAAGCAATCAGCGTGTAGTTGACCCCTGGTCTCGAGAATACAGGTAATTGCAGGTTTTGTGACAAAGGTTTTAATAGGGAGTTAAATCAGTGCAAATATCAGGTCTAGAGGCTGTCAGATAAGGCTTTTACAAGGAAGTGGCATTCAAACTACAAGCTAAAAGATAAGTAGGGGGGAAAAAAAGGACAGTGGAAGAAGAAAGATTGCTTATTCAGGGAAGCAGTATTTGTAAGAGCCCAAAAGTAAGAGGGAATATGCATACAATCTTGGTATGATGTATTCAGTAACCTGGAAGGATTTCACTGTGCCAGGCAGTGAGGGGCAAGACATGCAGAAAGGTTTCTTAAAAGATATTTAAAAAATTTTGATTTTGTGGGACACCATTGAAAAGTTTTATACAGGTAAGAGACTTGTCAGATTTGTAATTTAGAAAGATAATTTCAGCAGATGGGAGAATTCACAAATACTTAGAGGATAATTATAGTAGGATTTGGTATTCATTGGACAGGTAGATGGAGGATGGTAGGTTAGAAGAAGGGATAGTCTAGAATGATGTCCTAAATTTTGGTGAGAATAAATGCTAATTTATTGAAATAGATTACATTGGAGAAAGAACTTAATTTGGGAATGGAGAGAGAGGGAAGATGATGAATTTAATTGGCGCATGTTGAATTTATGAGGCCTACAAGACATCCAGATGAGATTGTCCTGTGAATAGAGGGATGTTTGGGTGTGTAACACTTGGGTCCGAGAGATCTGAGTTAGCTGAGTTGGAGGTTGTTAGTGTAGAGAAGACGTTGAAGCAATGAGAGTGAGTTTTATCATCTGGAGCAGCATGAGAAGAGAAAAAGCCTAAAGCAGAAACTAGAACTCCAAAAGTTTAGGGATAAATGGAAAGAGGGCCTTGCAAAGAGGATTGAGAAGGAATAGCAAAGTGTAGGAGGATAATCAGTAAGTATGGTGTTGAGAAGCCTAGTGAAGGGAGTATTTTAAGGAGGGAGTGGTTAATAGTTATGACTGTTGGCAAAAAATCAAATGAAATAAGGACTTAAAAGTTTCATTTGTTAGTGACAAGGGAGTCATCTGTGACCTTGGCTAGAGCAATTTCAGTGAAATGGTTGAGTGGAAATGGAATAGCAATGATTTGGAAATGAGTAGGATTTGAGGAAATGGAACTAGTGAAAGGGATACTCTTTGGAAAGAATTGCTATGAAGGGACAAAGAGAGTCCTAAATTAGATGTCCCTGGTTTTTTCAAAGATGAGAAAGACTCAACCTTGTTTAAATATAAAACTGATAAGAACAGGTACTATACTTGAGCTTAGCTAAAAGGCCAAGAAGTGATGACTTTTTTTAAATATAATGAGATGGTGCCAGTAATGAGGGAGAAGGTGAAAATAAAAGAGAGAGTAATTGAGAGGGAGAAATCCCTGATAAGGTTTCAGTCTGAGTATGTTTCTTAAATGAGTTTGCACGCTGCTCACAGTTATTTTAAGGAACAGGTCATAGAAACATAAGGTTAAATGTTTTAAACAATGTGGAATAGCTATTATAGCAGTCAATAATTTCAGTTATAAAAGAAAGGAAGTATATTACCAAAGCTTCATTTAGTCAATAAACTTCACTGATTTCTACTCAGAATAAATTAGTATAGTGCAGTAAATGGAAGAATACTCATATAACTATCATTTTTAATTATACAAGTTACTGTGTTTTTTTTTCCCCCCCTTGGAAAACTTTGGAATAACTTTTCCCTGATGTAAATGGATAGTATTTGACCTAATTTCTATTATTTTAATGAGATTACCAATACTGATTATTAACAATGATGGTGACTTAAAAATTCAAAATGATAATATTTGTATTTTTATAAGACTGAATAAAGGAAGAGATTTCTGTTTAACCTTATATTTGCCTATTTGGCTTGTCATTTATTCATGTGATTCTCTTTTATTAATGAGGTTAAGAAATAGATAGTAAATTAAAGCTACATACAAAATTAGTCTGAATTGATGGGTGGTACCCACAAGTATGGTAAAGAAGGTGAATGATCTAAACTTGATCAAGTGGTGGTATAAAATTTAAAGTAGATTTTCTTTTTCTCTTTTAGGCTTTACACTTGTGATCTGCCCATTGATCTCTCTTATGGAAGACCAATTAATGGTTTTAAAACAATTAGAAATTTCAGCTACCATGTTAAATGCTTCTAGTTCTAAGGTATGTTTTTATAGCTTTTTAAAAATAAATTAATTCTTTATTGAAATGGGGGCCTTATCTATAGTTGAGTCACTTATAAAATTATAAACTGATAACTATTTTTTATTTATTTTATTATTTTATTTTTTAGGTGAGGCAACCCTTGGTTGACCTCACAGATTGCAAGGACCTTGTCAGGTTACAAACCCTTAATTTATTTTATTTTTTATTTTTTAAGTTTTACAACTATAGCACCTGGTCTTCCTATGTGGTCTCCCATTCAAGCACTAACTGGGCCTGACCCTGCTTAGCTTCTGAGATCAGATGGGATAGGGCTTGTTCAGGGTTGAGTGGCCTTAGACAATAACTATTTTTATCAGGAGTTGAAAACTGCTTCTTATGGACCAGTTCTAGCTCACTGCCTATTTTTTTGTGCTTTGTGAATTAAGATTGGTTTTTACATTTTTAAAAAGGTTTTGAAAAATCAAAAAAGAAAAATATTTTGTGAAGTGCAAAAGTTATATGAGATTCACATTTCTGTAAAGTTGTGTTGGAAAACAACCATGATCCTTTATTTATGGATAGTCTATGACTTTTTCCACCACAATGACAGAGTTAAGTCATTGTGATAGTTGAGATCATATGGCCCACAAAACCAAATATTTAAACTATCACATTTTACAGGGATCATTTGCTGACCTGTTTTATAGTATCCATTATAAAAGAGTAAGCAAGAATTCATAATTATGCAATATAATTAAATACAAAAAATGAGTTACTAACAAGATACCTACCACCATGGAATTTCTTCTTTTTGGGAATGGACTCTTACCTTCATTTGCTAAATAAAGCATTTACCAGCTATTTTTTCAGAAAGCATTTTATTGAAATTTTCAAAAGTATACAAAAGTGGAGAGACTAGTATAAAAACTTTTATGTACCTATTAACCACCTTTAACAGTTAATAACATATGGCCAATCTTTCTTCATCTATCTACCCCCCATTTTCCCAACCTCCTCCCAGTTTATTTATTTAAAACAAATCCTAAACCTCATATCATTGAAATATAACTTCTTTAGTATGTCTATCTTTAAAAAAAAAACTATAATTCCATCATCACATCTAAAAAATTTAATATCAATTCTTTTAAGTTATTAAATGAAAATATTCAGATTTCTCTAATTAAATTTTATGCTTTTTTGTAAAAAAAAAAAATCGTGGTCCAGATAAGATTCATGCATTATGATGTATTTGGTTGATATATCCATAGGTTCCCCTTATTTCTTTTGTTTCTTTTGCAAATTGTTTGTTGAAGGAACTCGGTTCTTTGTTCTATAGTTTTATATTTTCTTGATTGTATCCTTGTGATATAGTTTAACTTGTTCCTTTTAGTTGATCCAAAAACTTGATTGGATTTCTATTTGGATTTTTCCCCCCAAAATATACTTCCCATGGCATCACTAAGGAGTTACATACTATCTGGTTGTTCTTTATGATGTTAAGCTTGATCAGTGGATTCAGGTGATGTCTACCAGTCTGTAATTATCAGTTTCTCTATCAGCTTTTCATCTAATGGTTTTAGCCCCCGCTGATGATTATTGCTTACTTTAGAGCTGCTATTTAATTAGGCATTACAAAATTGTGATTTCTAATTCTATCACTTCTTCATATATTAGCTAGACTTTTTCTGTGAAGAACTATTTCCTTATTAACTCTTTATAGATTGAAAATTCTTTTCCTTTACCAATTTTCAGAAAGTATTGTTTCCAGCATTCTCCAGAGGTAGGTAGTAGGGCTTTTATTCCCAAGTATAATTATAGACATGGATATTTAATATATTTGGTCTGTTTTAATCCACAGTTATTATTTTTTTAATGCTGAAATAGCCCCATCTTTGGACAGTGAGAGTCTTTTTAAATTGGCTCTTGCATTTTTCTTCTTTCACCCCATAGTTTTTTAGTTTTTGACTTCTTGCATTCTTATATATAAGATACTCCAGGTTCAATTTGTATATTTTCTTCCTGACCTGGAGTTAGCTATAATTCCAAGGAGCCCTGACTCCTTTAATTTTTCCCATATATTTTTGTTTTATTTAAGTTCTTGTGCCATTATAACTGCTCTCTCATTCAATAGAATGAACCTATGGAGAACTTTGCCTGTTAATACTGTACTTCCTTAAAACTGAAAAAGAGTAACAATATATATGAAAAGTAGTTAGAAAGTTGCAGATAATTAATTACAAGTTCATGCCATATCACTACTGTTTGAAAAGTTTGGGAGTGAAAGTCATTTTCTGGTTCCTTTCACTGGATGTTCATAGGATGTGAATACAACTTTTTAACCTTGTTTTTCCACTTACTTTGCCAGAAGATCTAGGGTTTTTTTTTTTTTTTTTGCATCTGCCCATTTCTTAGCCTTATATTTGCTCCCTTAAGATTTCTGGGACATTTAGGACCAGTTTAAATGTTTACTACACTTTGGCCGTTTTTAATGAAATTGGAACTATCTCAAGGAGTTAACAAACTGCTTTGCTGGGATGATGAAAGCAGTTTTGACTTTTTTTTATTACATACATTATTGTTTCTTTACACTTCTTTTGATTAGAAGGAAAAATGTGATATCTAATATGTGAAATATATATAACAGAACATTAAGAACCTAATAATTGTTACCTCTTAAGATTTATTATTATATATAACACAAATATGTATTTCATATTATAAAATCTTAATTCAATGAATGAGATACTTTATAAAGCCTAAATAGAGTATGAGTCTATTTGATGGTATCATTGAAGTAGCTAATCAAGAATAAATTATGTTCACAGATACATATAGTGATTACAAATATAATGTTAAAATTAATAAAAACACCTTTATAATCATACCTATTGCATTTAGCTCACATTTTTGCATTGATTGCAAACAATTTAGACTTATACTTTCATAGAATAAGTGCTTATTGGGATGTCTTGACATTCATTTCTTTTTCTCTTTCTATCAAATGAAATTATTCTTTTATCAACAGTTTGGGTATAAATAAATAAATAATGCTATTTACACAGCTGCCGTGAAGTTTAGTACTGGGACAAGGTTCTGATTTTAATGAACTGAACATCTGTCAAAACAGCACAAGGTTATTGCTTTGGAGTAATGAACATCTTCATTTACCACATAGTATTGTAGCTTCATAGCTTAGTTCTCTTACAGTTATGTCTGTTTTTCTTCCAATAGGAGCATGTGAAATGGGTTCATGCTGAAATGGTAAATAAAAACTCAAAGCTAAAGTTAATTTATGTGACTCCAGAGAAAATTGCAAAAAGCAAAATGTTTATGTCAAGGCTAGAAAAAGCCTATGAGGCAAAGAGACTCACCCGAATTGCTGTGGATGAAGTTCACTGCTGTAGCCACTGGGGTCATGACTTCAGACCTGGTATGTATGCTGTCTCTAGAAAATTCCTTCATGCTTGAGACTATTTTCTTAACTTAGCTTTACATAATGGGAAATCTCTGTTTTCATTAAAATTATCTTCTCAGGTAGTTATTACTCCTATTCTCTTGCTTTTCATATAAGGAGAGCCAAGAGGCAGAATCTTTAATCTCTTTACTCCAAGGTTCTGTTTAGTTGAACTGCCTTTATCCTTTGAAACATTTGTTTATTAGCAAATATTATACTCTTCCACCTTTAGACATAAAGATTTACTGACCTCCAAGTTCTCTTTCACATCTGTTGAGGAATGTGCATCTGGTTCAAAGTTGTCTGTTTTAGTCATCATTCTGAGTGTCCTTAGCATCCACTTTAGGACCTATACCCAACTGACTTCTCAGTGGTAAAGTTCTGTGAGAAATGCGGGATATTTTAGTAACCCTTTTTTTTTAACTCTAATCCAATCCTACGGTCATAGCCTAAAGTGGGTTACTCAGACTTGTTCTATGAAAAAAAAAAATCTTAAAAAATCCTCTTTCACGATTTCAACCTCTTCTTTCTAACCTGTTTCATATTCACATGGAGCTCTGGATTCCTCTTTAATCCCTCCTGCTACTTGTCCATGGTTCCAGTCCGCACATGATGGTCACTCTTTATCTCATCCAGACTCTGTGTGGTTGCCACTTCTGTTGTATTTCTTCTGGATTGCCTGGCATTTTGCCAGTCTGCTTCAGGCACTGTGCTAGACTGAGATGCTAGATCCATCCAGGCTCTGCTTTCTTCATTCATGCTGTTTGGCTTCTAAACATTGTTGGAAATAAATTGCATTACTGCATTAATATCCACCTCACTTCAGCTTTCATTGTGCTCAGCTTATACTTTTATTTGTCTCTGTTTCATCTCTTTTATACATTTTTCTTAACAAGCTTTCCATACCACTGACTTTCTCTTCAGGCCATAACTCATACTTAGCAGATGCCTCCTACTACCCAGAAAATAGGTGCCATCAGGTATGAACATCTCTTCTTTTCTGTTCTAAACATCAGTAATAATTTTTTTAGAAAAAAATATTTATTTTATAAAAGTAACTATGACTACTCCCACTTCATCCTTTCCTGCCTATATCATTAAGTCTTGAATTAAGCCTGCCTTTCTTTCTTTACCCTTCTATGTAATAGTATCAGCCAGGGTTGGGTCAGGGAAGCAGAGCCACTATGAATATTAGGAAATAACAGATTTATTTTAGAAAGTAGACCTCTCACAATTGTAGGAGGAGCTAGGGAAGTGAAAGTCTGAATGCGGGGTTGGAAGATCAGAGAAAAGTCATTGACTGGTCCTGAGGCACTGGCACGGAAAGGCCAGCCAAAGCTTGTAGGGGAAACTGCAACTGGTGTAGCCAGTGCCAAAGTGAGGGACCACAGATGGGAAGCTAGCGAGAGGGCTCTGGTAGGCCACCTCCTAGGTCTGCTGCCAGGCATCTATCTAGTATGGCCCCTGTTGAACAGCAAGGCCTCTGTTTGGGAAGAAAAGCTAATGAAGGAGTGGAAAAAAGCTAGGACAAGCTAGACCTGGCTGGGCACCTCTGCATCTTCCATCATCCTATCTGCCTAGAAAGACCATCAGAGAGTAATAGCAGCTGGTTTACCTCTGCCTCCTACACCTTACACAAGTTCCTCTTTTGGGCCAGTTCTAACTTGAAATCATACAGGGAAAACAGTTCCCTCTTTATCAGAGCTGACAACAGATTCATCTAGCACATGACTGATTTAGCCCCACCGAACTGCTTCCTGTTATCTGAACCTGCCAAGTTATTTATTTCATGCCAGCATGTCTGCAGTGTATATGCTGTTTCTTGTGTCTGATGTTTTCTGCTTCCCTTCCTAGTGAATTTTTGCTCATTCCTCAAGACCCAACTCAAATGTTAGCCCCTGAAACCTTCACAACTTCCCAAGCAGTTTCTGTGTCCTCTGTAGTTTCATAGTAGTCCTCTACCTTAGCATTTAACAATTTCTACCACATTTTTTTTTTCATTTTCTCTAAATAATTTAAGTACTTAGGGAGTACTTAAGAACAACTTGTGTAATGATTTAGTTGTAAATGACTAGTATGAGCTGAGGTCCCCTGAAATAGGTTATATAAAAAGCTGTGTCCTCACCAACCTTTTTCTCGTCTGAACATGCTATTCCTGCATGCTCCTGGTGGTAGAAGGGTTTTGACTGATGGCTTCTTTTATCTCTTTTAACTTTAGTAGATTCAAACACTATGGCTACTCCAAATGCCTCTTGAATCCCCTGTTCAGCAGGTATAGACCAGCTTATTGGAAATGTTTATTCCCTCTCTTTAGCAGGGACTTCCATCCATGGTCAAGAACAGTATTTTTGAAGAACCAGCTAAAAGTATAATAAAGCATGCCTTATTCAAAAAGAACAGGCCACAACTACAGATTTGCTGAGATTGAGAGCTATAGAAATCAAATTACAGCAATCATTGTTTACCTGCATTATGTTAAAGGCTTAATTTACTCTGTTCCTTAAATTAGGTTAGAAAGAAGGCCACTTTGTATTTTTTTTTTTTTTCAGATTATAAGGCACTTGGTATCTTAAAGAGGCAATTCCCTAACACAGCACTAATTGGGCTGACTGCAACTGCAACAAATCATGTTTTGAAGGATGCTCAGAAAATACTGTGTATTGAGAAGTGTTTTACTTTTACAGCTTCCTTTAATAGGCCAAATCTTTATTATGAGGTATGTAACTTTTCTATCAACTTACAGCTTTTGTGAAGGATTATAGCAGAGGTTACCTTTCATTACGTTTATTTATATGAGTAACAGTTAACTGTGAAAATTTTCAAAATCAGGAAATAATTACAAGCAGATTAATGCTTTCTTTTTATAGCTCTTGTGCTTCAAGCTCTGCTGTAGTAAGTTAAGTAGAAGACACTGTCTTGTTAAATCTTTGTACATTCTTTCCTATGCAAGGATGGAGAGAAAGTAAAATGATACCAAAGACTCTATGACATCCTATTGAAATTAATTTGAAATAATACAAAATTAATAGGCCACTAAAGATTTACTAGTACTCCCTATTTAGATTATATTTGATATATAAACTTTAAAGTTAAATAAACTAACAGTTGTTTTTTTCTTTCAAATCCTTTCAAGAGTGATTTGATATTTTTCTGAGTTTTCATTGACTAGTTATTTATGCCATGGTTTATATTTTATAAAAGGAGCATCAGAAAATAAAGTCTTCATCTTTACAAGTTTTTCACTGCTTCTGTGCCTCCTCATCTCTGGTAAATTCAAAACTAAGGATTAAGAAGAGATTGGGAGGTAGCAGGGGAGAGGCAGATGGGGTGAATCAAATGAGGCAAGTGAAAGGATAAAAAAACTAGAAAGAATGGTGCCTTGAAAGTCGTAAGTAGTGGCTGCTTGGATAGTACTCATTAATTTACTTTTTAATAAGTTAAGCTTTTTTTTAGGTTCGACAGAAGCCCTCAAACACTGAAGATTTTATTGAGGATGTTGTAAAGCTCATTAATGGGAGATATAAAGGGCAATCAGGTAATAAAATAATAAACCAACTTATGAAGACTGAGAGAACTTTCAAAAAGTAATTAATAGTACACTGATTTAATACACTGATAAATGATAAACACCAGAAAATATTAATGTATGGCAGAAGATACTTGACCATATTATGTAAAATTAATTTGCTTGGTGATCTTAGAAATTGGGTGTGACATTTGCTAATAGCGCAGATTATAGGAGTCTGATTTATTTTTGCTTATTTATACTTAATTGCTTCAAAGAATGGACCTAATGACATAATGTTAATTTTCAACAGCACATATTTAGTAAGTATCCACTTCTACATAAGAGAAGGTTAAGCACTGATGCTCTAAAGGGATATAAAATATAGGCTCTTATAATAAAGGACACATTAAAGAAATAGATAGTACATATTGAAAGAGTTAAGTATAGATGGAGTTGAGAGTATACATACACGTATTTCAGGATTAATGAATAGGCAAATGTTACCAAAGCAAAGAGTCTTTGTAAAAGTAGCATTTCAGAACTGTTCTGTAGATTTTTCAGGAAATATTAATGGATACGCTGGGTAAAAGGAGTTCCAGGATCACATGAGTTTGAGAAAAGCTGCAGCTATTTCTCCCTCCTGGAAATGCACATTAGAGGTTCTGACCAGCCCTATAGATAAAGGGAATAACTTATTTAACTTTGTTCAATGCAGTGTTCTGCAAACTCATTTGCTTGTGCAACTTTTCACAGCACACTTGCCAACATCCTATGGAGCTATGGGACATCATTTTGAGAAATACTGTGTAGTGGGAGATAAAGTCAGAGAGAGAAAAGAGGCAGTGGGAACCAACACCAGTGACTAGGCTCATTTCTGTTTTAGAGCAAGCTGGTGATCAAATCTTGAATTATACTGAAAAGTCAATATGTGTTCAGGGCCTTGGAAGTTTTCATAAATCTTTTCACCCTGTGCATTGTATTAATCAGTATCTCAAATATGTGTGCTAAAAATTTTTTTAAGAATGTCATATATATATTTAACACTTGGACATATTTTCTACAGGAATCATATATTGTTTTTCTCAGAAGGACTCTGAGCAAGTTACAGTTAGTTTACAGAAACTGGGAATTCATGCAGGTGCATACCATGCAAATATGGAACCAGAAGATAAGACCACGGTCCATAAAAGATGGTCAGCCAATGAAATTCAGGTTAAATATGTATCTTCAATAGAAGCTTAATTCACCTTGAAAAATATTTTAGTTTGACTTGATTAACATAAAATGTTAAAACATTTTAGGTTGTGGTGGCAACAGTTGCATTTGGTATGGGAATTGATAAACCAGATGTGAGATTTGTTATTCATCATTCAATGAGTAAATCTATGGAAAATTATTACCAAGAGAGTGGACGTGCAGGTATGTATAACTCAAATCCAGAAGTAACTTTTTAAAAAGCTTTTCCAGAAAACCAAAATGATGTTTAATAATTCTGTATTTCTAATCTTTATTGGTTACTATTTTTGGAGTGAACAAGTCTTTTTTGAAGTTTTATACTTATTTGCCTGTGGAGAAATTTTACTTATGTTCTATTGAAGTGTTACGAATTATTTCTTCTTATATTTGCTAAGATAATTTGATGTCCATCTTTGTCTCCTGAATTTTTAATTAGCGGTTTCAAATCCAAAATTTAAATAACTGGATTACTTTTTGGACAAATTTTTTAACTAATAAAGCTCCCCTCCCCTCGGTGGTTTCCCATCTCAAAGAACTAACCAGGCTCAACCCTGCTTAGCTTCCGAGATCAGACAGGATTAGGCTTGTTCAGGATAGCATGGCTGTAGACTGGAATTTCTAGATGTGTTATATTTAGACAATGAAGCATGGCCAGCTAATTTTACATATATTATTTTTGCATGTTTTGAATTTTTTTAAGTAATTATGCAATCCCAAGATCTCTTGCAATTCCAAGATCTGTCATACTACAGGTCGAGATGACATGAAAGCAGATTGTATTTTGTATTATGGCTTTGGAGATATATTCAGAATAAGTTCAATGGTCGTGATGGAAAATGTGGGACAACAGAAGCTTTATGAGATGGTGTCATACTGTCAAAACATAAGCAAGTAAGCCACCTACCTTTTCATATTTAATTCAATTAAAGACAAACAGTTTGAAAGTGTATGGCATTACTTTGAGTACTTAGGAAAGTCAATAAGTACATTGGTAGAACATTAAGTGCAAACATGTAAAACCAGCAGGATTGGCTGTAATCCAAGGAAAGATATTTGCACACATGCAAGCCCTCTTTCCCTCTCTTCCTCCCTCTCTCTCTTTCATTATCCAAAACTATATTTTATTGAAAGTTTTGATACAAATTGACAGTGAGTTCAAGCCTTTTTTCTCTGGCACTAGTGTACAGCTACATGCCTTAATAATTTTGAAAAGATGTATTAGAAGTGTTTTGAGACTTAAGCTCAGTAACACATTTCATCCTACCAGTTGATAGATTGATGAAATAATTGACAGCAGGGTCAAGTTTCTCAAATAAATTTAAATCTATTTAGGGTGGCTTTAGTTAGACCATATAGCTCCCTAATGGCTTCTTGGTCTTAGTCATCTTTGTTCTCATATTGCCCATCACATAAAAAGGACTCAAAAATTTTGAAACAGTCAACAGTAACCAGACAATGACAGGAAATGGTATTTCTTTCCTATAAATGCTACAATAATCTAGTTAAATGAGAAAATGAAAATTTCCTTAGATGTCCAGTAGACCCCGTGAAGCATATTTTTGGGTTTAGACTCAAATGGATACTGTAAAATACAAGAAATTGCTTTGCTATCAGGAAGATATTTTTAATAGTTGTAAAATACTGAGTCATAAAATAAATCTCAGACAACTTCTTAAAAGCTAAATTTATCAAGTACATATGGAAGAAATTATATTTGGCAGGAAGACTAAAGGTCACCAAAAATGTCCTCACCCAAATCACTGGAAACTGTGAGTTTATTACCTTACAATGCAAAAGGTCAAAAAAAGTTGCTAATCCGATAACCTTAAAATAGGGAGATTATCTTGGAATATTTGGGTGGACCCAGTACAATCACAAGGGTCCTTTTATGTGGAAGGAGGCAGAAGAGGGGAGAAAGTGATGCGATGTGGAGACAACCCACTGTTCTGATTTAAAAATGGGGAAAAGGGGATCTGGTGCCAAGGAATGCAGGCAGTCTCTAGAAACTGGAAAGGATAAGAAAACAGATTCTCTCCTCTAGAGCCATGGTCCCCAACTTTTTTGGCATCAGGGACCTGAGCTCTTATGAGCATCTAATGCCTGATGATCTGAGGTGGAGCTTAGGTGGTGATATTAGCGCTGGGGAATGGCTGCAAATACAGGTGAAGCTTTGCTTGCCGCCTGCCGCTCACCTCCTGCTGTGTGGCCTGGTTCCTCACAGGCCACAGACTGGTACCTGTCCACAGACAGATACCTGTCTGCAGCCCATGGGTTGGGAACCCCTGCTCTAGAGCCTCCAGAAGAAGCACAGCCCTTCTAACACTGATTTTAACCCACTAAGACTTATGTCAGACTTCTAGTTTGTAGAAATGTAACATAATTTGTGTTGTTTCAAGCCAGTAAATTTGTGGTAATATGACAGCAATAGGAAACTAATACAATATATAACTCTGTATTAAATAAAGCTTTATTAGATCATTTAATAATTTATATCCCTAATCTGTTTGCAGATGTCGCCGTGTATTGATAGCTCAACATTTTGATGAAGTATGGAACTCAGAAGCTTGTAACAAAATGTGTGATAATTGCTGTAAAAACATTTGTGAGTTGTTTTTTTTTTTTTAAACCTCTATAGGCTAATATATATAGCTTGAACTACATGAGGGCAGCATTAGATCCCAAAGTGGATTTGAAAGATTATACAGGGTGTGAATAGAATTTTCTAGATTCAACAGTTTTGAAACAAAGGCAGATAAAAGGAAAAGCCGTATGTATATTCATATTTTTATATTGCTATACTGAGGGTTATATACTGCAAAATTATTAAGAAATGAGAAATTTAAATTCTGAATAGAAATCCTATTTATATAAGAAAAGGGTAACTTAATGATAATCTCTAACTTTATAGTAACAGATTGGGAAGAGAAATTTAGTACAAAAGAGACTGTAGTGAATCCTTTTTGATCCAGATAATGGCTGTTCATGAGACACTAATTCACCAGTGTTTTAGTACTAATTCACCAGTGTTTTAACTTTTTTTCATCCTGTGTATGTTGTATTCCAACAGCTAGTTCCTTATTGAGTTCTGATGCCTTGATGGATGGTTACTACAATTTTAACTTTGTAGCCAGAGAAACTTATGAGTTTATTAGACTATGTTATACTGACCAAATTAACAAGTCTGGTATATCTGTCCAGGACATTCTTGTGTCTAAATCGGAATAGCTGTGAAGCCATGCCAGTTTTCAGAATATTGCTTAATGAGCACACAGCAATTAAATATGCAGAACAGACTGTCCCATAAACACCTCTTAGTTTCTACCATCATCATGTCTGGCAGAAACTCTTTAGTTCCTCGGGCATACCCAAAGGTCTTCTGATAACCAGGCTATTTTCTGTATATCATTGTAAATCCCACAATGTCTTACAGAGCCAAAAGGTGGTTAGTGCTAGAGACTTAGGGAATAGCCTACTTTTAATGCAGAACACATTAACACATCATGTTTAGGATGGTTGACATTTGATGACTTGCTTTTAAACCAGTTTAACCACTTAGGATAGCCTATCTTTGCCCTAATTTCTAAATCTCAATTGCCTGTTATCCTATCTCTTTCATTATAGCATTTGAAAGAAAGAATGTAACAGCCTACTGCAAAGATCTAATCAAGATCCTGCAGCAGGCAGAGGAAATGAATGAAAAACTCACTCCACTGAAACTGATTGATTCTTGGACCGGCAAGGGTGCAACCAAATTGAGAGTAGCAGGTGTTGCTCCTCCGGAACTTCCTCGTGAGGACCTGGAGAAAATTATTGCACACTTTCTTCTGCAGCAGTATCTGAAGTATGTACACACCCATTTCTTGTCCTTTCATGTTGTCTTTATTTTTTAATAGCACTCTATACTTATTAAATTCATGGAATAAGTATATATTCTTCCAAAGAAATTACTTTGAAGAAAAACCCTAATTTGGATATGCAATAAAAATTATAGCACACTCCATATAATTTTGTTACCTCATTTAATTTTAGCAACATTGTGAGATGGGTAGAATAGACTTTCTCATTATCTTAATTTTAAAAATAAGGAAACTAAGACTTTACAGGCATTAGTTATATCTCAGTAGATCCATAAATAAGAAGTTAAACTTAAGAATGGTAGAATGTTCAAAACCAGTACCATAAAAATGATTTATTCAATCACAAGAATCAAAAATTGGCCAAAAATGGATACTTTCTTCCACAAAACATGAGTCTTTCTCATTTTCATAATTGCAACAGAACAAATTGTTTTGCAGTAGTTTCATGTGCACTTTAAACTCTATACAAAATTTACCTAAATTTCCAACTTTAATTGATCACTGTATTTCAAGAAAAGCACAAAGCTAAAATACTTTCTATAAAATAAATTGTATTTTATAGTGTTTCATTATTTCATATCAATGCATTATTGCACTTATGGTTATATTTTATAAATTTCACTGTTTTCTGTAACTCCCCAGAACCTAATTGTTTGCCTTTATCTTCTGCAGAGAAGACTACAGTTTTACTGCTTATGCCACCATTTCATATTTGAAAATAGGACCTAAAGCCAGTCTTCTGAACAATGAGGCACATGTTATTACCATGCAAGTAAAGAAGTCCACACAGAGCTATTTCAGGGTAACTGATGACTTAATTTTCTATTTTAAATATACATGAAAGCCTACCAGATGCTTTTTAACTAGTACTCTCCTCGGTACAGCTGAACATAAGAGGTAAACCAGTGGTCCTGGAATCTGAGTAGGGAAGAGAGAATAAGATACCTTTGTTTTCTACATAGAAGAATTTAGACTTGCCGAATGTGAAGACCCCATTTTAATTTTGATGCACTCTGCCCTCATATTGGTCATGATCAGTGTTGGTTTAGAAGTCTGCCTCTGCGGCAAAGGTTGAAAACCACTGTTACAAACGAAATATTATCAGTCTACAGAAGCATGCTTTGTACGCTTTAGGTGTTCTTTAGGGTTTCTCTGATGGCCTAGTTCCTTCTATTCAAGATGGAGCTCATACCTGAGTATTAATTTAAAGATTAAAAAAACAGACCACTGGACACTTAAAGATCTGTTATAGAAGAGCAATTGAGATTTTTAACCTCATGAGAAAAACAGCTGCATTTTCATCAGTGTTTGCTTTATTGTTTTATAGATCGAGTCATCTCAAACTTGTAATTCTGAAGAAGCTGATAAAAAGAGGGAAGAAAAAAATTCACGTAACTTCCAGAAGAAGTCTGCAAACATGCCTCAGCAATCTAATACAGGGGCTAAGAAAAGAAAAATTGATGATGCATGAGACGAGTGTTTCTAAATTTTACAAGAAAAGTACAGTTTATGCATATATGCACTATTTTTATAGTTAATCAAGAGTTTAAATTTTAAGATAATTTCATTAATATTTAATACATGGGTAGCTATATTTTAAGAACTTCTAAAGTGTTAGAGACTAGAGAATTTGAGACCTTTTGAAAATTTTAGAGCATGGATTGTATGAATTCACATATGAGATGAGGGAAAGTGAACTTTTTAAAATGTAAAAACCTTTTAAATGTAAACTACTTAAGTTCATACAATTATGTTAAGCTCTTTATGCCTAGATATACCTAGTTGTATTTTTTTTCTTTTGACAGCAGTGCTATTATACTGAAAAATTTACATAGGCTCATCACAGAAAGTGAGTGCTTTCATGTTGTATCACATGTGTAATGCAAACAAAAAAAGAATAAGGTATCAATAAAAATAGTATTAGCAAGTAAGACGGCTGCTCTATTTAAGTAAAATAAAACTATAAGCTTGAAACCATAGTCTTATTTTGACATTGCACAATCAAAGGATGGCTCAGGTCTACTAACCAAACCAAGTTAGGTTGTTGCCTACGTAGATAACAACCCAGCTAAGCTAAATTTACTCCAAACTTAAATCACGAATGTGTCTAAGTTTAAAACATAGAAAAGAATAATAACTGGTCAGTTTTGTGTTAAAAAAAATGTAATAAGTTATCTGAATTGATTTCATCTTTAGAATTTTATTTTTAAATACTTTTCTACAAAAATCATTATGTTTGTATTTTTAACTTCACTGAGGTCATCATTAACTGTCAGTGCATTTACTTTATTGACATTTTGTCTTATTTGAAACTTTATGATTCTTGAAATTCCTTTTCAGTCAAAATAATCTTCTATATCTATATTTGGATCTAGCAGATCTTCTCCATATGATGAAAGATTCATCTGGTTTAATATTAAGTTTTCAAATGTTTCTTCTAAATCAGTTTCACCAATTAAGACAGCTCCCATCATTCGCCCATTTTGCATGACGACTTTGATGTATTCTTGTCCTTTGGTACATCTCAGCATTAACTCATGATCTGAACCCAAGTTCTGTGCATTATATTTTCCCAGCAATACAACCTATATATATGTAGGGATAAAAAAGTAATTTTAGTGAGTACCAAAAACAAAACATAATATGCAATTATTTTGTGTTATGCTAGAATGGCCAGCAGAAAAATCTATTCACAAAACTTTACAGCTAAAAGTGCCATTGGGGAGGGTTCTCAAGAAAACATTTGAGTGGCATACATTTATTCTACAGACGATAATACCATATGGCCAGCAGAAAAATCTATTCACAAAACTTTACAGTTAAATGTGCCATTGGGGGGTCTAAAGAAAACATCTGAGTGGCATGCATTTATTCTATATTATACCATATAATCTAAATGAACATTAAAACTATCTGGTTAATATACACATATGTAAGACTGGACTACATTAGCATGGCATCATGATTTAAAGATTTAACAAAGAACTGAGAACTTCCAAGGTATGTGTGTATGTGTGCTTCTCCTTATCAGTAAAGTAGGAAGAAAAAACTTGCCTCAGTAATGTAAAGAGTAAGATGATATGTGTGAGAAAGTACTTGGTTCATTCTTGAATGTGATGGCTATTAGTTCAACTCACAAAGAAATAATAAATCTCAAAAGTTAGAAATGCACCAATTTGGAAGAGATTCCACCTGCCCCCACCCCTAAACAGTATAACAGTATAGTGGGTAATGATTATCACATGATTAGAAATTACCATTAGCAATAATACCAGGTACAGATTTGCAAAATATTAGAAAAGGTAATTTTTTGTAAAATAATTGAAACCAAATATTTATTCAAATAAGAAATTAGATGATCATAATTAGTAACAAGACTAAAAAGCAGAAAATGGCATTAATTTGCTGATCTACCTTACCTTGTAGTTAAAAAATTTTGTTACGTGAGCAAAAAGTTCAAAGCTGAAATCCATTTCAATAGAGTCTCCTAAACTGGCTGCAGCCATGCACTTTGCTGCATACCATCCCATCTGTCTAGCTTGGGTCCACAGCCTCATCTGAAATGTTATGAAATATAATTCTTCATTATCATTACTTGAAAACATTATTAGCTTAACCTTATAAAATTCCTTAAAGGGGTTCAATGATGGACAGTCCTTAAGACTGGTTAGATCATCCTTTGCCATAGAAGCAATCACCAATCCTAACTAAACTGATTTTGGTATTTGATAGTTCTGTCTAAATTACTGCCTCCAAATTTAAAAGATGACACCAACTTGTATTTTTTAATATAATTTCTATTAAAAACTACTAAAATATTTTAGGTCATCCCAGATGAGAACATTTTAATTAACGAGTCCCCTCTTCAGAGTAAGTTTCTCATCAAATTATCACTGAAAATATTGTTCCTTTTCTTAATCCTCACTTTCTAATGCTAGATAGTTAAGGTCTACTGTGCAATTTAATCATAAGGGTCAGAGAGACAGATATACCACTTATTGCCCAGCCCCAAGACGACATAACAGATTTCAGCAACTGATTCTAGGAAGTCATCTAAAATTCTTTCTACAACAGTATTAATTTCTCCTGTATTGTATTTTTATTGTATTTCTTACAAAGTTTTGGGATTCCCTGGTGTAACAGAGCACTGGCCTTGGAAATCCGGTAGGTTTGCATATCAACTCTTTTTACATATTCATTTAACTTTTCTGAGCCTCAGTTTCATATAAACATACACCACATCCCCTCCTTGGCTACTGGGAAAATTAAATAGGTTAGCCTATAATAAGCAATTTGTTTCTTTGTTTAACTAATACCTCATGTTTAACTAATGCTGTCTTTTTTGTGTGCAAAAATAAAACCACATTCTTGGTTAAAAGCTTCAAGCATTTCCAACAGAATAAAAGTCAGATATATCTATCAATCTCTTCCCTGTAAACAAGGTAGGTTTGATGGAGAGGTGGTCTATGGGAAGGGAGCAAAATAAACCAAGCATTATAAAACTAGAGAATGGCTAACGGAAGTGGCCTCCACTATTATAGAGACACTTGTTTATTTTTGGATATTTCTTTCCTATATCAGAGTATGATGTACTTTAAGAATATAATTTATCCTAGAGAATTTAAAATGTTTAAAATAATCCTACTTGAGAATGTGTGACAGACATACCACAAAATTAAATAGGATGATTATAGACAAAACTGAAAACAGCTAGTTTGAAGCATTTTAGAAACAGGCTTAAAGCACTCTTGTTATTGATGTAATCTCTGCTGTACATAAACACAAGAATGAAGCTGCCTCTTAAAGCACATCCAGCCCTTTCATTACTTCACACTCCAAAGTCAATGTGAATAACAACCCTACCTGTTGAGCTGGTATTTCACTGAGATAAGTGTTGATTGTCTCTTTTATCTCTAACATCTATGTCTCTACCCCTCCCAAGACAATCTCATTTGTAGTCACTGAGTATCTTCCTCCAGTATTTTTGTTCCACTTTTAGGAGACAGGCAACACTGAGGGCAGGAGGAAGTTTAGACCCAGTTGGAAACAGTTGTTAGGCAGAGGAGAGCTGCTAACTGAAGGAACATTATTTTTTAGTAGTAATTCCCACAGGGAGAGAATAGGGTCATCAGGAACAGAATACTTTATGGCTTAGTAACCATTTGTTTTTTTATCTAAAGCTGTGCTATACAATATGGTAGCTACTACTAGCCATGTGTAGCTATTTAAACAAATTAATTGAAAGTAAAATTCAATTCCTCAATCACATTAGCCACATTTCAAATGATCAGAAACAGTAGCTAGCTACCTTACTAAAGTAGTGCAGAAGTGTAGAACGTACCTGTCATTACAGAAAGTTTCACTGGACAGTGCTGATAAGCATCTGAGAATAAAATAAAAAGTAACAGCCCAGAACTCCTTTTAAAAGATATCTCTGGATATTCTATCACTATAATGATAAATTACCAAAAGAGAAAAAAACATTTTTTTTTCAGTTATAAAAAACTCTAGCTGGAACACCAGAAAGCTGGATTTGCTGATAGCAACTCACTTTTTTTCAGATGGACTCTGATAGAAATTGTAATCATGTATGCTGGCTTACCTGCTGCCAGACTGGGCTGGGTTGCCAGGATGCAGTACAAATGTCACCAGCAGCATAGATGTCAGGAAGGGACGTGTGCATATGATCATCTACTTTCAGGCCACCATCTTCTCCTAGATCAAACTAAACAATGTTCCTCATAAGAATTTGTGGTAAGAAAAATGAAACATGATTTTTCATTCTAAAGTAAAAGAACAAGTGAAATTTTTACACCTTGATATGCCAATTTGTAATAAGCAAGTGAAAAATAGCTGCAAAGTTTAGACAACTAAACTGAATTACCAGGGAATCAAATACATATATGACAGAAAAACCCATAAGATTCTTAGAATTTTAACATTGTAACTATCCAATAACCATAATTATTCATAATTATAAGAATATTCCTCAGATTTTGTAAGCTTCAAATGCTAAAAAGCAAAAATTACAAGATGGTTTTTCTAAAAGAATCATTTTTAAGAATTCACAGGAGCTGTCAGTCTTATCTACATCTAGATAAATTATATGCTGGGATGTTAACTGCTGAAGGACTTTACACCGTAAAAAAATATTGTGAATCAAGATAAACTAAATTGTTTTCAGCCATCTTAGGTTATACTTTTGTGCTAAAACAATGAACAAGTATTCAGGCTTGAGAATTAGAAATATTAATAAATAATACTTTAGAAATATGCATAGTGGGACAAAAATTTCACCTTACATTGTTGCCACAGAGAAAAGGTTCTATGTTTGGTGTAACTCCTGTAGCACTGACAATGAAATCGCAGCCATATATCTTTTCATTGGTCAATTCCACATATACAGGCCAAATCTCTTAAAAAGAAAATTTATTCTAAAATGAAATCCACCAATTATCCATAAGCATTATGTTACTATGACTATAATGAAGAAAAACAGAAAAAGGAAAGCGAGAGATGACTTTAAAACAACATCCTTTAATTTGTATAAGGTACATTTGCTAAAAGGATTTATAATCCAATGACAAAACTGGCATTAAACATTTTTCCTTCGCATTTAGACAAATTCTAATATAAATGATAATCATTTTATAAATTATTTATTTAAAAATATGGAGTATACTTCACTGAGTTTAATCAAGCTAGCTTACTGACTTTTCAGTTTTTTCCTTACTATTCAAATTCTAACACACCTTTTTCCTATGGGAAAATTCAAAGGATTTTGAACAGTGGAATATCTCACATGCTAGGTTTGGCTGAGTGTATTTCTCCAAATGACAGTATTCTCGTAGGAGTGTATAAGAGGAATTAGGAGATCTGAGTCTTAGTTCTACATTGATAGATTTTCAATCTTTTTGATTTGGTGGAAGTCACTTTACCTCTGAGTGCATTTTTAAATTTTATTATTTTAAATTTCATTAAATTTATTGGGGTGACACTGGTCAATAAAATTATATAGGTTTCAAATGTATAGTTCTATAATACATCATCTCTATACCATACTGTGTTCAAATCAGATCTCCTGTCATGACATACTTGGCCCTTTTACCCTTTGCCACGTCTCCCCCACTGCCTTTGGTAACCACCATACTCCTGAGTTTTTGTATTGTTTGCTTTCGGTTTTATATCCCTCATGAGTGAAATCATATGGTTCTCAACTTTTTATTTTGCTTAGCATAATCTCAGAATCCATCCATGTTGTTGCAAATGGCAGTAGTTCATTTCTTCTTATGGCTGAGTAATAGTCCATTGTATATAAGTACCATATCTTCTTTACCTAATCATCTATCAAAGGACACTTCATAGTTTCCATTGTCTTGGCCACCATAAATAATGCTGCAGTTAACAATGGGGTGAATATATCTGTAGAGATAAATGTTTTCAATTTTGGGGACAGATACCCAGAAAAGGGATTGGTAGATAATATTCTTAATTTTTTGAGGAACCTCTATACTGTTTTCCATGGTGGCTGTACCAATTTACTTTCCTCCTAGCAGTATATGAGGGTTCCTTTTTCTCCACAACCTCTCTAACACTTACTACTTGTCCTGTTGATTATAGCCATTCTAACAAGTGTGAGATGATATCTTATTGGGGTTTTGATTTGCATTTCCCTATTAGCTAGTGAAGTTGAGCATCTTTAAACATATCTATTGGCCATTTGAATGTTTTCTTGGGAGAAGTGTCTGTTCAGATTCTCTATTTTTTAATTAGATTGTTTTTTTGTTAATTTTTAAATATATTTTGGATATTAATCTATTATTGGATGTGTTGTTTGCAAATATTTGGTTGGCTGTCTCTGTTTTGTTGGTTTTTTTTGCTACACAGAAGCTTTTTGGTTTGATATAGTTCATTCATTTTTGTTTTTACTTCCCTTGTCTTTGAGGTTAGATTCATAAAATCCTAAGACCAAGGTCCATGAATATAGTACTTATGTTTTCTTCTATGCAGCTTATTGTTTCAAGTCTTATATTTAGGTCTTGGATCCATTTTTATTTTGGTATATGGTGATAGACAGCAGCCTATTTTCATTCTTTTGCATGTCTTTCCAATTTCTCCTGCACCCTCATTTATTAAAGAGGCTTTTTTCTCTCTACTATATGTTTTTGGCTTCTTTGCAAAAAATTATTTGCCCCTCTTGCCCCTCTATATGTGGGTTTACTTCTGGGATCTCAGTTCTGTTCCATTACGTGTGTGTGTGTGTGCGTGCGTGCGTGCGTGCGTGCGTGTGCGTGCGTGCGTGTGTGTGTGTGTGTGTGTGTGTGTGTGTGTTCATTAGGCCATGCTGTTTTGTTTACTATAGCTTTATAGTATAATTTGAAGTCAGGCAGTGTGATATCTCCAGCTTTTTTCTTTTTTCTCAGGACTGCTTTGGCTGTTTGGGGTCTTTTGTGGTTCCATACAAATCTGATGGTTTTTTGTTCTATTTCTTTTAAAAAATGCCATTGGGATTTTGATGGGTATTGCATTAAATCTGTGTATTTCTTTGTAATATGGTTATTTTAACTACATCGATTCTTCTAATCCATGAACACAGAGTATCTTTTCTGAGTCCTCTTCAATTTCTTTTAATAATGTCTTGTAGTTTTTAACTATAGGTCCTTCATGTTCTTTGTTAAGTTTATTCCTAGATATGTTTTAATTGCAATTACAAAAGGAATTTTTTTTCATTTTTTTGAAATAGTACTGTTAGTCTACAGGAACACCCTAGATTTTCGAACATTGATTTTATATCCTGCAATTTTGTTTGTTATTTTTTGGTGGAGTCTTTAGAGTTTTCTATATAAAGAGCTGTCTGCAAAAAGTGACAATTTTACTTCTTCATTCCCTATTTGGAGAGCATCAGACTTTATAGTTTTTGTTTTGTTTTTATCTGTAAGATATTCCAATTGATTCACAGGGTTATGATAAACCATAGTGAGTAAAGTTCTATATAATTTATGAGAAAACTGAAGTGACTTATTAAATTACGTTTTTATTTTTACTTTTCATGTTTAAGTTTATTACAGAAATTTGAAGATATTTTAAAATTAATAACATAGCAAGATTAAATTATGTTCCTTTTAAATTAGTTAAATTTTTAATAATTTTATTACTTACCTGTATCAGTTGTAACTGACTGATTATGATGGTCTCTTGGAAAAGTCAAGGACTTTTTCTTTGAAATTCTAAATTCTTTTTGAAGGTAGATTTTCTTTACTTCACACATAGTTTCAATGTGAATCTTATGAGAAAACTAAAAGAAATACTGATTACCATAATACTTAAAGAAGAATGACTCAGGTTACCGATGATGCAGAAAAAAGTTATAATACACTTACAGAAATATACAGAAAAAATAATTCTTATAATATAAATGAAAACGCACTGGATGACCGAAAATAAGCCCCTCAATTTCTGTGTGAAGGGAACAAGAAGAAATTCATTCAGTACTGAAGAGATCTAGTAGTTAAACTGGCAGGTAGCACCAAGGGCTTGTTTTTTAGTATAAGCCTCATTGATAATTATGTGTATATTTTTTTTAATTACAACTGTTATAGACTATAAAAACCTCTTGAGAACAGGTCTATGGCAACTTAGTGTTACATTTTTAGAACCTCAGTGAAGTGCCAGTTAAGTAGGAATTACTCAATAAATGTTTATTGAACTAAACTGTTGAAGTTCTCAGGTTAAATACTATTAATCTTAGGATCTGAATGTACAAAAGATTTTTCAGAATTTCCATCATAAAATTAGATATATCATAAAGCCAACCCCCACTTCCAACCTACTTAAGGCTGAGAAGAAACCATATACAGTAAAAGGTCTGCATGTAAGTCTTACAATATTTAAATATCACAGCCTTTTAATCACTATTTTTAAAAATCTAGTAAGTTAAATGAGATATTAAATGTATTTTATTTAGAATCCATATGATAACCTTTCAAATATTATAATGCACCTGAAGTGTTCTCTGAGAAAAGATTAATTTAAAATAGGACAGGTGTATTCACTGTAATCTGTGTGACTGAAAAGAAAGGTGAGGGTCAGTTTTAGGTGGAATTAATATTCACCTATATTTTATGGGCAAAACTGCGCCAGGGGGCATTGAAGTTCTTTCCTAGCACTACAGATTTTAAGGAAAGGGACACAGCAATTTTTTGAGTATATATTTATAACCATAACCAGTTTAACAAATGGTTCAAGAATTTAAAATTACATTTAGACAATGTTTAATCAATATATGAAAACATACCTCTTTTGTTCCTTTAAGATTCAAGCCTTCATGCCAGTCAGGCCCCAGGGCACTGCCTATATTATCAGCATTAGCTTTGGTTCCTGCTTCCTTTTGCTTTCCTGAAAAGATAAACTCAATTCAAAATCAAATGTCATAAAAATTGCCAGGGGGAGTATTATGCTTGTGTTGTGCAGCTTTTAGGCAATATAATGATTCTCATACATCATACATACAGTATGACTAAACTAAGGCATCTATATAATCCTTTTATTCATTATTTTAACATTTTTTGTAGAGCTATAAAATGGATATGGATATTGTCAACAACTGGGGTATAAACACACTCAAAGTGTTTTTTGGAGGTTATATATACTGGTTAATAAACAGGGTAAGAAAATTAAATATTGAAAATTTTGTCAATGGTTAGCACCTCCAAAATTCTTGACTTTTATAATAATAACAGGTTTTTTAAACTAAAAAACTGTGAGGCTTGTATTTGTTTTTAAACTCACTGCCTTTTTTATAAAATTACCTTAGGTGTTGTCTAATTGTAGCATCTATTTACAAAGATGCAGGTGGATCAGTTTATTTAATTCACTTTAAACTTGCTGTTTTAATTATATATGTCTTTCATAAAAATAATATATATGTATATATACACACATATACATATCCTAGAAAATCTGTAATGTCACATAAGGGTCTAGAAATATCTATATTCCTAGCTCCCAAACATAATATTTTGCTAAATTTTCTTACAGTCTTTTTTTAAATGGTTAAAAAAAGTTTCATCTGCGAATTAATGAGCCAGATGCTATATTTACCTTCAGTTGTGTATCTGGTTCTTTTCTGTGTAATTTCAGCTTCTGGTTTTTCAGCAATAAGCTTAGAAGTCAAGAATTCAGCTGCTCCTGCATCGAAGAAAGTATTCCCAATAGCTTTATCTTTAATGGCCCAAATTACTTCACACCCTTCAATTTCATACCTAAAAGGAATATTAAAGTTACTTAGAGCAATTTCAAAAGTCTAAGTAGAAATCTTTGTATCTGCACATAACAGTTCTTTCCTAAAGCACAAGTAAGTATTTTAAGGCAAACTCAGGAAGAATGATTATAAAGAGGAATGTAACACTCTTTTGGGATAATAAGAGTTAAAGTAGAATCAATAATAAAAGAACTTTAATCATTTACTGGAAGAACATATAAGTGACAAATACATATACTGAACATCAGGTAAAATTTTATTACAATGAATATTATCATTTCAGTGTTCAATTTCTACAGCACAGTTATTATTTAATGTCCCCCAAGGTTCTCAGGAGTGAGCAATGCTTTATCTAGTTATAGTGTAATCAATAAAGGATGGGTGGACAGATGGTACATAGCTACCATACAGAGAACAGCTGACAACTTTGGTAACAAATATTTTATGTGCTCAAAGCACATTACAGAAGGAGATTGACAAAAGAGAAAAATGGGGTTATGTACTAAAATCTTAACTTTGTTATAAAGGAATCATTACCCTGAAATTAATTCCTCTGATCTCAGAAATTTCTAAGCCATCTAGCCAAAGAAAGATCCAGTTTACAGAAAATTCAAGGACCTAAAAGGAAGAAAGGAATGAACATGGTATATAGAAGCCACTTTCCATGACTGTTTATGAGGTAGCCAGCACTCCTAGGCATCTCTCTTTTATCTCTAGGTTTGGACACTGAGAATGTAATTCTCTTAATATTCATTTCACGAAGTCCCTTAAGTCTGTTATAATTCATTTTATTAATACTTGTTTTGGTACAAATGATGAATTGGGACAATCCCAGACAAAAAAGATATATGATTATCCTTACTATACTAGGATTTTATTTGAACATGCTCTAGTAATATGTATTGTATGTTATTTTTAACATTTCTTTATGGTACAAAGTATTGCCATCTTTACTTTCACAGATTGATAGACTGATACGTGACATAGGTTATATGACTTTTTAAGACTAATCAATAAAGAGATGGTAGAAAAAAGGGTTAGTACATCTGACTCCAGGTCACCTAACTTCATGCTTTTTAGCATATGCTAAAGGAGCCCCTTGCATCATCCACTGGGCCTTTTTTCTTGCTCTCCTATGCCAGCAAAAAATATTTACAGTTAATAAATTTCAGATTATTTTGGAGAACATCCCAACTATTTTATACTGCTCAGGTCATATAGCATTGCTGATACTATATGGCAATCAATTTTATATTCCAATTTATATAAAGGTACATAGTTATTATGAAATGCTTTCCTTAACTTTTAAATTGGAAATTTCTCTAATTATCATTTTTTGTATTTTAAAGTTACATAGCAGTATAACACATATGAAAATAGCTTAAAATACCTGATGCTTGACTAGCAGTCCATAGTTAGAATAAATAACCAAAAGTAACTCCTATACATGCTTTACCCCACAGTACACTCTCTACACCTCCTACCCTATGAATTATGTCCTCAGAAAAAAAGCATAAGTATGAAGGTATCACCACACATAAAGGAAATATTGCTTTCATACTCTTAAAAAACAGACAACAAAGTACTATAATTTTGTGAAATTATGAAAAACTATATCTGAAAATGAAAGAATCAGTCTATATTTGGAAAGAAGAGATAATAACTGAAATAAAAGTATACTAAAGAAAATTAGTATTAGCCTCAGTAGAACATGGGGCTATTAAAGAGCAGAAAAGGTTTGGATATATTATTTTTCATCAAGAAAAGATAAAGGCTTATCATTTAGTGAACTTAAACTGACAGCCTAGCACCAAATGGGACCTTTCTTAAACTATCAGAGTTTACTGAATATAAAATTACGAATTTTATCCAATTATATACTCTTCAATCTCCAACCTAAAGAAAGTAAGGAACAGGATTAAACATTGTGAGACTAAACATTTTTAAATGTAAGAAAGTATTTCATTGTAAATAATAATAATAATAGTATTAAGTTATACTTTTGGTAATAGCTCATGGAGAAAATCTGTCATGCATACAATAGAATTTGAAGCCCCTCTTAAAATCAATCTTTGTCTCCTCCTTTTTGGCCCAGTTTAGTTTTTATACTCTAGATTTTTCTCTGCATTTCTCTGTACAGTGCCACAAACTTCATAATTACAATGACCGCCATTCCTAGTACTCAGGCAATTTAAGAACTCATACAGGCTTCCAATGGGATTTGCCATCTAAAAAATGGGGGTGGGGTAAAAGGCTACTCTGCAGCTTGGAATGAACAAAAGTGAACAAAGACAGGGAGGGCTTTAGCAGATTCCTTATTAATACAAGTTTATCTTTTTTGAAGTCAGACCCAACTTTCTGGCCTGGAATATTTTTCCATGTCAGCCATCTACTGGAAGATAAATCACAAAGAAAGTGAACCAATGATCTTGTGGACAACAGAAGAATATTTTCATTTTCAATGTTTTTTGAACTTGAAATATCTTAAGATGATATTTCATTAATTAATGTGTCTGCATTTCCTAAACTTTCAAAAACCAAGATCTGGAAGTACCACATAACCTGAAACATGAATCACAAACCTTTGGGTTTCATGATCCAGAAAAGTTAACACAGATAAGTGAACCAGGACGGGTATAAGAAATAAAAAATGGTGGAGATTATGACTAGCAATATATAGTACATGCTTATAAAACACATATGGGTCAAATCTAGCCACTCACCTGTGCATGACCCATTGACACCTAAAGCATTCCCTAAACTCATGTTTTATAAGGACATTTCTAGAACTCTGAATTCCATGAAAGCTAAAAAATAAAGTGGATTTTTCTCTTCGAGTATGTGAAAAACAATAATATTTATCTTTGATTTTCAGGATAATAAGATCTTTTCTAGTCTGCCAATAAGCACACGAATCACAGAGCAGTTCTTAAATATTTAAAAATGTATACTTACACTAATTCAAGTGCGATACCACCATTCCCTATGATCATTATTCTCTTAGCTTTAGTAAGCTGCTTCTGAAATTCCTATATTGAAAAGGAAATGACAATGTTTTGTATAGTGGGCAATACCAGAAGCAAGAGGCTTCACTGACAATTTCACTTTCCCACTCTGCCAGGATGCACCCTCCCAATTATCACAAATGTTCCCCTCTATGTTCCACTTCAAAATGCCTTTATAGGAATGCCTCTCCTGATTTTCTTTGCCTTTTATGTAATTACATTTAGAGTAGTATTTCTGAATTTCATCAAGAGGCACTGTCTTTAGTTTACAATATTCCCAACTATTTGACCAAATCGATTTACTAACATGACATGGACTTGTATCTTAGATACAGGATTATTCCTTTTCTTTAAGTTCCTCACAGTTGATACTCCCTACAGTCACTCAGCACTTATAACTTGCAGGAATTCTTGAGAAGGATAGCAGCATAGTGGTTAGGAGCACAAAGTCCCTGGTTCTAGCAGTTTACCAACTTTGGCAAGTTACTTAACCTCTTGTGCCTCACATTCTTCACCCATAAATAAAAACGACTATATCTTAAGGGTTCTGTAAGCATTGAGTAAGCGTCAGGAATAGGAGGCACATAATAATGTCTAACATTTATTTTTTAAAATGTTACATTATTACCATTATAAGACCTTCACATTCTCATGCTCCCCCCTCCCCACAGAGATCACAATAAGCTTTCAAAAGTACAGAATAGTCCAATTGCTTCAGGATATCTGAATAGCTAAATTCTTCCTCCTATGTCAAGTTACCGTTTCTATTAAATTGACCCCCAAATGTATAATATTCAATAAATAACCACTGTGATTAACTTATTTAAAATTCTACGGAAAAAACAATTTTAATTTGTTCTTCACTGAGGTTAGTAGGTAATCTAAGCAAGATCTGTAAAGACCACTGGACATGGAGATAAGTGGCACAAGTTTAAACTACTTCTGATAAACTTAATAACTACCATAGTATGGATCAATTACTTAATCTCCATCTCAGTTTCCTATTTGTAGAATGGGAGTAATGGCTATCACACAGGATTATCATGAGGATTCAATGAGTTCATCTACGTAGAGGGCATTGATGGAACATAGTTATGAACGCAGTCTTTGATAATATTAACCTAAAATATTTACAAGAAGATAATCAAGTCTGCTTTTCTCTAAATTCCTAATTATTTAAGAACAGGCTGAAAGTAAACTATCAATTTCCAAGACCATAAAACATTATGTAATTGTAAATGTATCACCATATGGGACAGAACAACGAGCCTGAGGTAAGACAAGAACACTGTGATTTGAAACCAGGAAGAGCTTCTTGGTAATAAGGACCAACAAACCCTGAAATAAACTACCAAAAGAAGTTGGATAAGGTTCCACTGATAAGAGTTTCATCTTACTGGGACAGTATGACTGTTCTTGCGCAGAATGATAAACCCAGTGACTTCTTCAGTTTTAGGACTGTGTCATAGTTCTGTACCACAAAGATCTGACTATTAATTTCTTTGCTGAGGAGTAAGTTCAGTAAGTTTTAATATGCTTCACCTTTTGTGAAAAAAGATCATTACATAAATTAGGCTGCAAATCACATATTCCCAATCAGAAGAGATTAATGAATATGTGCATAATGCAAATTGTAATCTTCAACATAACTGTTACATCTAAAATTTGCATAACAGAAGAGATACAAAACATTGTCATGAATAAAAACTTATCAACTAAAAACAAACTGAAACTGGCTGTAATGACATTATACCTACTTTCTGATTTATAGGTCACCAAGGAAAATAACCTCTCTTCTACAGTTTAGCAATTAACAAGAGTGGAACACTGTGATTCAAATGTAGATAAGCCTAAGAATCTTCATATTTCTATCCCATTATTCCAACCTCAAAATGTTACCTGAGCACTGTCTGTATCACGGATTCCTAAAACATAAGGATTTCCTTTACATATCAACTTTGGTTTAGCTCCAGCACACAGACAGAGTTTCTTATACACATGCTGACTGCCATCTTCCGTTAAAATACACTGTAAAAACATAGAGCAGTGAAGGGAAGAAGGGAAACATTTACATATGGATATAATTTCACTTTAAATTAAATATTCAAAAGGCAAAAGCAAAAATTATATTAAGGTTGCCTCTTGGTGTCACTCAATATTTTGTTACAGCGATTGCAAAGCTACAAACAAGAATGCATACTTCAATCCAGTAATTCTTAATCAGTTTAGGACCATAAACCATTTTGAAAATGATGAAAACTAGTCTTTTTTCTTGGGAAAAAAAGGCATATTCAGATGAAATTTTGCATAAACCTTAAGGAATCTCATGACGTTCAGAATGTTGACCTAGGATTAAAAATTAAAAATTTAGAACTTTTGAAATTGAGCATTCTGATGAAGATTTTTGATCTCAATGGAACTTACTTGAAGATCTAGTAAATCTAACTATCATATTTTAATATCTATTATGGGTACAAGGGAGTAGTGTGGTAGAAGTTCCAATATGTCTTCTTAATCTAAAAAGATTAGATGTGCTAAAAAACTTTTTATATTCTTAAATACAAATAGCAATCACTTTACCAGCAAACTATAAACTCTTTGGGGATTATATTTTCACATAAGTGACAAATATGTTAACCTTAAATCTTAGCATGTACAGGCTTTAAAGTTATTTATATTTTTGATAACATAAATTAATCTAAAAATACACATTAGAGATCCACTGTTTTTGTTCATTAATACTGAATGAAACCACATAAGTGATAGCATTTAGAAAGCAGATACACATGCTACTATGGAGATACTGGACTTTGTTGGATGGTATAGGGATGGCATAGGGGTTAACATCTTGTGCCTTGTGTTTGGAATAATAAAACTTGGCAAATCATGACACAGCACTTAACTACCCACTGAGACATCTGTTACCATGTTAACTCTTCAGCTGCATAACAAATACCTAAAATCAATAATCAAACATAGTATAATCCATATAGAAATTTCATACAAGTATTCCTACAGATAATCTGATTAGAATTTCATCTGACAAAAGAAGTTAGTTATAGGTACTGACTAAATTTAGGAAAGAATTTGCATTTAGCTACTATAAAAATGAACAAAAACTCCTGATTGGCTACTATTAAATTTTTGGAAGTAGATACAAAGGTAAAACACATTATCTCTTATGCATTAAACAATATAAAGGATGGACAAGAAGATATAAACATGTGTCTCATGTAGGACACTTTTCAAATGGTAATGGACGGCACTCTGATTCAAATGTCCTAATATATAAAATCCCTCATAATTCATTAGTATACTTTTAAGTTTACCTCAATTTGACATTTAATTGAAGAGGATGCTATACTGAATAAGTACTACTACTATAAGTATTAGGAACTTACTCTGGTTTGGGGATTCAAGTTTTTAATTTTTTTCTTATAAAATTCAGTTCTTTCTCTTAAATTTTTTTCCTGTCAAATTATTTGTCTTTCAAATGTGGTATACAGTGTTTTATTCCTAAGGGAGAATTCACAAGTTAAAGCTGCTTTAGAGAAACAACTCTAGACTCTATTTCCCATTTCTCCTAAAGCTCATGTGAGGATATTGTTAATCATCTGGGAACATCTTTTTCTGAGACTGCCTTGCTCCTGGGACTGTCTTAGTTTGGGCATTATATCATTTTGGAATATTGCAACCACTTTCTAATCTGATTGCTGGCCACCCCACTCACTCAACCCCAGTTCCTCCTGGACACTGCTGTCAGATCTTCCTAAAAGAACATCTATTTCATCATCCCTGCTTCCACTTAAAATCTCTTTATTACTTCTCCACTGTTTATAAAATAAAAACTCAATTTCTTCGCGTGATATAAAAAGCTTTTCACAATCTTATTTACTTATTTCTCTGGCTTTGTTTGCCAATCTTCTTTACTTATCTCTACCCTAATCCCCTTGACAACCTCACTATATCATGTGGCCTGTTTCCTTTCTTTGGGTCTTTGAACATGTATTCTCCTCTTCTTGAAATGCTCCCTCCATCTAGAGAACTCTTAATTGACCCATTTTTTAAAACAGAGCTCAAATACTACTCAATCTGACATCTTCCTAAATATCTAATATCAGAACTTTGATAATATCTCAATGACTCCTTTTCATGTGTCCATATAATTATATGTATGCATGTCTATATTCCCTATGGCAGTGGCCTCCAACCTTTTTGGCACCAGGGACTAGTGCTCCTATGAGAGTCTAATGCCTAATGATCTTGGTGGAGCTGAGGCACTGATGCTAGCTAGCACTGGAGAATGGCTGCAAATATAGATGAAACTTCGCTTGCTTGCCTGCTGCTCACCTCTTGCTGTGTGGCACGGTTCCTAACAGGCTACAGGTACTAATCCACAGCCTGGGGGTGGTAGGGGCTGTTGGGGAACCCCTGCCATATGACAGTGAACACTCCCAAGAGCCTTATATTGCTGCTGTTGTGTCCTAGTACATAATACAGTGTGCAGAAAACACCAGATGCTATATAAATGTTGACACTAATTTGAAAGATAAAACCAAAAAAAAAAAAAAATTCCAAACTGAACTAATTATACAAATCTCAATAAACTCACAAAAATGTGTTAATTTTTCTAATAATAATGTAAATTAATATCACTAAAATTTATTTGCTAGGGACTTTGGGGGTGTTACAGGCGGGGTCAAAGGAAGACAGGCAAAACCTCACCAAGATATAAGAAAAGAAAACGTCATTAAGAAAAAAATTCTCTTACATGTTCTTCACTCTTCAGTTGCTTTACTCCAGACTCTACAACCTTAATGTTGGGAAAACGGTTTTCTAACATGGTACGTGGTTGTTCTTCAACATCAAATTTTTCCAGTACTTTAGAAACCTGTATTAAAGAGGTAAAAAAATAAAAACTGTTTTTCTTTCAATAATTTTAAATAAAAATATTTTCATTTCTTTTTATATACTACTTATTATATGTTCATAAAAATAAAGAAAGTCGGCCAGCTGCACTATAGACAGTGGAAAGAGGGCTAGACTCTGCATTTTAAGATGAACTCAAATACTAATAGTCCTACCACTCTTGAGCAAGTCAGGTAGGTCACTGAGCCTTAGTTTACTGTACATTTTAAGCCCACAACCTTGTTAAATAAGCAAGGAGTGTAACATCCTAATATTACAGGTAAAGAGATTTGCCAAGGCTACACAGCCAGTAAATAACAGGCTTAGAACCCAAGATATTTTCTTCTATTGTATAAAACTTAAAAAATTGGCAAAAACTGAACTCAAGTCTTACAACTCTGGGATCATTACATCAAATTAAGTCTTCTGGGAAGACATTTATAAGACCCAACTATTCACTTTTCTCTTATGTATGTATGCTTAACCTTGTAATTGAATATATGCTATTTTCTTTTAGAGAATACTAGCCAAAACTGTTCTCTGGTTCTTCAAATCCCATAACTCTTCTGTCTGTACCTAAGTACTAAGACATTTATGTATCTATAGGCAGGTTATAAAGGAGCAACATGTGCAACTAACTTCCCCTTGATCTTAGGAGTTTATGTAAACCTTAGGGGTTTACATATGAGGTGGGTTAAAAGCATATTGATCTCTTCCCTGGGAGAAAATATGTAAAATAATTTTTATAAAATATACTTTAAGATTGGAAAGGTGTGTCTGTAAGAGATGGCTAGGGGGAGGGTGGTTTTCTTCCTTGGCATCAAATCTATTAACCTTTATATGAATAATAAATCTTAGACCAAAGTGCCAAAAAAAAGTTATACTCTATTAGGATATTATAAGGGAAAACTTGTATTGAATCAAAGACTATGGTAGCAGTCTTCACTTAAGTATGGGAAGAAAAGAATTGTTTTTCATCTTTTTTATTCATTTATTTTTTGCATAGGCATTATAACACTCTTAACTGTAGCCACAAACACGTATAATTTATAAATATATAAGTGCACATATATTAGAATATGAGCCCAAAACTTTTGAACAGTTGAGGTACAGGATTAAAAATATCCTTCCAGGATACTATGACCTCACTGATCTTAGACTCCTATTACAATGTTATAAAATGTGTAATATAAATTCATGGAACAACAAAGTGTTCTGAGAGATGCTTATTACACAACCGAAACGTTATCTATAAGTGTAAACTTGGCTCAGAAGCACTTCTGATTTGTAAATACGCATAACCCATACATATTTACCATGAAGATATATACATAGATATTTGCATTCATATTTAGATTTCATAGCATCTTTCTGCTAAAAGACTCTTATTTTAAATTTTCTGAAAAGTAATTCAGAACGGGAAGAAAGAGCAGAAAAAAAACAGTAGACTAGAAATTCAACTCAGTATTATACTGGGTACTTCAGTATGCAATCTGAAGAATTCTAAACTTTGAACTATGATTTTAAAATGAATATTAAAATGAATATTAAAAGAACATTCGTCATTTTAAACAAAATACTATAGTTAACACTAACTGCTATGGAAGTAATTGCAATTTTTAAAATTAATACTAAAAAAGTAATACAAAGGTTCTTACCTGCTTGAAATTTGTAACTGCTTTAATAACAGGAGACGCTGTTATCAAGAGAATATCTTCTGATGGAAATTGAATCGCCAACTTATTTAAAAAAAAGTAGGAAAAATATGATAAATAACTTTAGGTATTAGTATATTCAGCATCGGGTGTGAGATAGGGATAACACAATTTTAATAATGTAATTAACCTAGGAAACTAAAATCTCACTGTTCCTCATCTAAAGGTCTCCATTATCCTGATCCTGGGTCTTGTTCATCATGTTTATAGGGTAGTGATGAGCAGTAGTATATTTGCACTAAACACTAACAAAGATCTGTACAAGAAAAGTGATGTAAGAGGTATTTCTAATTTACTTAAACAATTTTATATGCCAATTTATCATGCAGAGGATAAAAAGAAATAATCTTCCTAATTAACAGTTAAACCAACTTCTATTTATTGTAAAATATTTTCATTTTCCTTCATCAGGCTAAAATTACAGAAAACCCTCAATAATAAACATTTAGAATCTTAGCCTGATTTTTCTCAAGTGCTTTGGCACTTTTGTCCTGCCTCTTCCAAATGTCCAGCAAGTATATTTTCTGTGAAGACCAAGCCATTTTGATATTGACCTTACAAAAGTTGCCGGTTTAAATTACTCGTTTCACCATTTTCCTCTATCTATGAACTTCTTTCTCACTTCACACTTCATAAAAGCATTTTCCTAACTCATGTTTTTGTTCCTAAATTCTACTAATCTCTGGTTCTATCCCTACTATACCATTAAAATTGAACATGAGGGGTTAAAGAAGTACAAATTAGTAGTTGATAGATGGTCATGGGGATGGGGAGCACAGCACAGGGAATGCAGATAGCATTACTATAATAGCTAGATGGAGAGCCAGAGAAGAGAAAGCGCAATTACAGGGATCATTTTATAAACTACATAAATGTCTAATCAATGTACTGTATACTTGAAACTAATAATAAAAAAAAACATTCAATTCGCCTACACATTCACAAAACCCCATGTTCTTTTTAATACCACCTTAAACATTCTACAATATTTGCCAATATTATCACTCTTCCCATCTTTCTTTCCTTTGTATATTCTGTAATTTTTTCCCTGTTTCCATTGCTAGACTAGGCCTTCGAAACTTCTTTAAACTACTGAAGGCACCTTTAAATTGGCTTTCCAGTCTCATATTATCGAGCTGCTCCTGCCCCACATATTATAACTAATCATCTTTCTAGAATTTCCATTTGATCACAGTGTTCCATTGCTCAAAATCGTCTATTGTAAATTCTTAGCATGATTAAAGATCCCTTATGGTCTGGTTTCTGCCAACCTTCCTGGCTTCATCTTTAGTCATCACCAATATATACTTTGCTTCTCCCTGATGATGTCACACTTTTCCACCAGAGATTCTACTGTTGCCTCTCTTTGGAATGTCTATCTTTTCACATCTACCTGGTGAACTTTTACTCATTTTTCTACACTGAGACAAAAAGGTATCTCCTTTAAAAAGATACCTCTTTCCTCACTCTCTACCATAGGCAACCCTACAATAGTCAACACACTAATGAAATGATTTGATTACACATCTTTTCCACTGGGCTATTATTAGTCCCTACAAAGGACGCATCATGCTGTTTTACATTTGACTATTCAGCCCTATTTAGCATGGCAGAATAGTAAGTACCCGGGTCATAGGGGTTTACTTGGTAAATAAATGGAAAATACACATCCAAAGATTAAAAGTAAAAACCAAACAAACAAAACAAAACCGTGAATTTCTCACACTATTTATTACCGGTGATTGCTTACGTTTCCTCTGTGTCGAAATAATTTAGTCCTTTTTGGAATATATACATACATACATATACATATATATATATACACACACACACACATACATACATACACATACATACATACATACATGCATACATGCATACATACATAGTCATTATAATCAGAAAAGCATTCCCTGGCTGCATTTAATGCCTTGCTGGTTGTTTTACAAAAGATTACTAGAGACAAAATCAATCCTGTCTTGGGAGTTCAGAGTACAGGAAACTTAGGTAAGGGTTACGACGCACTAAGGCCCTGCCAGCTACCTGGAAGCCGAATGCAATCACCTAACTGAAAAGGGGGCCGGATGTCCCGACAAGGCGTCCACTAGCCACAAGCCCTCTCGTCTGCTCTGACACCAGAGCCTGGTCCAGGGAGCTTTGGGTCCCCCCCGCAACAACTGGCTCGTCACCCGCCCTCCCAGCTTGCGAGGCCCTGAGGACATCGGCTCAGGCCCACCGTGCAGTCAGTCGCCCACATCTGGGAGCAGGAAGGAGCCCGGGGTGGTAGGGGCAGAAAGCGTCTCCAGGGACCGGGAAGGGCTAGGGAGGAGGCGGGAGGGGGCCTCGAGCGCCGCCTCCTGCGGGGTCGAGGAAGCGGCGCCGCCGGCCTGCCCGCCCTACCTGCTCCGCGCAGGTGACACCCGCGATGCCCCCGCCGACCACCACGAACCCCTCGGCCGGCGGGGGAGGGCGCGCCGCCTCCATGCTTCCTCCGTCCGCGGAGGTTTCCCGGCCGCGGTGGGCTGGCCGCCGAGCTCGCTGCCCCGGAGGCGCAGCCCGGCGGGGCGGGGCGGGGCGGGGCGGGCCCTTCCGGCGGACCGGCCTACGGGTGCCCGGGAGCCCACACTTAGCCGGTTCGCGTTCCGGGCTGGCGCTGCGTTTGGAGAAGCGCAGAGCCGTCGCGTTGGTTCCTGGGCTTTGCGTTCCTATCGTTACGTCTGAATGTAGTCTTCCCGTGGAGATTTCAAATAGAGAAGACTAGTAATTCATCATCACAACATCATCATCATCATCATCATCATCATCATCATCATCATCATCAATTAATAACCATGAATAAGTCGCCAAAAGAAGCTGCAAATAGTTTGGGGACAGACCAGTGTTCTCACGGGGCAAGGGAGAGGCTCTCGAGCTCGCGCTCTCAGCTTCTTTGAGAAATTAGACATGTTAAGATGACACCGAGTCTGCAATGGGCTCTTGGAAAACTCCTTTATCCTTACCCTGAGCAAACCCTGAAAGTGGATGCCAGCCCACCACAGCATGTCTTTTCACCGCTGTCAGACTATCCAGCCAGCAGACATCTCCTTGCCATCTGTTGAATGAGGTGCCAGTTTTTGTACCCCTCACACTCCACGGATACGTGTCAAGCCTTCCGAATAGATCTCTTGAAGTCCTCCTCACTTATGCTAGGAACAGGCATTGTACCACCGGTGAAGTGAGAGTTCTCTCCCATTCCCTACGTGCGTTGCAAGTGTGTCGATGCTGGCTGGCTCTGGAGGTATTTTTTTCCCAATCTTTAAAAGGATTCTCATTACAGTCTTCTGCAGTTTATCAATGAATTCTTTACATTCTTTATGTAGCCTCAATTAATATAATGGGCTAATGCTGGCAAAACTAGCTTTATAATCTTTTAGCATGGTCTAGTAGTAGTACCCTGTGCTAAAGGCAATGGTATACTTGGTATCTATTATATTGTTTTTAGCTTTGGGAGCTGAATTAACCAGAAAAGTGACATTTAATTCCACTGTATTCATTTTTGTTCTATAAATATCAGACTCACCATTTAGAAAACTTGAGGCATTTCTTACACCATAGCACCACAACTCCAAATTCAATTTCCCAAGTCCTTCCAACTCAGAAGTGTTGCTCAGTCTCCTCATTTTAGTTTTGATTGTTGACTGCCCTACATTAAGCCTTCTTCTTCCACTGGGACTATTAAATGAGGCTCCTAATGGTTCTTTCTCCCTCTGTTCTCTGCTTCTAACGTTTCTTCTATGCTGCTGTAGGAATTATATTACTATAAGAGAAGTGTGGTTACTCTCCTTACTCAACACTTTTCCTCTGGCACATTCCCATTTTCCTGAACACATCAAGAATTTTCTTGTCTCTCCATTCCAGGCCACTTTGTCCTACCCATAAAAATCTGTGGATCTATGAATGGCAAGCTCAAATGTTGCCTTCCCACCTATTTCAAACAGAACTAATCATGTCTATAGTACTTCATTGCATTTAACAGTGTTATTATGTTAGGGTTTGGTGTGTCTTTATTGGCTCTCTCTTTGAGGAAAGGGAGTGTGTTTTATACGCTTTTGATTTTCTTGCCTGTGCCCCCAATCCCAGCACTTAGCACAATGACTTAAGCGATGCATACTCAATGTTTCTTGAGCCTTCAAAATTAGCAAAGTAGGACTGATCTCATAAAGTTTGAGCCTTCATAGTATGATTAGATTCACCATTGTGAGGAATGAATTGGTTTTATGAAATGTTACTGTTCTTTCTTAGTTTGCTATAATATTTTTAGATTAGGTTATTCTGTGTAGATAGGTGTTGAGGTTATCCCACAGTATTTGGTTGGGATGTCAAGATTTCACACACACACACACACACACACACACACACACACACACACACACACATCATGCGGTAATGAAAAGGTTCATTAAAAAATAAGGTTTTCTAAAGTTTCTAGGGAGAGCAGGGAAGTCTCTCAAGCTGATCCAAAAATGGTTTGAAAGAGAAAGGAAAGAAGACTAACTCTACTTTATTAAGATTAGGTGATTGGGTAGAGGTGAGGGTTCCAGCACACATGGGCCAGGACTCGTTGCAGTTTGAATTTCATGCCAGTACCAAAGGTGGGCATGACTAAATTTTCTTAGCGTGCCCATATGTGAGGCAGAAAAGCAAAGCGTAAGGCTTGAAAGCTGTCAACGAACGACAAAAATGGAGTCAGGTTCTTTATTACCATAGGTAGCCTTCTTGTGGTTTTCAACTCTATTTGATAAGTTTATAAAATTTCCAAGCTCTGCACAAGCTATACAATGGAGCATCATATTTTAATTTCAATATTAATACGTATTACCAGAAAACAGTCTTATCAGATTGTAAGTACACAAAGAAATTCCAAAATCAAATATAAAGTCTTTTTATTACTCCCAATTTTTCTATTATAGAAAATTGAGAATTGTCTTTAACCATTTAAACTTTTGAGTCATGATTAAAATTTCCGAAAGATATTCTTCACAATATGAAATGTTATTATAACACAATTTGCATTTTCATTTCTCTATACTCTGTAAATAAAGAATATTAGGTTTGGGCCTTCTAATAGATTTCATGCTATTTTTGAATAAAATATCTCTATATATGTTCCATGCCATTTATTTGTTAATTGCTATACTTTTCCCATATAAAATTATTGTACAGCACTTGAAGGAATTATTATTTAATTACCTCAATGCTTAATTGTTTGCTATTTTAGATTGTAAGGCAATATTTTAATATCAGCTACAATGAAGATAAGAGAAATTCAGTTTTCTCATAAGTAAATAAAATATTTTCTATAGATACTATATTAAGGAGATAGACAGAAATAACACTTTGTATTTATAATCTTTATTTATTGAAATCACTTGTATTTCCCATAAAATAAATACAGGTTTAAAGAAGGTAAAGCATATCTCCTTCCAAATGAGAAAAATGTTAAATTATGCTATCTAATGGATAATTAATTTATTTCAATTGATATAAAATACTGAAAATAGAATTGAATTGTACCTCTTAAAGAATTTTATATATTTTAAAAAGAAAAATAATCTTCTTTTAAATAATACAGCAGACTGTATTATCCATTAATTTTTCAAGTTCACATTAGCCCAACACAGATTTATCTGTAAGTTTAAGTAAATTTTTTTAGTATTGAAAATATATTTAGGTTTACATGAAACTTTAGAATTTGAGCTGTCAAAATGATCTTTAATCAATTTATGTATGGTAACAATGATATACATAGAGCATGCTTACTGAAACATATCAAACTTAAAGAGAAAAGATCTCAGTTTACCATTAGTTTTGGGAAATAAAAAGTTAGCCAATTTCTGATTTAGCTCAGGTCAGCTCATTTATTGAATGAATCACATCTTGAAAAACAGTTGTTCAAAAAAACATTTTATTTAACACCCCAAAAATGTTGTCATTTATTATGGCTGTGAAATTGCATTTGCAGGGGGAATTTTTTTCCTCAAGAAGATGAAATATTTGTTTAAAAGACACATCAGCTGGCTTTGCTGTGATTTGTTTTTTGATATCATTGCAGTAATCTAAAGTTTTAATAGTTATAGAAGACTTACAGCACCTAATGTTTGTAGAGAATTGGACATCCATTTATTTCCTTCTTTCTTTTGCCCCAGCCATATGCGCTAAGAACCTACACTATTTTTTTTGTGTGTATTTATCAATACCGTAGTTGAGGAAAAAAAGTTAATCAATTGTCAGATGACCATTGCCTATGGAAACTATGTAACTACCTTCCTCACATTAAAAGGTAATTTAGAAATGTGTTGAAACATTTTAAAAACCTAATAATATTGCAAAACATGAATAACTCTTTTAACAATATTCTTGTTTTTCTTTTAGATCTCTAATCCCCGTTTCTCTCTTTTCTATGATGATCCATTTCCCCCCTCCACATGCCCCTAAATCCACTTGTTTCTGAAAGCTCTATTCTCTATGAAGTTCTTTTCCTTTTCTATACTGCCTTTATCAACACATCTGCTCCTAGTTGCCCATCGAATATACATTCTCCCCTTCTTCCTTACCTACAGAATCCCAGGTATGTTTAATTTGACAACGTGTTACTTAATGTCCATTCGTCCAGACACTTTGGCAGCTAAGGTGGCCACATGGCACAGTGCTGACCAACGGGTAAGTGAAAATCAGCCAGGGATCTGGGAAAAGCCTTTGTTCTCCTGATAGAGCTACTGCTAGTTCCTTCCTTTCTTTTCTTCCTTCTTCCTGCCTAGAATGTGGATGTGAGATAGGAGAAGAGCAGCCATCTTGCAACCATAAGATCACAGCTATGAAGATAAAGATATATTTTCTAGTGATGTAGAGAGGAAAAGATGGAAAGATCTTTCTTGATAGAAAGAACTGAATGAGCTACTCTGGATTGCCTACCTCCAGGCCTTTTGTTACCCAAAACAAATAAACCTCTATATGTTTACGCCACTATTAGTTTTCTGTGCTTATCGCTGAATATAATTCTAACCTAGCCCCCTTTTATTTAATTACATAAAGACAGAAATATTTGATTCACCCTAACATAGCATATCTTTAAGCCAGATTTATTCCTATTGCTCATCCCTAAATTCTCGTCAGTGTACTATTTGAAAGTGCACAAAACTGAAAGCAACATTCTGTATCACTTGCAAAGTCACATAAATTGCTTTTAGTTCAAATGAGTTCAATGATTTATTCTGGCATTTCTCACTGTGATTTATCTGCAACATTTTGCTGTGGGCACAATGTGATTTATAATTTGGGGACCTTGGTGACCATTCGATTTCCTGACCACACTGGTGTCAATTCAAGTTACTCACTCTTGCAAACCCAGTCCAAATTAATCTTTTTGTGAATTTACTTTGTGAGAGGGCATGACATATTTTAACAGACGTAGATTTCAATTTACTGCCCCTTCTATGATGAGGTTGCTTAGCAGTGAGCAGAAAGTGCGTCATTCATTGTTCAGACTAACATAATTAATACCTGTGTGTATCTGTATCTATCTACATCTAGACCTATACTTGTATATCAATATTTACATCTAAATCTGATTGAGATATAAAATAATTTTATAAATATAATTGTTTTAAAGGCAATTGATTGTCCTCTCAATCATCATGGATTTTATTTAATGATTCGATGCGGTAAATTTCTAAGTCTGAATGTATTTCTTCAGTGTCATAAAACTTTGTATTAATCAAAATTAGTCAACCATGCTCAATAAACATGTTTTCATTTTGTAATGAACAATATAATAAAGTTAAAAGAAGAACATTTAGATTATACAAATGCAAACCAATTGGACCATTCTAATGTCATCTGAAAATCTTTAAATCATTACATTTTTACTCATTTATTCATTTGACAAACATTTACTGAGCACCTACCATGTGCTAGATATCATTCCAGGCACTTGGGATATAACAGTGAATAAAACAAACAAAAATTCCTGCCACACCAGGAAAATACAGACAATAAACAAACAAAGTTGTATGTTAAAGAGTGCTAAGTGTATGGAAAACAAAACAAGAAAAGTAGAATTAATGACATGTACGGTGGTATGCTGTTTACGATTTTTTATTTTATGTGTTATACATATTTTTTATTTCTGTCACTACATATTTGACCCTCTTTATCTTATCTACAATTTTAATTAGGGTCAATAAGTAGGTCTCATTGGAATGATGATATTTGAGGTAAGACATGAGGAAGGTGAGAGAGCCATGTAGATGTCTGGGAAAGAGCATTATAAATGATGAGGCAGGGACAAGGTGATGGGTGATAAGTGCAAAGGCCCTAAAATGGGAACATGTCTGACCTGAACAAGGCATTATAGAGAGGCCAGTCTCACTGGATCAGAGTACCTGAGGGAGAAAGCAGAAGGACATGAAGTGAGAGAAGATGAGAAAAGGTTTGAACAGATTTAGTAGAGCTTTGTAGGTCATGTAAGAACATTGGCATTTATTTGGTAAATCAAGGAGTCATTGCAGGGCTTTGAACATAAGAGCGACATGCTCTGAAGACAGAGTCAAAAGCAGAGAGACAAAATGCAACAAGTGAGAGGAAGAATCAATAGGACTTTGGGCAATTAACCATATAATTTTTACTAGAAATTTGTAAAATTGAGAAAGGGTGCCAAAAATATTACACCAAGACAAGAGACATAAACCAGAAGTGTTGTGGACAAAAGTGGACATATGAGTATAGTCATTAGTGACCTCATAATGAACATTTTCTACCCTTTATAGAACAATTTCCTTTCTCTTAAACCCACTCCAGTCAGGCTTTGTTGTCATAATTCACAGAATTTGTTCCATCTTGCAATTGTTCATCCTAGGTCAGAATAATGTTCTCTGGGCAAAATCAGCATTGAATACTGGGAGAGAAATATTGGATGAGAAAGAGAAGCAAATGTTGCTCCAAAGTTTCCATCTATACTAGCCAGAAGGATGGTAGGATGATATGACATTTGCTGAGATGGAGAAGCCTGCAGGTGGAATAGGGTGTTTTTATTTTTATTTTTTCCTTTTCCAGTGGAAAGAGAGGCAAAGAGAAGATGAGTTTTGTTTTGTATATTTTAAATTTGATATGTCTATTAGAAATACAATAGAAATACTGAGTGGGCACATATCTGAAGTTTGGTGGCAATGTCTAGGCTGGATATATCTGTTTGGGATTGGTTAGTCTATAGGGAATACTTAAAAGGTCATTAGATGAGATCACAGAGGAAATTAGGTATGGGTGGAATAAAGAAGACCAAAGACTAAATCATGGGTATTCTAGTGTTAAAAGATTACATAGAAGATGAGGGTCCACTAGAGGAGACTGAAATGTCACCAGCAAGATAAAAGAAAAACCAAGAGAATGTGGCATCCTGGAAGCCAAGTGAAGAGAGTTTTCAGGAGAAAGAAATAATAGACTTTGTCAAATGCCCCTGAGAAGTCAAATAAAAGAAAACTGAGCCATGAGATGGAAAGGTCATTGGTAGGTTGGCCATGTAAGTTATAATTCAAACTTACCTTTTCTAAAACCAAAAGTGAGTGTGGCTATTATTTATGATGCTAACACAATAAGTATAAGTCAGAACTGACCTGAGCAACACTGGGCGTAAGGTCACCCTAGTCATTAGTAATCCTTTGTAGAAATATTTATTTTCTCCATTCTCTTAAATTAATTCCAGTCAGACTTTTGCACCTGCATCCCACAGAAATTGATCAGTTTTGCAGTTGTCTATCTTAGATTAAAAAATAATTTCTTATAAACAAAAGCAGTGTTGAACCATTGAATTCTAGGATTATATCACATCTTGTTTTCCGCTACAGATAGTAAATATTTTTTATCTTTACAGACCATACAGTCTCTTTTATAATTTACTCACTCTATCACTGAGGCATGAATGTAATCATAGAAAATATGTAAACAAATTATCATGACTGTCTTCCCATATAACTTTGCTTTGGATGCTGAAATTTGAATTTTATGTAATTTTAGCATGCTTTAAAAAATTAAGCACTTTGTAATGAGGTAATTAAAGATTCACACTCAGTTTAAATAAATACAACAGAAAGATTCGCGTACACTTTATCCCTCTTCCCACAATGGTAATATCTTAAAAATTATAGTACATTATCACAACCTTACAGAACATTTCTACCATACAAGCATTCCTGTTTCTTTTTATAGCCACACCCACTTCTCTACCACCCTCATCTACTCCTTAATTCCTTCTCCTGTTCTTATGTATAATTTTGTTATTTAAAGAATGTTATATAAATGGAATAATTCTCAGGAGACTCAACTAAGTTGTTGCATGCATCAATAGCTAAACCTCCATTTCAGCTGCCTTACCAGCCGTGGAAACTCCCTATCTCTTTGAATTTTTATACATGACTCTTCTACATTCAGCGCCTAAAACTTCCAATCTTTACAGTTCTCAGCAGTCTGATTCTGTTTGTTATTTCTCCTGACTCTCACTCAAATGAATTTGCCTTTCCATTGTTTGTAGAGCTAATTATTTGATCTTAATTGTGAAACTAAATTTGGGAACATTTTTCTCCAGGTAGGATTTCCTTCTCCTTTTATGGTCTCACAGAGGCACCGCTATCTAGAAATGTCTTCTAGAGTTTTGGCTCAGTGTAGAAGTCTCATGCTTAGCTTCCCTCTGTTGCTTCCCAATACTAGTATTGTTCTTGTCTTTATCTTTAGAGATACTCAGGTGCTGGTTGGGAGTGGGGGTGAGAACATAGAATTTTATCAACCTTGTAGATCTCCTCTACCTCTATGAAGCCCCATGGCATGCTGAAAATGTATATTTTCTTTTCAGAAGCTGGGTGTTCTGTAGTGGGAAAACCTCTCGGTGCTTATCTGACATAATGCTGGAAGCAAAGCATAACAGTGTATTTCTGTAAGTTTATTGATTTTGGCTACATTTTAATACATATGAACATAAAGCTTTTCTAACAAGGTCTAAAATTTTTCAATATTTTCTTCATTTTCCCAAACAGTTCAGGAAATTCAGCATTATGTAGTTTTTCCTCGACATCCACTGACTTTCATCTTCCACATAATTTTGGTTTTGAATATATTAGTTACACATAGTTTTTATATTTTTAAACAAATTTTTAAATTTGTTTTCCTAAGTATCAAAATTATGCATGTACAAATTTTAATAACTTTATAAAACTTGTAACAGAAATAATACTCTGTTTTTTTTCCCCATTTCCAAATCTCCCTCATCAGAGGCAACTATTTTTAATATTTTTCACCTTTTTTTTCTGGTGTCATCTTCTTTTTCCTTTTTTTTGTAAAAAAAAAAACTAAGTAATTGACTTTTGCTTTTTATCTACTTTCTCCTATGGGTGACATAACTCTCTTAAATAACCCACTCTGCATATATCTGTGCATATCTACACTACCATACTCCTTTTAATAGTATCCTAATATAGTCAATTATAATTTTGATTAAATAATTATTCAATATTTATATAGCAATGAGTGTAAATATTATTCATAGCTGATATTGCACTATAAGCATATTTCTTTTCTTTTGCAACCTTTTGTTTCCCCTGAAGTTAATAATTACCTTGCTGTTTTATTTGCTTTGTTTTCTTTATTCATATCACTAAATTTTCCCAAACTGTCTAAAAAACTGAAGGTATAATAGGAATATAGAAAATTAATATATTGGGTACCGATTGTGTGCTACTTACTGCCCTCCTAAGGCTTACATTCTAGATCAGTAAGTTCAAATACTTAACATTCTAAACCACTAAGCTCAAACATTTAATATTCCAGCTCTATAACTTCAAACACATTCGTCGTGTATTGGTTTTGTTTTAACTTTGGAAATTTTCCTCCTAGAGCCATTCATCATTCTAATCTAGTTCTGTTGTTGCTGCACATTCTTGCTGCACAGGAATTTCTCTTCATCATTACAGAAATTTTATTCACTTAAGTTGACTCACTTGTTTTCTAAATCTAGTGACATTCTTTTTCTTGTTTTACTCCCTCATTTGCAATGAGTATACCCAGTGCAAAATGACTATTAGGGGCTCTTTGTTCAGACTTCGGCAGAAACAGCAGACTATTAAAAGAAGGGCCCCACAGAGCATGAGGCCTTTTGTGACTGTACAGATCAAACACACATGAGCCCGGCTCTGTTCTGAAGTTTAGGAAATTAAAATCTAAGGCATATCTCCTCCTAGTGATATTTCTAACTGGGCAATAAATAATAGGTACCTAACCTGAAGAATTATTTTGGAGGAAAAGATGATGTACTGTTTTTTTTTTTTTTTTTTTTTTTGGTATCTGGAATTCTACATCTAGAGGTACGTCATTTCCCATCACCGATTTAACTGTGGCTGTTAGATAATGAGTTCTGGTCTTTCTACCTAGCAATGCCTGACAGATTAGCCAATATCCCTGGGGTAAAGTAAACTCCCAAGCTCAAATTTCAAGACATCTGAGAACACAATCTTTTGAAAGCAACAGGTTGGGTTATAGATTCGAATGGAAAGAGAATATTAGAACAGATACAAAAAAATTAAAAAATTTATAATAATATAATAAAATAATTAGCAAAATGAATGCAGTAGAATGGATGCAGCTTGAGGAATAAAGTTATGAAAGAGAAGATCAAGTTGAGGAAATCCATAGAAGAAAGTAAAGACAAATTAATTAGGAAAATCTAAAAGAAAAGCCAATAGACAAGGAGGCTAGAAATGCCAGTCTTCCAGTGTAAGAAAAAGCAAAACAAAACAAAACAGTTTTACCCTCCTGTATCTTTCTGTGTGTCTCCCTAACTTTTATACTACCAGCATACTCACCAACCTTTGACACCAGTTGTAAGTTTCTTTTCCCCTCACACCAAGCAATTATTTGTGACACCAGCTGGGTGTCCTACGATTGAACTTAATTCTGACACTATCTACCTAAAGACAACATCAATCCCACAGGTTAAAGGCTCAGTCCTACAAGACTGCCCTCAACCCTATAGATGCCAACATCAGAGGTTCCAACAACCTCCTACTTGGGATTGATTAATTTGCTAGAATAGTTCACAGAACTCAGGCAAACACGTTTACCACTTTATTAACGAATATAGATGCATAGCCAGATGATAAGTTATATAGGGTGAGGTCTGGTAGGGTCTCTGGTACCAGAGCTTCTATCCCTGTGGAGCTGTGGTGTGCTACCCTCCCAGGGTGGATGTGTTCATCAACGCAGAAGCTCTCTGAACCAAACCTCATCACCCTATTGGGATTTTATGGAAGCTTCCTCACATAAGCATGATCAGTCATTAGTATCATTTCTAACACTCTCTTCACTCTGGAGGATGGGGTAGGGCTGAAAAAAGCTTCTAATCATGGCTTTGTCTTTCTAGTGGGCAGCCCCCATTCTGGGGTCATCCAAGAACCCATCTGGAGTCACCTTAATAGAACAAAAGATACTCCTAGTGCTCTTATCACTTCCGAATTTTCAAGAATTTTAGGAGTCCTGCGTAAGGGAAGGATTCAAAGACAGATATTAGAACAAGAGCTACTCCTTGAGATGACTGAATAGTGATACATTCATTTAAGTTTTATGCAGCAACAAAACAAATTAGCATAAGTGAAAAAATCTAGTTCCTTCAAATACATACAGCCTGAAATACAAAAAGGTTAAAACAATTCAACGTATACATGCATACATGCATTTTCCTCCTGGCCTCTCTATAATTGCAAAGGTATTTAAAAATAAAAGCAAAGAAATGATGCATGAAAAATTCAAAATGAACCCAAAATTCAAGTGGATGGTTACCTTGGACTAGATGAAACAGGAGGTGAGTTAATGGGGGAAACCAGATGTTTAGACAAGTGTTTATTGACAAGTTTCTAAGATCTATCAATAAAAGCATACCAGGTATGGACAATGAGAACACATTGTGAACCAAGAAGAATGATTGATCGTACTTCCTGAGGTTCATAAAATAATTTTTTTTCCCAAATGAGCGATTTTCTAAAAGTTTTACTTTTCACATTTTCAAAATAGGGCACAGAAAGAATTTAGAAGAGACCATGCTTGACTAATCAGTACTCACTGAGAGAGAACTTGTGCAATGGGGTGAAGAGAATGTGCATAATGTTTCTGATGTTCAGAGGGACATAAGCAGGGCGTGCAGCCTCTAAAGGAAACTTCTGTACTGTGCAATTCAGAGATATAACCATGATCTCAAAGGTTGTTTTGAAACCTTTGAAGATAATAATGGGTCTCGCATGACACATGAATTCATTCCAGTATTTCACATTGGTATCTGTTTAACTGGGAGTCCCATTTTTGACCAGAACTCTGCTAACACTACCACAAACTGGTACTGCTACTTAGAGAAGCATTGTTCTACATTGAGCTAGCATTTTTTTTTCCATAAAGGACTAAATAGTTAATATTTTAGGCAATGCAGGCTATAAGATGCTGTCACAACCATTCGAACCTGTTATCACAGCGATGAAAGCAGCCACAGGTAAAATTTAAATGATTGAGTATGGCTGTGTTCGGTAAAGCTTTATTTGCAAAAATAGGCAATAGGCCAGATTTGACCCCAAAACAGTTTGTGAAACCACGTTATATACCACCAATCCAAAGATGAGTCTTTTATCTTACAGTGGGGGTACCAACACAACAGGCTCATCAGCATGGTATTTAGGCCAGGCCTTACCGTTCATGTTATTCACCGACAGTTGCCACATCTTCTAATGTGAGAAGAAACAGAGCTCTAGGATTCAGACTCTGGAATCTTTACAGTGGAATTATTATCAGAGAACACCATCTCCAGAGTTGAAAGTTTGAGATGAGGATTTGAGGAAAAGAAAACAATAAAAAATTTTTTTTTAAAAAGCATCTTCATTTTTTATTGGGGAATGGGGCTTATCAGTGTTTACAGAACCCTAAGATGCCTATCTGTGGGTGATCTGCAAACTGTCCATACCTTCACCATCTGTATATTTATAAGTCCGAAGCTATTTGAAAGAAAAATAAGCTTTATTCTACCAGCCATTCAAGGATTGTTTTAAGATAACTTTGAGATTTTAGGACACTTTCTTTTATTATCCTGTTTTTTTGAGAGTGGATAACAAGCTCACTTTTTGCAGTTTGGCCTTCTGTAAAAAACAAAGACTAAAAGGGTAATCGATGCATCTTCACAGCCTGCTTTCCTGATTCATATGTCTGCCTACAGCTTTTATATGGCAACTTACAGGACCAGCATCTTCAACATGATACAGACCACACTGGATTTTCATTCTCAAGGAAAGGAGTGGGATGTTTCTTTGGTGACAATTTAGGGTCTCTGCCTCCACTCTTGCTTCTTATGCCCAGCCCTCTACACAGCAGCCAAATATATATATTTTTAAACAGAAACTTGATCAAGTCATTGGCCTACTCACATTCTTTATTGGCTTTCTATGCCCACAGAATGCAATCTTAACTCCTCGCTACACACAGAGCACTGTACGTGATCTGACTACCTCTGCTTAGTATCCCAGCTGTTTTGTGTCCACTTCTGTCTTCACTGAGTATAGTTCACCCTGCTCCAACTACACCGATCTTCAATCTCTGAATACGTCGTGCCTGTTTTTTTCTACTCTCAGGAAGGGAGCATTCTCGTGGCGCTTCTTGAGAGAAATGAAAGGCTGGAATTTCCATTTCCACTCTGAGGGATGTGACAAGAAGGATCAGAGCATTTCCTCCCCACTATCAGCCCCCATCCTCTGTCCGTTTTCTAAGTGGTTCTCAGGTTTTGCCCACAGGGTAGCAGGATGGGCAGATGTTTTGTGCCCATCCTTCTTCAAATTAAACAGTTGAAAACAGTAAAGGAAATCTCACCTTCAGAGGCTGAAGATCAGTATAATATCTGAGAATTATTAAATATTATCTTGGGCAGAAAAAGACATTGTAGAAAAAAATCATAACTGATTTGGTTATTAAGTATTCACACATGCACACACACACACACACACAGCTTTTAAAGTATATTTATTAAACAGGCCTATTGAAGGGAGAAGATTCCCTCTTAATCTCATTATGCTGGTGTGTTTCTTTTCTTCCTTTCCTTCAGTCAGCATAAACAAAATCTATGAGGTAGAGATCTAGACCGTTTTGTTTGTTATTATATCCCTAGCACCTAGAATAGTATTTAGCATGCAGTAGGCACTCAGCAAATACTTGTTGAATGAAAAAACAATAATTTCAACAATTCCCTGAGGTAAGTGCTGTAATTATCCCATAGCTTAGACTAGAAACTTGAGGCTAATGAACTTTTCCAAGACCACAGGTAGTCAGTGCTACATCTGAGTTCAGCCAGTGCTTTTAAGCATTCCATACCCCAAGTATCTTGTTTCCCCCTCTAAAATAACAACCCAAGCTATCCTTTCCAGTCAATCCCAAATTCCATCTGGATATGACCACTTCAGTACCTGGCAAGGCCTCTTAATTTTTTCATTCATCTAATCCAATCAACAAGTTACTGGTAAAATAATTGGTAGATAGACAGTTTTCTCTACAGTACAAAAATGTTTCCTACCCCTGCCCTCTGCCATAAAATGTTGATGCCACCCTATAGAAACGAATGTTTTTGTCTATAACTATGTTAACAAGTCTATTTTTATTTGCTATCATCTTTTTCAAGTTACACAGCTACACAGAAAATTAAACTCAGACTCAATTTTTTAAATATCTTAGTTCACTAATGAATAAACCAGTAAGTAATTATTTGATTTACAAAAGACTCGCCCAATTCTTTTAATCACAGAAGAAAAAAACTTTGAGAAAACGAAGACTCAGCAAGTTAAGAAACATTCTCATTGAGTTTTTCTATTGCCTTTAAATCTGATGCTGCTGTACAAGCCACAGGCACACAAAGGTTAACTGTTTTAAAAAAGAAATCTAAACCCACAAGGAGGAGCTTCTGGTTCCAAGTGACTAATCCCTTCTATAACCTGATTTATGCAACCCTGAGAGCCAAAGAAACTTTATAAAAGGATTAAAACTTATATAAACAAAGATCCCTTTGTTTGCAGCTCCAATACTCTAGAGAGCAAGAAGCTCCAGCTTACATGTGTGCAGAGCTTTATTTATAATGGTTACTCAATGTATAATTTTTTAAAAATCTGATGATCTTACACTATTAAAACAGCAGAGAATGGAGAGGATAGCCAATGCTAAGGTAAGTGGAATTCATTCATTTGGGTTATAGTGGGTTGCAATTCAGTCACTTTGGCTTGGAAAAATATATAAGGTATATTTAAAACTCATTTACAAACATGAGACTCTTAGTTTTCTAATTAACTTGTCTATAATGTGCTGATTGTGACAGCAATTCTATTTAATGTAAGATGGTGTAAGTAATAATAATATTAGTTTTTCACAAACACAAACAAACATATGGGTATAGACTTTAATTTTTTTCAATATGTATTTACAAGTGGTTTGGAGTATTGGAAAGGAGTCTGAATGATTCCAGATACTGTTTTCTTCCTATTTTGTTCATAGCCTGAAAACCTCTTTGTTTCTCCAGTTCCTCTATCCTTCAAGTTCTGATTAAATCCTGTGATCTCCATATCCCTTTCCCTCTACCCTGAAATTCTAGTGAGTCACACACACACACACACACACACACGCACACACGCACACCCTTTATTAGAGATTTCTTTCAAAATTCAAAACTAAAAAATTATTTTTTAAAAGACCAAATAACTCAAAAGTGTAAAAAGAAAAAAGTCAATTTGGTTCTTTTCTTTTTAGATATTTCTTATTCTCATCTAAAAAATATATAAAACATAAATGTTGTATGCTTTTATACACATATGCTCCTCCCCCTAATTTTATTCTCAAGAAAAGGGTCATGATTATACATACGATCTGACTTGTTGCTGTATTCATTTAACCATGTACTATGGACATTCCTCTAGGTCGACACATAGATCCACATTATTCTTGGTCTATGTATCCTTAGAAAGAAATGTGTTTATTTTTATAGATTTCCAAAAGTGAAATTACAAAAAAAAAAAAAAATAAGAGTGTAGTGCAATTCACAATCATACCATTTTTCTAGTCCCTTAGATGTTTTAAATCTTTAAAATTTGTTAATTTATTGTATGAAAAAAATGAAGATGTGTTGTTTTGAATTGGATATTTTTGGCTATTAGTGACAGCGTCTTTTATAAAAGGCTTTTAATAAATCAGTCTATTTGCATTTTCTTTATTGCAAACCCTTGGTTCATACTTATGTTTTATTTGGTAGGAGTTTTTTTTTTTTTTACATTAGAGATATAAACCCCTACCTCATATATATTTCAAACATTTTCTCTCTGTCTTTTTTTAATGGAATTTTTTTGCTTTTGTGTAATCTGTATTATGAAGTCAACTGTAATTTTTTTTCCCTTTATAATGTCTTGGTTTTTGTCTTTTTAAAGTTTTTCCTGACCATGACATTTTCTTATTTTTTTCAAATATTTTTATTTTTTACATTAAAGTTTTTAATCTATTGCTCTTTTTATTTTCAAACATGATATTATCCAGGACTATCACTCTATTTTCCTTTTATATGGAAGTCTGATTATGATTTTAAGATAATTTTTTCACTAAGCCGTATTTTGTTCTTGTGAACTATTAAAGAAGTGTTTATCATGCATTACATTTTCATTTATGCTGGGTCTAGTTATGGAGACTTGTACTAGTGACTTGTTTGTCTATTTTTTTCTTCTTTTTTTCTTTTTTTGCTCATGACTTACTGTTTTAATCAGATTAGTGTCACAGACGTTTTAATATCTCTATGGCAGTATGGCAGTTATCTGCAATCTTTTTCAATTTCATGACAAGATGAGGTATTCTTTCTCCTCTTCTTGAGCCTAGTGAGCTTGACTTTAAATTTGCTAAGAGCACTTTATATTTGTTCTCTGTAGTTTGGAGGTCACAGGGGATTGGTGTCTGACTGCTGCTTAAGAAGTCTAAAGGGTAGAAGGCTGTGGGAGCATCTACCTGCCAGGAAGCAGAAGGAAAAGAGGGTCTATTTTAAAAGTAGCGACACCCCAGTCAGTGATGGGTCAGCTGGAGCTAGTTTGGGGGTTGTCTTAGATATAGACTGATTGGATTATATGGAATGGTGTTGAGACCTCAAAAGGAAGAGGCCAAAAGTGTATGCAGCATATCTAAATTTAAAGGAGAAATTGCATATGATTAGTCAGATGAGGTGCCTGGTGCATTTACTCAGCCAAGGACATGTCAGGTGAGAGATCATGAATGAAAGGTGAGCTATCTAAAGATCTGTAAAAGCAGCCATGAAAGTCAGTTTTAAATGTCTGCCCTTGCAAAAGGAGGAAAGGATGACATTTTCTGCCTCTTTAACTCCTCCCTTACAAGTTTCAACTCTGGAGGAAACAGAGGCAGTCTATTTAGCTTTGGGGAAAAGCTGATTGTATTGAAGTAGGGAGAGGTTGGGAGAACCTGGAAAAGAAAATAAAGAAACAACCTTGATTTTTCCAACTGAAAGTTTTGAATATGTAGTAGTGAGAGGAAATAAACTAAAATTTAAATGATGTTCAAAGTGAATTAGATATACTAATCCAGAACTGAAACTTGTTCTAGAACCAACCATTATTGGAAGGCTTTTTTTTTTTTTCTTTTGAAGGTCAACAGAAAGTAGTAAGACCTGTTTGAGATTCCCTTAAAATGTATATGATGGACAATGGGGAGAGAAGAATAAGACTTTTCTGATAGCCCCAAATAAATCCTATTTGTTCAAGGCATTTGCACTTGCAATCCATTTCTAATGTAAACATTGTTTTTGAGAACAAGGGTGGATTATTTCAAATTGAATTTCAAAAACACCTTTCAGTAAAGATTAGTCTTCTCAGAAAGACACTGGATTTATGATTTTGCCTTCTTGCAATACTCCATTTTGCTATACTGTTGCTAGTTTTTCTATTTAAATATTTTCTACACATACATAATATTTTCTAGTTATATATTTTCTACACCTAAATATTTTGCCATTTAACCTGTAAACATCTTTTAAACCATGATAATAGATTTAGTCTTAAAGGCATGTCATCTGTCAAAGAAACTCAAATAGAGTCTGGAGGCTTCAGCCAGAAATAAATGATAAAGATTTGATTGAAGGTCTTAGGATTTGTGAAGTGGAAACCCAGGTAGGCAAAAATCCAGAAGTGTTTAAAGAAAAAAGAAAAATAAAAAGTTATTCTAGGAAAAAGTACATTGTTGAGAATTATCGGTCTCCCATTTTTAGCCCTAGGATTAGTTCAGTACAGTTATCAGTCAGATATCAGGCTGTCTGGATGGTGAATGTAGGTAGTTTGGAAGATGGGTGCCAAGAGATCTGGTCACGTCTGGCATTCTGGGTAGTGGTTGGTAGATATCATGAGATCTGGATATGTGAATGCTTCAGGGGCTAATCAGAAGGTTATCTGGAGGTCTGGTGTAGGTCCAGCCAGGTATTGACACACAAAAAACTGATGTATATCTGGGCATTGACACAACACAGGATAATTCAAAAGTTTAAGTTTCCAAGTGAGTTAGGACAACAATAGAATTGTTTCTTTACATCTCAACCTTCAAAAAGTTAGCAATTTTAGCAGCTTGGTTAAAGTGACTCCATTTTATGTAATCTTTATCTTCACTATTTCTTCATACCAGTTCCACAGAAAAGGAACTGATAAGGGCAGTCAAAGCATTTGAATCAAATTTGGACTACCCTATAAAGGGGGATTTTTAAATTAGAATTTATCATTTATCATAATAATAATTTCAAAAGTTTATATAGCATTTAAATCTTCAAAATAGCTACTTATTCCATTATTAGACAGGAAATAAATAGATTTACAATTCTCATATTTGAAATGAGTACAAAAAGTACAAAAGTCTTAGGTGTTAATACAACTACTTAGAAGCGGAACGAGGACAAGATGAAGCTTAAGCTCTACAACTTTTCCGTTACTTTATCTAGCAAAAAGGTAATAGGAGCCACCAAGTATTGAAATTTGCAATGTGTCAAGCTCTCTGACAGGCACTATATATTATTTATCTCATTTTTTATTATATGCCATGTGGATGTCTAATCTTTTTAGGATCTAGAAATAGAAGATTTAAGAATCTCCTATTTGAATTAATTCTAGGAAGTCCAATGAAATCCGCCTAGATGGTCCCTTAGCAGCCTACGAAACAGAGATATTTAGGCTTTGGGGGCTTAAAAAGTGAGAATTAATTTAAATGTGGCTGCAACAGCTTGGGTCTTCCAAAATGTCATCCAAATATATGATGTAAATGTTGGTAATGAAGGCAAAAAATGAGAGAATGTAAACTGAACTCTACATTGGCCTGGTTCACCAATATTTTTGTCTTACAAATTAGAAATTTTTTGGACAGTAACCATCTGTGATTTTATTTATTTTTATGAGAATACAATATACTGATTCAGTGACACAGTCTACATTTTATTTGAATTCTAAAATGAAAAAAATAGCACATGAAATATGACTATGAATATCTCATAGGAGGCACCTCATTTTGAAGAAGTCCTGGTTTCTTTTTCTATCCATTTTCTCTTCTATGTGTTAATTTTTTCCTCAATTTTTGCTGTCATTTATGTCATTTATGGTTTATGCACTCCTATTCTTTATGCTGTAAATCTTAGAATTAAAGCCCATGTTACCTAAATAGGGCTAATTGATAGGACTACTTAACATCTAAATTCAGCATAACCTACAATGTCACAAATATACACTTGAATAGTGAACATTTCTTTGATTTTGCTATAGTACCTTTTGTCACATTTATATGGAAGAAAAGAGAGCTGTTTTCCAGTTGGGACTCTGATCATTTGCTAACCTCTTAAGTCAATATTGGATCTTAACCTGTTAATAGTCCCACCTGAAATTATGGTCACAATTGCAGGTATTTCTGTGGGCTAAATTAGTTTTTAAATACACATTCTTAGAAAAGACTAGAAGGAAAGTGTGTAGGTGGTAATAATACCTAAGCTTTTCAGAGACAAATTCTAGATAAAAACATAGTAAAATGTAATTATAATAATTACAACTTTTTAAAATATGTAAATAATATATCCTGATGCCTTTCTGTATTATAGATGAAAGATAATTTACCTCAAATTATTGGTTACAGTGACCAAGATCATTTTTGGTAATAAAGCACTGCATTATCCATTTTAAGTGATTCAGCTCCTAAATTCAAATATAGCGAAAGAGCAACATGTACTAGAGATGTGTGAGATTCAAAAGATATTAAAGAGCTTCAGTACATTATGTCTCAAAATAGCCACATTAGATTGCTGTGTGATGGTGTTTGCAATGACAAAATATAAAAAAGTCTTTTCTGCATTCGAAAGATTCCGAAAGACTAATCATACACTTGCAGCATTTTACCAGTTGTGGCTTTTAGAATCTCCCAAACATCTTTACCTGTAGGTTTACTTTTTTCTTAGTTTTTACTCAGAAGTCTGAGAATCAAGGTGGGAGTAATAAAGTAATAAAGCTGTGTGATTATTTTTAACCCTTCATGCTTTGGTCAATGCTCTATCCTAGTATTTTAGTTAATAATAATCACAGCTAAAATTTACTGTTGTATTACCATGTATCATTATATACTAAGTGCTTTTCAGGCGTTATCTCTATCTTCTTATTTTTATAAAGCAGATATTATTTTTTTCATAAATGGAACTGAGACTAAAGGAAGTTAAGAAATGGCTACAAATTTCTGAAAAAGAGCCAGGATCTCAAAAAGGTCTGCCCTGATTCCAAAACCCTGTTCTTGCTACTATCTCAGTGGTCTGAATGCAGTAGCTCTCAGTGTCCTATTGATTTTTTTGCTCATTGACAACACAATAGAGAATCCTTTACATGCTTATTATAAACTCAGTCTCAGAAACTGATTTTGAATTTTTTTGGACTCAAAGGGTGTGGTTCTGTTTCATAGCCTCTTTTATTTTTCAGTGCATTTCTTCAGGAGGAAGAAAAAAGGGGGAGGGTTCCTAAAAGTACAGTACAGCCTGAGGAAGCCAGATGAAGCTTGAAGCTTCAGAGAAGCAAATGGTTTTCATTATCTTGCTCTTTCCCTCTTTTGTCCCGACAGCCTTCTCTATCCTGTCCACTCAGATTAACATATAGGCTCTTTATAATCAGAGTAGAATTGATGCTTTAAATCCTCGATCATGCTTAGCTATGTGCAAGAAAATGATTGCAAAAGTATGTAGGCTCTAAATCCGACTGGAGAAATTGTACGTGAACCAGAACTCCTTTCGCCTTTTCTCCCCTGCTATTTCTCCTTTTTTTCTTTTCCTTATAGCCCATCCCTCCCCTTCCTTCACCATTTTTTTTTTTTGTTGTTGTTGTCAAGTACCTGCCTATTCCACTCTCCTAGGGCTTTGTTCTTAGCTGGCTGTTAACTAACTTCAACTAGGGTATTAGTAAATAATGATAAAGATTTCCCTTTCAAGAAGAATTTGCCTTTCAATGAGAAACTCTTAAACTAAAAGACTCAAAATTCCAAAGAATGAATTTCAAATTATACATTGTGATGGGAGTTAATTCTGGACTGGGGTTTTGTTCAAGATCTGTCATGTCGATTATTCAGATAATCCATATTTTCAAAAGTGGAGGCACTAATTGAACAAAGGGAAATGAATTCTCACATACCAGAATACAGTTTTATTACAGTTATAGCTATGTGTGGGACCACAGCCTCCTAGGCTTTATGTAAACTCATATTATTTCAGCATTTCAATTACATAAGCCCTGTATTCACATGTTTATAGGATAATCAGGGCATTATGACTATTAAGATGAAGAAATTTTACTTATTTAAGTTTATATCTTTTTTTTCCTTTTATAATGCTTGTTCATAATTTCAATTTTAAAAGCATTAAATTTATTAATATATAGTTTGCTATATATGTGATAACATTGTGGCCACTTAAATTCCATCATTTCAGAATTGTAGAATTTGCTCTCACTCTTCCAGCCTACTTGCAACCTAGGTAAACTCTACCAAATATGCTGTTTCTATATTGTCTTCTATTTCCCTTTTAGAGTTTGTGTGCCACTTCTTACTGATTATAACCTTTGTTCAAAATAACAAAAGAAAAGTTCCCACAAGGAAGAGGGTGGATTTTTCTGAACCTGTATCTGTTATGGTTTTGTCAAAATTTTGTAATTCTAGAAGCAATTGCATAAGACAAGTACCTTTGCATCATTAGCTATTGGAACAGGAAAGGTATCTAGTGATACAAATCCTATTTAGGATTTGTGTAGATTATTTTTATTCTATTTTTTTTTGTTCCTTTGAATTTTTTTCCACATTGTTTTGGGCCCACTTATCTTGCCTACCTATATCTTTTTGCTCCTCACCTCTCTTTTTAAGTCCTATTTATTTTCTATTAATAACAAAAGTGCCCATTGTTATATCAGATCTTTCCTTTATTCCTGCACAGTTACCATGGCTATAATAGTTACCACTGATTAAACACCAAAGAAATACCAGGTACTTTGCATATTTTATTCCTACTCTTTAATAATTAATAATACTTTACAATGTTTACCTCTGTTTTACAAAGGGAGCACAAGATGCCACACTATCAACTTTATCACACTATATTAAAGCTTAACTTTACATTAAAATTTACTTTCTCATTCATTTGTTCACGACTCATAAAATATATTTATTTAAACAGTATTTTCAAGGTATTCTAAAAAACTCAGCCACTAAATCAACATCAAATACCAAAATGAGCTCAATAAAAACTGTTGAGTGACTAAGTAAATATTTGAATAAACTGATATCAGAAAAGTAATGCAGATAAGAGTCTATGTAAATTCAGAAGAAAGTTGAAAGAATCATGAGAGGTTCCTTAGAGAATGTGGCATTTGAGTAGAATGTGAATACAGACTCCCAGGGGGTAAGGACAGAATATTGCAAGGTGAGCAAATTATATGGGCAATGGTATGGAGGTTAGTGAGTGTGAGGTGTGAAATATATAAGGTTAATAGACAAGGGGAACAGTAGCAATGAAGATGAGACTGTAGTCTGATGTCCCATGGAAAGAACCTTAATGGGACTGGCTATTGGATGTAGGCTTATTTGCTCAGCAGAGTTCTCATTTAACCATGAAAGAAAAAAATAAAAATAAGAATATTCCAACTGAGGCCGGTACAGGATTTAATTTTTTTAAAACAGCATTTTATCTCATTTCAGGAATCTAAAGCAAAGAAGGATGGCTTGACAAGGATACTTAAAATTACTTGGTGTCTAATGTTCAGAATCATAACTTTACTATTAGCTATTTATAATGTACCAAGTTTCCAACTACCATTTTCTCTTTTTTTTCTCAAGCTTGGGTCATAAAAATATAGGCAAAATAAATGGATTTTTAAAACGTTTTAAAAATAAGCATCTATAGCAAAAACATTTTATTTTTTTAAGACGTATTATTATAAGATCTTAATTAGTATTAAATTTAAAACAATTTGTGTACTGGCAACAAACATGTTCACAGAGATTCAAATATTCTGGCTAGAAATGCAAAAGGCATTGTTAAATTATACAGGAAATCACTAGAGTATTTATACTCAAACAGTAGGAACTGTAGAAGTACAATGGCTTCTAAAGGGGTAAGTTGGTCAGTGTTTTTTTGTGTAAAATCTCAATTGTATTTCTCTGCCATATGTGTTGGATCCCACATTAGTGAGAGAATGACACTAAAATTGTTGCTGGAATGAACTAAAAAATTTGCTAGCCACTGAATTGCATATGTGGCAGTGTTGCATTTCTATTTTTCCACCTGAGGACTAGAAACATGGAACAAATATCATAAGTTAGAGACTTAGACTCAAGACTGGATACAGCTATGCAACAGCAAGTATCTCATATTAATAAAATTTAATTGTAAGTAACTCAATGTTTTGGTTTAGAAACAGCTGAATGACTGACTAAGATTTTTTTCTGACATTTTGAAGATGCAGCAGAATCAGTTTGTGACTAGAAAATGATATAATAAAGCTTCCATTATAGTCAACGTCAAATTTCACAGTATAATATTTTCTTTAGAAGTTCAAACTATATTTTAAACAGCAACAACAACAATAATAATAAAAGTATCTTTGTCTTATATTCTTTAAAATCTTGTTGAATATATTTCCTTATATGTAAAAAAGACTTAGAATGTGAAATATTTACGTAACCTAAATTTTCCCACATCTTTCCAACAAGAATTAAGCAATATAGGTGACTTTTCAAGTTCTCTAAAATTATTGAATCAGAAATATTATGAAGTCTCAAAGGTAATCACACTCTGAATATTGTATTGTGAGAGTTTTATTACTCAGCATAAATATGTAAACATTACCATCTTTCTGACACCTACATGGTTTCTATGCTTTTGACAATTTTAATAATAGGACTAGGTGAAATGTTAAAACCAAAATACTTTTTATGTTAATGGTATTACTATTTACCACATTCTTTCAGCCACCTGAAACAATTGCATAATAGTATTATAGGTAAGTCAGAAATGATATCTGTAATCAAATAATTCATTTCAATTTTAATTTTTGTTTTTATTTATAGACTTTATTTATATCAACTCTATATATTTGCACCACATTTTATTTCAATGTGCTTTTGAAATGATATTGGAAATTGATACAGAATAATATCATTGCTTTATTTTCACTGATTATTAGAAAAGATAGGGAAGTGTTTTAGTTTTCAGCACCATGGAAATCAAAATATTGGTGAAACTTAGGGTAAGTGTAAAGTAGGAAAGAGACGTAGGTATGAAGTTATGTCCAGAAGCCAGTGGATATACATATCTTGGGAAAAACGCAATGGATTTTATCTCTATGTGTTTACTTTGTGTGGGGAGTAGTTCATTATCTGTATCTTTGTACAGACATGGCCTATTAGTAAATATTTTTAAATCTATGATTCTTAGAGTTTATACTGTCATATCTCCTCCTAAATACAGAAAATTCTTTCTATAGAATCAGCTGAACTGGATATCTGTCGAGTATAAGTTTGCTGACAAACCAATTATTCAGGCAAAGGAAACTTACTTTGGAACCTAATTACCTATACATCAATATTATTTATATTATCTATTCAATTTTTTTCTTTGATGGCCAATGTATATTTTTAAAAAATGATGTAATGCTTTTAAGAAATGAATCCCTATTTCATACATTGAACAATAAATTCTAAAAGACAATAAATATTTCCTGAAAAACATCAGGAATTGGAATTTGACCCAAACACTTCAAACTAATAAATTTAAATCAATAAGGAGAATTATAAGTAAGATTGAGAAGGTTCAAAGGAATATCTGTCACAATATATGACCTGCAAATGCCTGGAACAGAGTGTGAAATACTCTATGTGCTAAATGGGTGAGTGGTTCTTTGATAATTGGTCTCAAGGACTGTAACAGAATTTAAAATTAATCTAACTAAAATATTATCTTATTTGCATTGGTTAGAAGAGACATTGTTTTGCTTAAAAGAAATATTAAGGGTTTTTATGTTGGTTGATTTTATAATTGTGAAACTGCTTAGCTTCTTAGAAGGGCCATCATTCTACTTAAAAAAATATTAAGAGCTTTCATGTGAATTAGTTTTATAGTGAAACTGCTTTCATAAACAAGACTTTTCATGTAAATATAGTGATCAGTATGTACAAAGTCCTATCAAAAACTATCATTAAGATGGAAAAAGATGAGTGAAATGGTTAGTGAAAGTCACCATATGTCTACTTTCAGGTGTTTTTTCTCATTGATTACCCAGGCAGACAAGCCCTATCAGCTAGTAACAAACACTAGTTTAAAGTCACTGACCACTTACACACATGCACAAATACATGGAAATTTTTGTCTTTGATAAAGTTTAACCAGTGATGATATAGACCAAACTATAACTCTTAAATTGTCTCTCTTAAAAAACATCTCAGTTTCTAGGGCTTTTAAAACAGTTTTAAAATGAGTCCCTACTTGCAGGTTTTAATATTCATCTGTGAAGGTGTGTGAATTTCTCTAGGGAGCTCATAGTGACTACAGCTTAAAACCCATGTAATTATGCTTTTAGCTACCCTCTGACTTCTGCCAGGCAAATATTTTCTGCTGAGTATGAAAAAGTTGCTGGGCAAGTGTGCGATCTTTTTTGCCTCAGTCATGAGTATGAAATAACATAATTATTTCTATATATTTTACTTTCAAGAAGGAGATGTACAAGTTTTGGATATTATCAGAGCCCTCTAAGAAAAAAAAGTACACAGTAAAATTCCATGTGATATAAAATATGTATTTTTAAGTTTTTCCATTTATTTAAGAATCAGGTTAATATAGTAAAAATTGCTACCTCTTTGTTTTTCCTGCTTCATGTTCTGAGTTTGCCACTCCAAGTTCCAGTAGTACATTTCTTTTAAAAAACCTGGAACCATTCATTCCTGTTTGTCAGAAGTTCCATCAGGGGGAAAATAAAAAGAAGTTCCATCAGAGACATTTATCAGTCACTCTCATTAATCTTTAAAAAACACAGAATTTAAGAAATAGTTGAACAATATATTGTTCTTAAGAATGATTTAGTTAGAACTCTACTGACACAAGGGCTGATAATTATTTATCAGTAATTAATTCTAATTTTCTCATACTTTACAAAGAGACAAGATATTTAAAGTTATTAACCTTTCAATGGGTGTAGCTTTCAGATGGCTTAATGCAAGAGAGGGCTCAATGAGAACTACTAGAAGCTGTAGAGTGCACGTCACTTTTCAAATTTTTTGAAAAGAATAATTCAACATTGACATCAAGAAATTTCTTATAGCTCTAATGATGGTATTTTAAAGTAGAACCTACTTAAAAAAATTTTTAAACATAATCCCCAAAGATCATAATTTTATTGATATAGTTCCTTAATACTGTTCACACAATTTTGAAAGATTTTCAAAATTTTCACTTTCCCAATTTTCTTCTCTAAACAATCTGGAAAATTAATATTATAGTACATTCTTCTTTTAGCCTTTCTTTGAAGAAAGCCATATATTTAATCTCAATTCTGCTCTTTTCCTAAATAAGCAATACTTTCCCAGAAATAGGAAATTCTTTACCTTTTAATGGTTCAGTATCAGAAATATCAGAAATGCCTTTGTTATCAAAAAAGCTTCATGAAAAATCCCAAGCTTGCAACCATTAGAATATTACCCCCAAACTTCTGACCAGTCATCTAGCTCTTACAATACCCTTTACACCTTTCCAGCTCTGACATCAGGCACCTCAGAGAGACTGTCATTAATTTCCATCCCTATAGATAGAAACTGCCTCTTAGACAGCAGTAGCAGATGGATCATTGTTACATTAACACATCAATGAATATTAATGTAGTAAGTACAGACTATCTCTGTGTAGTTAATGGTGTGTCATACACAAGCAGAAGTTTTAAATTTGCCATCTTTGTAAAATTCCAGGATCAAATAGTGTGTTATAGTAAGGAATTGATAAAGAGAAGTAATTAAGAATAAAACCAAATGTGTTTATATGAAAAGAGTGAAGCCAGGGACTTTGAGAATCTAGTTAAATCCAAATGACCCCAATGGTTTAATTCTATGAGTATTCAGTAGTAGATTGAGCACAAGAGCAGGTGTATGAGAAACGATGCACAAAAGAATAAAAAAAAAAACATTTATACTTAAGAGAAGGAGGGAGAATTAAAGGCATAAAAACAATAGTTCTCAATTCACAGGTTCATTTGTCAGCCTATGAATAAGAGAGACATAGCTACACAAATGTATTCAAGCAGCTTTTCACTGACTTTTCACATTATTACTTTGAAACCTCACAATTATTTTGAAGTAACAGATTTAATTTGATATTTTTTCTAAATTATTTTTTTCTTGTATTTCTAAGCTTTATTTAAGTTAATATTCTAAGTAATGACAACTTAATATATATGGCAACCAAACAAATTCTGCTGTCAGGGAAAATGTGCATATCTGTGTAATCTAAAAAAGATGAAATTTCTCTAAGTAAGAAAATTAAGTTCACTGATTTCATAAACCTCTTTAGAGCTTAATAATATCATTTGAGTGTGTTTAATAAATATTTTAGAAGGGAAGAAAATAACTTTTTTTCAATCCTTGTTCGAATTATTGAATGATTCTGCAATTTTACTATTTCTGTGAAATTTACTGATATTCTGAAAGAAAACAAAAGATATAAAATTATTTAGGTAAGAAGAGTGATTTATTGTAAGAAGATAAGTGATATTTTTAGCAAAGTGTATACAATAATTTAGAAATAATACAGAAGCCAGAGGTGTTAAATAACTTGTCCAACATCGCACATCCAGTTTGTGTTGAATCCTGACTAAAGTTTAGCTTTTCTGATTTATTTAGACTAAATGCCTACTTTTATGCTACATATCTATTTATTTTATTTTCCTAGCTTTTAGTCCCATCTGAGATGTTAAAGGTGCCAAACATAACATTCAAAAATTGATTCTCTCTCACTCCCTGGGAAAGTGTTATGAAGAAAATGTTTTACCTAAGAAAGGAACACGAGGACCTGGTACTTTGCAAGGACTACCAAATGCCAGGCACAGTGGTTTAACTGGTATGTGATACCTTACTTCATCTTCACACTTCTAAGGTGAGTAGCATTTGTCCCAACTGATGCGAGACTATAAGTGATTGCTTAAGGTTACAGCTATTCACGAGCAGAATCAAATTCAAATTCTCATCTGTCTGTCTCAGGATGTTTATTTCTTTGTTTATTTCTCTACTGCCATATACTGAATTGCTAATTGCTTCCTGTGAATTTTGGATCTTATTATTAACACTTTGAATGACTTTCTTAAAGCCAGATGCAGTATTACGTTAGTTTTGGATAATGTTAGACAAGGTCAACAACTATCCCAGTCTCCAATATTTTCACGTCTTCTATGCAATGAAAGTGAGGGTGGTACATGGTGACTTAGATTGTTTTTATGAGGGAACTCCATTGCTAGATCATGATCTACTTCTTACAGGACAAACATGGCTATGTCTTATATGTCAAAACATGGCTTTGTACCCCATCTAGCCTTGCTAGCCAATGTGTAAACAAAGTGCTGGCAGCTTTGGCATTTCCTGGAAGCTTGTTAAAAAAGCAGAATCTTGTCCCCACCCCAGATCTCCTGAAAAAAGATCTCTTCTTGGTGTTTGTACACATAGCAAAGTTTGAGAAAAACTGTCTTATTATACATTTCATTTACTCACTGATATCGATTAAGGACCCACTCTGTGACAGGGAATATCCTAGGTACTAGAGATACAACAGAGAACAAAACAAAATCCCTGCTCTCATGCAGCTTCCAGCCTGTGGAGAAAATGAAGAGTAAGCAAGTGAACAGATACAAATACAATAAAAAGTGGTAGGTATTGTGGAGAAAATTGATATGGCTGGAAAATTATACAGAAGTCAAGGAATTAATTCTTATTACTAAGATTAGATTTCAAGAAGATGCAAATTTGAGAAATTTGAGTATCTGTTTTCAGTTAGTGGCAGAAAATAAATAGCTGAGAATGACCATTAGCGTGGCTGTCTCTCCCCTACTGATTTGTAAGGAATATCCTTTAGTTACCTCAAGGGACATCCACAGAGATCTGCAGCTGAATGGCCCTGGACCCTCCCTGCAACTATATCTGACAACATTGGAAGCTGGAATCAGGGAAATCTCTGAGAAAGAGCCAGGCTGTCCACAGGAGCTTTTTAAATATGAGTAAAATGGAAATGGAGAACAAAAAGAATATAATAGTCTGTTAGAGCAATCACATATTATCTCCCACCAAAGACACTGAGTTTTGATTTTATTTTTTCTTGAGCACCATAAAGAAAGTACAGAAAGAGATTGTGAATGCTTTATGTTGTAAAAGCTTTAGGACTAATCTTTTCTTCCTACGTAATATTGCTGCCCATTTTTGTTCAAAAAATAACTGGTTCTTTGAAATATTGCTTATTTTTTTTGTTTTGTTTTATATGTAGGGATACTTTATATGAATAATATTACTTTCTATTGTTTATATTTGAGTCATATTGCAATTTGATCTAATTCTAAAGAACTTCCAGCATAAGTAGATATGTGATAAAGTTAACTGGCTCCAAATAGTCATTTCTTTTGGTTATAAATGCTGTGGTTGGGTCTAATTATCGAGTTTTAGAGACAATGTATATAGTCAAAAATAAAAAAAACTCTGATTAGTATTTAATTATTTAAACTGATCTTATAATAATTAAAAAAGGATACCCTATGATTATATTGTAGCACTGCTCAAAGAAATAACATATAATTAAGGTTGAAATTGTGAGGCAGGAACAAGCTTTCCTCCACCCTCAAGGTTCTTCTTGCTGGTCTAAAAATCAAACAGAATTGAGACAGATTAGCAAGAGAAAATAATCAAGTTTAATACATACATATGTATGAGCACTCCACATACATGAGAGAGTCAAAGACCCTACATGCAGGAGAGGTTCAGAAATAGAAGGGATCTAGGTATATGAGACAACCTGAGCTAAGGATTAGGTAATGTACTTTGGGAGCTTCAAAGGGCCATTGCAGTTGATAAGAAGAGTATGTGCTTAGTAAATAAAAGTTCATCCTGCCCTATAAATAGATTGAAAGAGGTTATCTCTGATTATCTCTTATTCGGAGCAAGGCCCCTAATTCAAGTCCTTCCAGGTAGTTGAGGGAGGGGCAGAAGTTTCTCTTGAGCTGAAGGCTAACATTGCCTTGAGCTCAAAACAATTTGCTTACCACAAGAGCAAATCTTGGGGTGGCTTGTTCCCAATCCCCACAAAATATAGCTGTTTAATCCACTGTTCAAAAGTTTAATAACTCATGCCAAAAATTTCTTTAAAGTTTAGTGGTTTCATTTTAAGTGTAAATTGATTGGATGACAAAACTGCCAAGCTCACAGAAGTATTTGCCTATATCTACCCATAACTCCCCTTCCCCATTCCCACAGAAATAGTCAACTAACCAGTGAACCAACCAAGCATGTAGTGCAACAGTGAAAGAGTATTGCTATTTTAATGTGTTTCAGCATAAAAGGATTGAAGATATTTGATGCATTATGCTTTTGAATGTGGATGGAAGAGTCAATATCTTGTATTCTGAATAAATATTTTGAGAGGCCCAAGCAACAAAATTTTATCAACAAACAATAGATAAAAGGCAAAAAGTACAGCCTTAAAGGATTTAGTGATGATGACTGATGTTTTTAGAGTCACTGACACACAGAAGACCCAAATGTTCAATTTCAGATTCTTGCAGTCAGATAACCTTATTGAAATCAGGTGAGGATGGAGAACTAGGGTAAGATTTAGTTATTGGGAAACTAGAATAAGATTAGTTGAGATTTTATTGACACTACGGGATTAGAGTTACCAGACAAAAGCCTCTTAGGGCTTTGAATAGCTTGAACCTCTTAAAATTTTATCTGATTACTATCATCCATTCTTTTTAGTTTTCCTCAACTTGCGTTTTCAGAAATAAGTTCAGTGTTGGGGATAGAGGCCTGGATTGAAGTGCTTGGAGAGATGCTTTTCTAACCTGTAAATCTGAAATAAAATAGCAGATCTTCCTGGCATAGAATAGAATCCAGCTTGACTCCAAAATTTATGACTTGGACAGTTTATACAGATAAATTTGAAATGTTTGCAAAATATCCAAATTGAGACTTTTAGAAGGCACTTGGGTCTTTATAGCTGGTAATGGAGCCAATAGGAGTAGGTAGAACTCCACACAGATAAGATGAAGAAGGAAAGAGTAATAACAGAGGCTTGAAAACAGTCAGCATTTATAAAATGGGTAGAAGATAAGCATTCAAAAGAAACTAAGAAGGAGCAGATAGAGAAGAAGAAAACTCATGGAAGATAGAATGACTATTAATATAAATGATTGAATTGAATTGATAGTAGATTCAAATGATAAGAATGTCTTCTGGCTTTGATCTCTGTGATTGATAAATGATTCAGAGTGCAGTGAGGGTGGGTGTGAGGGATAATGTAGAATGTGGTGTCATGAAGCGAAGGGAAGAGAATGTTTGTTTGTTTGTTTTCAAAAAAAAAGGAATGGTCCTCAGTGTTCAATATTGCTAATAGGTGATGAAAAGGAAAGACTAAAAGGTGGATGTTGAATTAGCAACACTGAATTCACTGGAGATCCTGATGAAGGTATCAACATAGGAAACCTCCATGTCAACACTGGAGGGCACTGATGATTTCCACAGACCCAGTAAAGAATCACATACAGATCAGTGAAATTTAGGAAAAGTAAGATTTATTAAAGTAAGTTTCAAGAGAGAAACAGGCTATGCCAGGGATCTGCAGAATTCAGGAAGTGTATCTTATATTGACCCTTTTAATGGCATTAACAGGGATAGGGTTAGGTGATTGGCATCTGAGATTGACATCAAGCTGTTATATAACCCTTTGTCTATTATGCATGCAGTTTCCCAGAATTCAGTCTGTTATAATTAGATTCATGAACTTCTGGGTATGTATGATACCTTAATGATTGTATAATGAGGCTAAGGTTAAGGAAAGTCAGTATATATACTAACTGTGCAAGCACTTGTGGCCGAACTAAACCAGCGCTTATTTTTGTGGCTTTTACCTCCTTGTACTTCAGATGTAATGGTAATTTTTAACTGTAAAATGGGAATTTCGGGGAGGTTCTAAAGGAGGTCTCTGGGTTGGGCCTTCATTTCCCTGTTGTTCATGTGTATCTGTCTGCCTAACAACCAGACCTATAGAGAATTTTTATGAGTTTATTTTAACAAAACTGATGACATATGCCAGGGAACAAGATCTCAAATGCTGCCTAGAATAATAGTTTGCAATTTCTTTTAGCATTTGTAATTAAGAAGGGAATTAAAGATTACATAGAGGTAAGAGAAATACAGGTGGTGATTAGATTACAGGTTAGTTAACAAGATTATGTGCTGTCTTGAGGGTGGTTATTTCAAAGGTGTGTTAACTTAGATTTACAGAAGCAATGGACAGGGCTTTCTTAAGACAAATAAGCTTTTTACTAAAGAAGTTTTATTCCCAGAATGTGATACCTACCATGACCTGCCAGTTAAGAATTTATTACAATCAGATAATCCCTGTGAGGTTCCATTTCATCAAATCCCTTTTTTTGTCTACAGGAATGAAGTGGAAATTTATTTTTTTCTTATAATAATCAACTATTTCAAAGAAAAAGTAATAATAATAAACAAGTTGAACTGATAATAAAGAGATAAAAAGGTCATGTGGTTTGACCATTTGTGTGACTCAAAGAACTTTGAGCCTAAGAATGGGGGTTAGTATTTGTAAATTACTACTTATTCTGAAAGTCTGAAGACATGTTCTAGTAAAGCATGACTAGTCATTTATTTAATCATATTTAGTCATAGAATCTCTTGAATCATCTATATTATTGTCCTGCCCAGCATCATGTAATCAGTACATTGTCAAAATGCAACACAACTAGAAATTGTGGTTCTAAAAATAAGGTAAAATTATAATTCTGAGTCACATGAAAATATAAACATTGTTGAAACATATGCACATGAAACAATGTGTGCCTGATGAGCTATAATACATGCTAAAGGTGAAGTATAGACAATTATTGCAAATGGAGTTGGAAAAGCTGATGAAATGGTCTCAGGCTACCTCTAGGACTGAATGCACTGCTTTGTACCCTGAAGGTACCTAATAAATTGTACTTGGGGAAGTAGAGAAACTTGGGCTAATTAATATATCATTGACAATGAAGTTTTAAGCACGTTTTTTTTTTTTAATGCTTCACTTTCAACATTCAATATCTTTCCAATTCAAGTTAGCAAAAGAATTACAACTCCTCTGTATCTTTTTAAAATTTAATTTGTTAATGTAGCATTCATTAATAAAATTATATAGGTTTCAAGTGTACAATTCAATAATATGTCATCTATATATTGCATTGTGTGTTTACCACCTTAAATCAAATCTCCTGTCACTATATATTTGACCTACTTTACTCTTTTTTACCTCCCCCTCCCTACTTTTTTTCTGATAAGCACTAAACTATAGTCTTTTGTATCTTATTAAAACAGTATCTTTCAAAATGATGCAGGTTTAACAAATGGGCTATAAATAATGCTTTTTTTACTGCAATTCAAAATAAATCTGAACTCGGGATCACTCATGTTACTAAAAGCTTTCCAAAACTAGTGAAGGAAATACTTTACCTTATGTAGGGGATTAATGGTGACAAAATACAATGGACCTACTATTGATGGCACAATGGAACGTGTGCATTGGAAAATGTGGATTTTTCATAGTGAAGTAGAGCAGACAGACTTAATTATATCTTTGCAAATTTGAAATATACAGTATCTAAACAATGCTGGAGATTGGGTTATGAATAAGCCAAATTCTAGTTAGAGGAAAATTATTTTGAAATCAATAACTAGGTATTTATCATGGCTGGGAAGTTGGCTATGCCTGTGGCTTTTGCTGAAGTAGTGAAAAAGATAGTCATTATTCCACATTTTTTTTGAGGATTATATCTTCTAAATTCAAAGTCACACATATTATGGTTTGATATATACATTTTTTCACAAATAAGAATATATTCAAACAATTTTTCATTCTTATGCTTATAATACTACCTTTATAATCCCATAAGGAAGGCAATGATTTATTCTGGCCCAACTGAAAGAAAAGAATTAATGGATTGGGAGCATTTAAGATCTTGCTTCCCCATATATGTCATCAGTTTGGCTCAAATAAACTCATAAAAATTTGAAAAACATTAATGAACCACCAACAGATATTTAATTAATTCTCTTTATATCGGGAGAGCCAATGATTTTTTAAACAAAAAATATGTTAGTAAATTACATCTATTGGTTATTATTCTGCTAACCGAGAACGCTTTGACATTGTATGATGAATTTGAAGACAGAACATTTTCACAAACTCAGAATTATGGCCTAGTGAGTAATGAAAGTAAAATGTTATCTGGTTATGTAAACCAGTGAATTATAATTAGTGACCTATTGTGAAAAACTTGAGAAAAATGAAGTCTTTGAGCTACAGCCAACCTATATCACCTTTCTTTCTTTAAGCTGTATTAATCAAAGCCCTTTGTATAACAGCTAATTTGCAAGCAACTCAGATGATATTAAACTCAAAAGAATTTTAATTCATATTTTAACACGTTTATGTCAAATAATAATATCAATAATAGAGCTGCTTGAAAATCTGCTAGGGTAACTTGAAATAATATTTTGACTACTTGGGATACCAAATTTGAATATTTCACAAAAAGACTGAATTGATTCAAGAACAGACAAGTCAGAGAACAGACAAGATTAAATAACAAGAGCACGCATAAAGCTTTCTCCCCTCCACCCCTGGGATGGGACTGGTATTCCAATCCACCTCATTTGGTTGGTCTGAGTGTCATGAAGACACACACTCTTTCTAACACAGCCCACATACTTCTTCATACAAAGAATATCCACATGAACATATCAAGACTTATACAAATGTGTTTAGCCAATCTCACTAATAAATGAGCAGGTTAAACAGCAAAACTATCAGCTGCTGCCTCTGGGGGGGTGATATTTAATAGTGGTAGGGTGACTTATAAGAGAATCCATAGCGAAAAGCAAATAGAAAAATACAAAAAAAAAGTACAAAACAAAACAAGTACAATAAATACAAAAAATAAATAAATAAATCTTTGACACTGATAACAAAAAACAAGTACAATAAAGACTGTTCCATTGCTTCAGTTTAGCAGAGAACACAGAGGCAATCAAGTAAAAGACAAAAAAGTGCTCAGAACAGATAAATAAGCAAATCACAAAACAACTGCAAACAGAGACACTTGTCATTTCTGGTTAATAATTAGAAAGGTGGCAAGTTCTTTTAGACACTTAATTTTATTTTAAATTAGTGAAGTAAGAAAAAGTATGAATTTATTGACAAATACATCCAAAGATAACATGACATCGTATTAGGTTTAGGAATCAAATACGTTGGGGAAAACAAAACAAAAATTTATGTAAGTACCCAAGATAAGAAGTTATCTAAAGTTGATAATAGAAAGAAAATAATTTTTTCCAAGAGGAAAAAATAAATGATTATCTCAGTATTGATCCATATTTGTCATAGTGGAAGATGGTGTTATGTTGGAATTGGGGGTATCAGTATGAACTCATGCTTAATATCTATATATTTACCTATATCTGAATTATTTATCTATATTTGTAAATATAAACACATATTTCCTGAATGTACGTAATCTCTATCTCTGTCTTAGTTTCTAAATATTATTTACCAATAACAGAACCAGAGTTTTCTGGAAAAAGGATTAATTTGAGAACTGTGCCAGGGAAAGGAAAAAATGAGCCTAGAACATCTTAGGATCCAGAAAGTAAGGAAGTGCCCAGTGATGGGGACATATCAAAAGGATACAGAAACCAGTTTAACAGGCTTCTACTATAAACGTATCAGAAGGATCTATGAACCAGCTTGAAGGTATACTATTGGAAAATTTGAATATGAATATAAATAATAAAAACAAAAGATTATGACCCATTGAATAAAATAAAATTTCATGTGTTCATACTAAAATAAATAAATAAATATTGAGAGAGAAATGGAAGCTCTTACAGTAGAATGCCCACTAATAAATGTAACATGAATAGTAGGATCAGAAAATCATTAATAGATCTAAAACTTATAAGGATTAAATATGATGAGAAATAATATTTATATATTCTCAAAGTACCTCCATAAAAATCACTTATTAATTACAGAAGGAAAGTAATAACTATGCTAAAAAAACTGGCAGATATACTTTAACCATGTGATCAAAGCTAACATCCTCAATATTGGAACAAACTGACATTATTTATCTCAAGATATTCATTAACGAGGGCATAATATAACTTCAGTGGTATTCCTGTCTAAAATGTGTAACCAAAATCTAATTATGAAGAAACACCAGACAAACTCATACTGAGGGATATTTTACAAAACAACTAATGTATAATCAAAAAATGTCAAGGGCAAGAAATACCAAAAAATAACTTGAGTAACTTTTTCTGATCAAAATAAAGAGATATGATAACTAAATGTAATGTATGGTGCTGGATTGGATCCTAGTCCACTTATACAAAAAAGCTATAAGACATTATTAGGACAACTGACACAATCTGAATACAGACCATGGATTAGATAATAATATTGAACCAACATTAAATTCTCAGACTTAAATGATTGTATTCTGATATACAATAGAATATCTTGCTTTTAGGAAGTACATATAGAAATATTTAGTAACATTTAAAGGACCACAGTATCTCCAACTTATTCAAGTGGTTCAGGGTTTGGGGGTGGTGAGAATACATAGTCAGCCACTTATATCCATAAGTTCTGCATCTGAGGATTCAACTGTGGATCAAAAATATTCAAAAAAATGTTACAATGTTGCTAACATGCATCATGTACTTAGGCCTACAATATACTGTATACTATGTACTATGTATGTACCATTGCGGGAGCCGCATCTAATGTAGCTGTTTGACAAGGTCACAGCATACAGTGTGGCACCTTTGCAAGGCTTAGGTTGCCCCCGATGGGTTCTTTGTGGCTCCCTCGGTGTGAATGTGTTAGGGTGTGTGTTATGTGTGGAATACTTAATACAGCCTCTTATGCAGATCGGTGATGGGGATTTGGGAGGTCTGGAGGAAGCAAATACATTAGAGCCAGAAGAAGAGCCATGTCCTGGCTTATATGAAAATTTATCAAAAAAGCCTTATGCATTGCCTCTGAGAAGCAGGGTGGGAACATCAGAACATCTTAGACCTACTCAGAAGCCTGTGACAGTCAGTGTCACAGGAGTGTACTCAGAGGATGGTAGAAAGTGGATAGTTGTAGGAGGAAAGAAAATAGATGCCTCTGGCTTGAATCCATGGGAATAGTTAAGCAGGCAGAGACCTCCATGTATAGGGGAATTATAACTTTACATGAATAGCTATGTACTTTTGTAGGTATTATATAAGAATCTTAGAATAGTGTTGCCGTCCAGGCAAATATTATAGTTGGTAAGATTAGTAATTAATAGAAATATAAGATAGATATTACTAACAACTAGAACAACAAAAATAGTTTAAGTACTGAGAGAAGCAAGACCGCAGTGTGGGCGCCAACTTAACAGGCAATGTGTTCAAGAAACAATAGCCAGGATCTGCAGTAAGAGATAGTGTGAGGAAGTAGCCCAGTTGAGAAAGTGGCCAGGTGGAGTTCTGAGAAATCCAGATAAAGGACAGGCTTGCCACAGGAGACTGGTGAAGCTGTGAACCTGCAATGATTTAATTATAGAAAAGTCTGTTGGAGCCGAGAAACCGCATGGGCTTGCTTCTGTAACCCTGGAGTGTAAAAATGTAGCTGTTAAGACAATAGAGAGAGATCTTGATGCATTATCCCTGAGTACTGTCCCTTCCTTTGCCGACTCCGCAGACACCCCTCCGGACCTGGACTCTGGAGCTGGGGCTGGTCCCCGGCATACCATGTAGTTAAGCTTACAATCAATAGATGTTTTATTTTAGATCAATTTGTAGACAAATTGTTTTATTTTAGATCAATTTATAGACAACAATAAACTTTATTTAATTATGATACATGGTAATTTTAAATATGAAGACAAATTTCTTGTCATGTATGTCATATTATTTAACATGCAATATACATTCCTTATTTTATATTAATGTGAGAAAAAGCATGACCTGTTAAAAATAAAATCAAAGATAATATTATGTCATATTTGGCTTTAAAGAATAATGTAGATTGGTGTTTATTGTATGTGTTAAGATATTTAAATAAGAAAAAGGTTATATCATAATGCTTGCAACTTTTATAATTTTGATAATTTTTTAACAGTTTCTAAAAAATATCAATAAACTCAGTTTTATAATGTTTGAGTTTTCTTTAGAATTGAGGAAACAGGAGAATGGTTTTTATGCCATTATTTACAGATATTTCTTTGAGTATGAATAAAGGTAGATAAATTATTCTATTATTTTTTTTCAAAAATTTGCATTGGAAAAATAGAATCATAAAATTAGATATTAAGTAGAAATTTGACTAGATCAATGAAACTTACTGATCAGAGGAAGGTAATCTTGAAGAAAATTTATAATATTTTTAAACTCCCCAATAGGTTATATTTTAATATTAGTGCTCTTTTATGCTTTCTATCTTTATCTAATGGGCAATTAGAGGTGTAAATAAAACAACATATGACCACAAATAAGGGTAATTTAAAATTGTCTAATGATCCAAATCACCAGGTTGACCAATAGTATGCAGCTGAGTGGTAAGCTGAAGAGCTAGGTAATGTGCACACTCATCTGATTAACACTAATTCCTGAGCATCTTGCTTAATACTTATTCAGAATTCTAAATTGCTTTCTTAATATAATTTAAATGATTATTTTACTTACAGATTCCAAATTAGAAATTGGAATCAATACCATTATGGACTGTAACCACATGCAACCAATTGGGAATTTCTGAGCAGTGACCTTAGATGCCTTCCAGCTGTAACATTCAGGCTGTTTTGCTGGATGAAAGCAGCTCAGAAATTTCCAAAAGAAAAACAAAATAAAATCAACCACTTCTAAGACTCTGGTGTCGGTTCTTCAGTATTTTATCTAAGTAAATACAACAATGAACACACTATCTCTCTCTCTCTCTCTCTCACCCCACATAGGCAGAACAACAGCGCAGGGTAGTGGTTAATAATCCCTAGGGTTAGACTGCCTGAATCTGAATCTTGGCTTCGACACTTAAAGCAGTATGACCTTACAAAAGTTATTTGACATCTCTGTGTTTCAATTCTTGCATCATTAAAATTGGGATACTCTTATTTATGTCATAGAGTTTTATAAGAATTAAATAGATTGGCATCCATAAAGCTTCTATAACAGTGGTTGGAAGATAGAAAATAGAATAATGTTTGTATTTTTATTATCTCCAAATATATTTAGTTTTACAAAAAATGGTATTGTTCATATTTTATTAGAACTTTTTTTTTTTAAGTTCTAATATAAGAGCTCTTTAGGAAAATCTGTTACTTCACACTTTCCTGGTTGGTGTCTTTGGAGCACCCAATGAATAAATATAAATAAAAATCAGCTTTCTCCATTCGTACTAACTATGAATCAATTGAAAAATAAGACAGAGAAGTATGACACATGGAATCTAAAATATTACTTTTAACACTAAGCAAACCAACATAAGGGAATGTGGCTTATTTCTGTTGGCCATCAGGCTTCCTTATTGTTAATATCCAGACTTCCCAATGTCATCACTGGATCCTGTCAGCCTTCTCCCACTGGAGTGAGTAAGGATAAAGAGAGGAAAGGCATGTTGGGCTAGTGGAATTCCATCTATATAGAAGAAAATAATAAGAATGAAGAACAATAATAGCATTATCCTTCTCTCTTTTCTCCACCATGAAAATTTTTTACTATGACTTTAATGTACTGTTTTTAATCTGGTTATTGACGCATCCTCAGAAAGCACTTGGTGATAACTAACACTATGTATCTTGGAATTTTTGGACATTTTTTTCATACCCTGCTTAAATAAGAAAACTGGATAAATCTTGTTATGTGAAGATTTGGTGACTATGGCTGCATTTATGTGATGCAAAAGTACTTGGTTAATGTATCTGAGTCCATTAAAATTTAGTTAGTTTGATGATAAAATCTCATGTCTTATTTGGTATTACCTAGAGATTGCAGTGTTTACATATGTAATGTCGTGTTGGTGAATTGTGCAACTAGTTAAATATCCTAATCCTCTGTTGCTGAAAATATAAAGAGTATTTAGGGTTGAAGGTATTTTACCCAATAATATAAATAACTACCCTTCACTGAATGTTGGTTTTGTGCTGGCATCATAGTACTAAATATGTTATCTTATTCAACTCTACTGCAACTGATTATGGTTGTGTTAGTCATTTATTTTTCTGGCTTCACATGCCTCCCCCTGCCCACCCCGATTCTTTATCCTGAGGAACTGACTTAAAGCAAAATTTCAGGCCCCCTTGCCTCTGATTTCCTGTTAGATAGTCAATGAGAGAATTAGGGTGAGAATGGGGTTGAAGAGTAGGAAAGAGCTAGGGCATTTCTTCCCCTCCACTCTTAAGGGGTACCTCTGGCAGTGGCTGTGTGCTAAGGGCTCAAGCTCCTATAGCTCAGTCCCTTTCTTTTTCTGAGGAGTGGGAGTGATTTCTCATTGGTATAAATCTCTGAGATGTCCATCATCTGGTTATTTGAGCTTTTTAATTCTTCTTATATCTTTGTAATTAGTTTCCCATTTAAATTCCTCTATTGAACTACCTGTCATGGGTTTTATTTTCTTCTTTGTCTATTTTCTCATCTGATATAAAGGCAAAGACTATCTTCATTGTACGAATAGATAAGTGACTTGTACAAAATTATTCACCTGGTTTATAAAAGGCTTTCAAACCAGTTGTCTCTCCTTTCAAAATCTAAGTACTTAAACTATGATGCAGTATTCAATTGATATTCCAAATGAATATCCAAATAAACAATTTTTATTGATCGCCTCTTGCTATTACTTAGCTCAAATTGTCTGCACCGTGGCACTAAGTAGCTATTATTATCATTTAATTGTCTATCTCTCCCTATAGGATGTGAGACCCCTTGGGAGTAAGCATGTATGTTATTTTCATCTTTGTATCCTTAGCATCAACTACTGTGCTTGGAATATAATAGGGCCTTAATAAATATTTGTGGAATGAATGAATAATAATCAGTGCCATTTATGGATTGACTTTTATTTCAGCAGGCTAAGGGTCTGTCTTATGTCAATTTTATAATTCAATCTTAATATCAATCTTGTAAGATAGGCATAAATATTCTGACGCCTTAGAAAAGTTAAAAAAAAAAAGGCTCAAAGAGTTCAAGCAACGCACAACTACACTGGGACTAAAACTGAGCTGGCTGGGGTTCGAGGTCTGACATCTTGACTATATCTATTAATGCGAATTAACAAATAAATGGAGACAAAATCTAAATATTTTATTACATTTTGGAACTTTATAAGCTGATAAAAACCCCTTATGTGTGAGAGAAAAAAAAACAGTTCAGTATTTACTTGCCATAATTAAAGAAACATGTTTTTTATATCCAAAATGATATGTGTACAGAGAAAAGGAAGAGAAGTGGAATAATAATTTTAAGAAATGAAATGGTTTGAATTGCTAGTGTGGAAAACTGGCTGGCCTCATAATCATCTAATCAAACTCTAGCATTCCTTGGCATGGGATGTAACACTGAGAATATTCAGAACTAGTTCACCTAAAGATTTGGGAAGTCAACTTTCAGGTTGGCTTTTCCATGTCTTGGTCTACTACCAGAGTTAGTATGTTATCCAAAGTACCAGGGTAAGTATTTTTATTGCTGGATTGCTGATCATAGTATTTACTTGTGTTTCTGTGCATTTCATTCTTTGCTTTGCCTGGTGAAATCATATGTATGCTTCTATGGTTCAGTAAAGTTTCTCTTCTAGTTTTGCCTAAAGTGATGCAGTCCCGGACCTCCCCTGAACATAGGAAATAAAATATTACCTATATATGCAAGGCTTATTTGCAGAATCCAATATCTTATTCTTTGATTTCTAATGGAAATGAATCAACAGAAGTAAAATAATTTAGTAGGCACTATACAAAGAGTCATTGTTGGTTCTACATGTGCTTCATTGGCACACAGTTACTTGATTTGGTATTGGTTGAATCATTTCAGCCTGATTTCATTCCAAGAGGCTGTTCTCTTCTAGGAGCCATTTGAAACTTCTGGTAATAAATGATTTTCACAGATTGCTGCTTGGATGATTCTCTCTTTTTTTTCCTCAGGGAAAGGATGTCCTTCTAAGTCTTCTTCATGTATGTACTACTAGTTTTGAATGATAAAATAAAGCTTTTATTTTGTTAATTTAATGGTATAATGTAAAATTAAATGTATGTATTTTCCCAGGTGATTTATAGCAATAAAAATACTATATCTATATACTTAACACTGGGGAAAGAGCACAAACAAGGAGGTTGTTTTGTAAAAAAAACTGTATTCTTTTGTGATTGAGATGTGTCATTAAGGCTGACAACTAGAGTGTCAGAAACCTGAATGTTGCTATTCAGTGGGTGTAGAGGTCTAGAGTCCTGCTATCTGAAAATGTACATATAATTAACAATTCTGTAATGTGCTTTTACTACAATTAAAAACAAAACAAAACAAAAAAATCCCCAAAAAACCAGAGCTGTGACCAGTAGTCACTACATTTTTGTGAGAATGCACACTGCTCCCCTTTAAATACTGAGAAGGAGTTAAAAGAAATAAGATGATTCTCCTCTTAAAAAAACTTCAGCAAGTCATTTTCATTAGCAGTGATAGTTGATGAGGGTCTATCCTGTGACACTGTGGTTCCAGGGGCAGAAGTCACTGTGTAAACAACACTGTACTAACAACAGGGGACTGTTTACACGGCTGGCACTTGTCAGGAACTGCCTGCTGCAAGGAGCAAAGAAACAATGTGTCCCTTCCTTGATTTGGGGCCAAAATGCTCAAAATGCTTGTGACATTAACTATTGAATTTTATAAATTTTATTTAAAAACATAGATTTTATTCATTCATTACTTTATTTTCCTCCATGAAAATGTAAGAAATGTGTCTGAAAAGCCAAAATATTTTCACTGTATAAATTGGCAAATTAGAAAAAGTTTAGGGTTAATTGAATCACATTTAATTCATTCCAAGTACTCAGTTTCAAACACTACTTCCCAACCCAGATGAGACAGTTATTTACAAAACTTCTCTCAAGACAATAAACACGTTTTGAAATAAATCTTTGAGACATGGTTATATAATATGCTCAACATAGTTACATAGTCTCATAATGCATAGAAGAAATGACAGAATTCCCCTATGTGGTGATTTTCTGAGTCACTCCTCTACATTCGATGTCCCCTGGCCAGATAGAATAAATAAGCTGTTAGAAAAATTTTTAGCCACTAAAAAGAGTGAAGACAACTTCAGCATAGAAGAGGAATAAGTTCTTTATCTTTTATTGTTTGAATGGGTGACTATATTGAGCTCAGATATTGGGAAAGAGGGATAGAAAAAAAGAAGGGGGAGTGAGATTGGGTTCTAAATCATGAGAAGGGAGACATGAAGGCAGTTAAAAGGTTTATAATAAAAGCAAATGTGTTACAGATGGGGACCAAAAAATAACAGTTGTAAAGTTGTTCTCATTCTTTTGAAAAAATCACCCCATTCTATTGGTTTTTCTAAAACAAGTGTACTTGCATTGTAGTTAAGATGATTTAGCATTTTATGTGATGGCCGCTGCATGAATTCATTTGCACAGCCATTTAGAATTGCCAAAAGTGTCTCTAATAATTTTTATCCATGGCCTATAATTTTCACCTCTTACATACCGATCAATTTGTATTTGATTGTACACTGTTTAGTTCTATTTCAATGTGTTTTATTGAAAAGTTTTAATAAAAATTTCCAAATAAAAATATAGATTCCTTGGGATCTGAGTTCAAGTACTTTTTCAGAGAGCCTTACCCTCTCTAACTAGTTTATAATTTCCATAGGATAGCTTGTCTATCTTATTCACTTCTGAAGCCTGTGCTTAGCAAAATGACAGGGACATAGTAGCCTTTCAGTATACAGTTGTAACCATGAGAGAATGAGTAAAGAGAGCAAAGCTCATACATTTTTCAGTGACTATTGCCTTAATGTATATAGGGTCCTGGGATTCAGTAAACTTACAGAGGTAAAGCAGTTAAGTTTTTAAAAGTTAGTGCATTCAAAATGCGTTCTTAAATGGATATTGTTCAGAAGATTTTAATAAATTAACACTGGGGATACCGTTAATATATCATCCGAACAACTTGAAGTAGTTTACTAGAATAAATATTGTCACAGTGAAACACTTTGGTTTTGGTACAAAATATTGCCCCGGTTTCAAGACACAAAATAGACAAAAAGGGTTAGTAGAATTTAATAGTTTAAGTAATCTTATTTACATATAAAACTGTGCACCTACATTATATGTGTACACACGTACACACACACACACACACACACACACACACCTGTATTTATTACCTGTGTAGACATATAGATCTGCACTTATGTGTCTTGTCTTCTCCTAAACCTCACATCTTAACTTGCAACTGACTATAGGATTCTTTTCCAGATCACAGACTTATTTGTTATTTTGACTTAGGCTATTTCCATAATTAAAATTCCATGTCTCCCCAGGTTTCTGTGAATCAGCAGTGCCCCAGAAAGTGTTTCCTTTCTTGAAATTCCAGGGAAGTCTTGGAACACAAAAAACTTCAATAGGGAACCTAGCCAAACAGAGATTTTTGAACTTTGGTAGGCTTGCTGAAGACTTTTAGCACAAACACATATCAAAGTGTGTGTGTTTTAAAAGCATCGTTTTCATGTAAGTCCAAGAAGTTCACTTTGGTTCTATTTATTTTGGCTAAAGAAATGAGAAGTTTTATTCTAACCACGTGATTTTTATTTTACAAAGGGACCTTAAGAAATAATTTCTTTAATCTTACTCAAGAGTAGACAAAGTTACATGATGTAACTTTTTGATGGGAAATTAACAGCTAAATCTTCTTTAATGAGATTATTTTCTAGATCTGAATCAAAAGCTTCCCAGGTATTTTTGTTATTTTGTTGGTGTTTTGATTATGTTATTCAGATTCAGTATTTTCTTCAAAAGAATGATGACATGATTTTGTCAGTAATTTAATAGATTTTTTTTTTTGTCTTAACAGCAATAGAACTAAGAAATATCAAAGATTTAAATCAAAAATACTTTGGAACACTCAGAAGAGCAACATGGGAGAAACTGAGAAAATTGAAGCCCATAGAACAAGAAGTATTTCCAAGTTGAAGGTATGAAAATTTATGTGTATGTGGAGATATGTGTATGTATGTGGAGATATGTGTATTTCCTACCACCTGAGATATTGATCCTTTCTTGCTTTAATGAAGTTGATTTTATAACTAAGAATGTGTTCACATAGGTTATTAATTCAGAAAATTTAATTAAAAATGGTTTTGAGGGACTTAAATGCTTCAATGACAAGACATTAAATTTTTTTATGCACGTTATGTTACAGCAGGACTTACTTTCCTGGATCAAAGTCCAGTTTAATGCTTACCCCAGAGGCTTCTAGGCCAGAGGAGTGTAGAGATCTCTTCCAGAAAATGGTTTCTTTCTTAGACAGAAATGCTTTGTTGATTTGTATTCAGTAATTACTTTACAATGATTCAGTAAAAAAAAAAATTTACTTCGAGCTTTGGCACATGTTAGTTATTCTCTATAAAAAAAAATAATGCCCATTTTGTTAGCTGTTTCTGGTATTCTTGACTATTTCAGAGCAAATTCTTTTTACATAGCTTCAAAGCCATTTTGGCTTCAAACAAAATTTGTTATTTTAAACCAAAGGATCTTTATCTTGATTCTATAGATAGTGACTGCACGTGGTTTCCAAACTAAGACATTGCCACTAATTTTCTCCTTATCAAAAGTTTATTTCTTTGTACATGTGTAGGGAAAATCTACTCATGTAAATGAAAGTGGAGAATTGTGGTATAGATCTAGAAAACTTTTTGCCTGAAGTGCCATATTAATTGTATTTTTTAAGTTTCCTCTTGAAATTTCCCTCAGTTCTTATGTTCTCCTAATATTGAATGTCTAAAAATGAGAAGTGATGCCCAGGCTACCTGGGTTCATTTCTGAGTTCAATGGCTTACTTACTGTGACACCATAGGAAAGGTGCTTAACCTATTTGTGCTTCAGTTTTCTCATCTGAAAAGGGTAGTGAAATACTCCTATCTCATAGGATTGTTCCCTTTTAACATGCTTAGAATAATGGCTGGAATATTGTAAACATTTAGTAAATATTAGCTATTATTGATAACATTTGTGTATAAAAGTCAAGTCAGATGTTATTCATAAACAGTGGTCTTTAATTTTTGATTAATTTGGAGTTTGGCAAGACTAAACATTGATCTGAATGTCAGGGCAAAATATTTCAAGCACAAGGTTATAGGTAAAATTGAGAGGCAATTACTCAATAATCAGATTTTTAAACATTTACTCTGAACTTAGAAATGTGCCCAGTGAAAAAAATTCTTGAGAAAGCATCAAAGGATTGCCCTCAATATATTTACTTCAAATTTTGGAGTGTTATTGTTAAAAGCTATTAGAAGTTATTTTGTATGAATAGAAAGAGCCTAGCAGGTAGGAGGAGATACCAGAATGCATGAGGCAGAATGGCCACTGGTTGCTTTCACTTCATGAATAGAACCCAACAGCTTCCACCCTAATCAGGTGTTTTAGGAAAAGAACACTGGGATTGTGATTCTCTAGTTTCCTTTATTAAAACAATAAATAAATTATTCTCCCAAATATGATTTTTACTTTATTTGGTAGACCTTGCTTTTTAAATATGAAACCTGAATTATAAAATCACTTGAAAACTGTTTACTCTCAATAATGTGCTCTGTAAAAATTTATAGTGTGAGGTGAGACAGAGTTTATACAAATGATTTTTACTATAAATGATAGATAACTAGAGATATAGCTATACTATTTCATCAGCTGTATTAGTTTGACTAATATTGAGTTTGATGTTTTAATTTCACAGGTCTTTTTCACATAAAATTCTATTCAGATTTCTCTAAATAAATTGGTACAGTTAACTCTAGGCTTAGGTATATTTAACCCTATTTCATTTCATCTTACATTCAGTTTACTTTCAGCTCTGACCAGTTTTTCAAGACGTTTTTAAATTATTTTATCATCAATCCTATAAACTTGTATTGAGTGTCTACTACTTATCAGGCAATTACTAGACACCAAAGATACAAGATAAATAGTATATGGTTCCCATACTTGAACTGCTCACAGTATAGTGAGGGAAGACATTACAGACATTCAAATACATAAATAAACTGTACTGTGATAAGGGCTGTAACAGAGAAAGGCACAGTAGGGTGGTAAGATAAGAAGTGAGTGAGTGGTCACGGCTACCCAGAGAGCAGAGAGACAAGTGATAAGAGTTAAATTTTAAGAATTGAGTATATATTTATATAAGATGCACAAAGGTGAAAAAAAGCATTACCAGTGGAAGATCATTCTGTGAAAAACACTAAGATGTGAAATGGCAAGGTGAATTGAAGCAACTATAAGAACACGATGTTTAGGGACAAGCAGCAGGAGATAATACAGAGCTATAGATGAGGCATTGTTTGTCATCTAAAAAGGTAGGAGTTTTCTTTATGAGAAGTGACTAAAGAGTTTTAAGAAGTGAAATCACATGTTAATCTATTAAAGAGAAGAAAGCTCATATACTGTTCAGTGACTATTGCCTTAATGTAAGTAGGGAATTGGGATTCAGCAAACTTACAGAGGTAAAGCAGTTAGATTTTTATAAGTTAGTGCATTCAGGATCCCTTGATAATCATTAATTCTAACAAATATTTACTAAGTTCAAAATTACTGGTGGTGGCAGGTGGAAGGGAGGTAGAAGGGAGATTAGAGATGGACAAGACTAGAGGAGACTAGAACATGATTACAATTGTCTCACCTAAATTGTGTATACATTTAAGAGATTTCAGCATATGAGTGACAGTTAAAATCATGGGAATAAGTGAGATTTTCTAGAGAGAACATATAAAGCAGAAAGAGTACAGGGTATAAGACAAAAGCCTGAAGGAGTTAGCCAAAGAAGGTATGACTGAATAAGATCTACCTGGTAAGAGGAGATATAAACATGCATAGGAAGAGAGAATTTCAGGAATAAAAGAGAGATCCAGAGAATCAAATAAGCTGTATCTATGGAATTTGGAAATTGGAAAGTTCTTTATGACCTTTTATGGAGCAGCTTCAGGAGAAGCCAGACTAAAGCATAAATGATAGGTTAAATAGTCTAGGCAAAGAATCTAGACTATCTTTCCAAACATCTTGATGGTAGTTCTTAGTTACCATAAAGGGTGAGGGACTACACACACACACACACACACACACACACACACACACACACAAATATGTTGAATATATTTATAAGATAGTAGGGACAGAGGCAGTAGATAGTGTGAGTCTGAAAATAGAGAAAGGCAATAATTGATGAATCAGGATCTCAGAAATGGGAAGAATGAATTCAAGGGCATAGGTGGAGGTATTTTATTATACAAGAGGACAAATACCTATTCTTCTAAGATAGGAAGGAAATTAAAGGGGCAAGGATAGAGGTAAGTTTGAAGGTGAAGTTGCTAAGATCATTAGCTGGTCATAAAGAGCATATGGCTGGGTTGGAGACTTAGAAAATGTTGTGAATAATATTGAAAGGAATATACAAGGTGCAATATTAATTGTGGGGTTGGTTCAAGATTAGAAATGTGGAAAGTGGTGGTCTACAGATTTTAGGGATTTGAGTGTACTGGATGGAAAATGGATTGAATGGTCTCCTGGGATGGAAGTATCACCAGGAAATATCTATAAATAAGGCCAAGAAAAAACCTGTATGGCATAGAATTGGAGACCACCACCATTAGGATTGACCTTAATTTATTTATTCCTAATTTGTTGATTTTGAAGCAGTAAATAATCCACCTAACTATACTGCGGCCTAGTATGCGATGCTCCTTTTTCAAATCCCTTGCTAAATTCTAAATCTTTTTCTTTCCAATTTAATATAACTATCAAAATTTTAACTTCTCAGATATTTGGTCAAACCATATTAGCTCCTGGTGATCACAATGGTTCTATTTGTTAAGTTGTTCTTGATTTTAGTTACAGATTTCATTAATCTGGCTGCTCTCTGAAACTTTATCAATATATAGAAAATATGATTCAATGTGTGGAAATTTATCATATTCTTATTTGTTTATCATAGCAAGTACCTGTTTAGTTTATAAATATTTTTTTATAATTAAAATATTGCTTTAAATAAATTAACTGGCAGTGAACAGTAATCTAATATATAATTTGCATATTACTTTATATAAGGAAGACCTTGAGCAAATTTGCTACAGAAAAAAATGTTGTTGCATAATGCTATATTCCTTTTTTCATTAACATATATATATTATTTTATACTATAGATAGCATTGTAGTGCTGAAGATCTGTTTAAATCATTAGCCATATCTTATTTAAAATGACTAATTATTTCTATCTATGTACCAGATCCGCTTATGAAATAAAGAGACTACAACTACATACAATATTCAGTATCACTAATTAATTAGTCTTATGTTGAGTTTCCAAAGGAAGAACATGGTATGAAAGACCAAAAGAATAAACCACATTAAAAGTTCCTTGCAAAATCAAAGTTTACTTAAGTTGGACACAATCAGTCTGTGGTAGAAGATATTTTGTCAACAGGTGGCAAACGTACAATTTAAAGATGTTTTTTATATATTTTCTTATATTCTTTTCTCCCTAGATATTTCTGCTAGCAATAACATTTGCATTTGTATCCAAAACACTGTCTGGATCTTATATGAATTCTATGCTCACGCAAATAGAAAGACAGTTCAACATCCCGACATCACTAGTTGGATTTATTAATGGGAGCTTTGAGATTGGTAATGAATTATTTCTGAATTACTCTCTTGTATATTTTATTTGATCTATAATACTAGTCTAAATTTTATCCTTATTTGTTGCTCTAGACCATTTAATCTTACTGAATAATATGTTTTCTGAAAAAGAGTGAATCTTTTAGCTAATTTTGGAATAAGCTTAGAAATAATTCTTTTAAATATTACTTCTAAATAACACCTAAATATTGCCATATATTCCACCACTTTAAATAAATTTATTCTAATAGTTTTTTGTTGTTATATAGCATAAGTAATTGAATATTTAGACTTTTTACATTTAATCTATCATTTGATAACTCCTAAGAGCTCTATCTTCATACTTAGAAGATATGGAAAACAAAGAAGTCTGTTTTCTAAAGGGAAAAGCAAATATTTTTCTTTTCCTGTTGTTTCTGTGAGGTTGACAATTTTAAGTGCAAAAGAAAGAAGAAACTCCTTTTATACCTCTCTAAATTTTTTCAGAAACAGTTTCTAGGGAAGAATAAAGTTTATTCTTAGGCTCTGATTTTTGTGGATGATTGGTAAGGTATGAGGACAGAGAGGAAAAATTACGGAGGGAAAGATTTCTCCTGTGAACACTCTACATAGAAATATGAAAGCCTTTATAGTTTCATCATTACTTCTACTTCCTTCAGGGTAAAAGTTGCCTTTAGTCAATATCTGAAAGAAAAATCAGAATTGAGGAGGGACAAAGCTGAAACAGGTGATACTTGATCTTGTCTCTTAGGGTGCCCCTCCCTGTGCTACCTGTGTGCTAAAATATGGTGATGAAGTTAGAAATAACTCCTTATATATTGTCTTGCATAGGCTCAGCTCACAGTCTAATGGAGGGCACAGATGCAGAAAAATAATTTTAAGTGAATGCAGTAAGTTTGGTGACATAAGTATATGCAAGGTCCTATAGCAATACAGAGTGGGGGCACAAACTCACTTAGGGAAGGTAGGCTCTTGAAGGATGAGTAAAAGTTTTTCAGATGAAGAAACAGGGTTAAATAAGTGTGAAAGGAATTCAACTAGAAGAAGCATGATATAGAGATAGTATGGTAGCTTGAGTGGGGAGCAACATTCAGCCCAATATTATTGTCTGGCAAGGGTTAAGGTAGAATTATTAAGTGTTAATTTGGAGAAATAGCCTATGGTTAGCCTTGTGTATTTGCTATGGAACTTATCCTCTAGGTAATGGAGAGTCACTAAAACATTGGTAGAGGTTATTAATATTTTTGTACCAAGGACTCTTTGGCAATCTGATGCCATGAAAGAATATTTGAATTTCATAAAATAAGAATTATAAAGGTACAAAGGAAGCCAATTATATTGAAATAAAATTATCAAATTATAAAAACAACTTGTTACGTAGTAATATTTGTGTTTACCAACACATTAAATACAGCAATTACACTAATTTTGAAGTAATGATTAGTGTGAATAATATTTTGAGATATCTACAACAACTGTAATGCCAAATGCAAATATCTGTAACTTCTATTGGCGGCAATCTGTGACAGAAGCATACTACTATAGTCTGTGCCTCCTTTCACCATCAAAGGAAATGTTAACGTTTAGTTAAGTTAGTGGAAATAAAGATGCAATTTTTTCCTCATTCACATTCATAGAAACCCTGATTTCTATCCATGGATTCCTTGGGGATTTATATACTGCAGGTTAAGAATCCCCATTTAAAGCAAATGTCAAATTTGAAGGTGGCCAACCAGACTAGGGCAGATAAGATCCTAGGAGGCCCATGAAAAAGCACAAGGGAAAGCTATCAGCCTGAGTCAGGATCGCACTGGTAGAAATAAAGAGAAGATGATGAGCTAAGAAATATTTAGGAGTTAAATTCCAGAGAACATAGGGATAGATAGGAAGTGGCGGATGAGAAGGGTGTGTCCTTTGGTTTACAACCTGGGCAATAGAGTGGATGCTGTGCTAAGACAGAGAACAGGAGAAGGCGAACAAGAGTATGGTGGTGGCTATGGGGATATGATGATTCTGTTTAGGCGAATTGTTTGTAGTAGTACCAGGGAGACCTTTGGGTAGGAATGTCCACGTTGCAATTATATGAGTCTGAAGCATTGGGAAACTGTCTGGACTGGAACTATTGATTAGTGAATACATAGGTGGTTATTAAAACTAGAGAAGAGATGAGGCTATTCAGGAAGAGGATATAGAATGATAAAAACAACAGAGAAAGAATGGATCTCTGAGGCACACCAGTGTTTAAGGAACAGGTAGAAAAAAGAGCCCATAGAAGTGTTAAGAGAGGGAATAGTCAGATAATTGAGAGAGAAAACAACAGATAATTGTATTTTAGATGCAAGGAAGTAGAAATTTCCAAAAGAAAACTGTCAACTGTATCAAAAACATTAGAAATACCTAATTGAATAAGGATAGAAGAGTATTGCCTAGGTTTTACAATAAGGAAATAATTGATTATCTTAGCCAGAGCACTTTTCAGCTGAAAAGTGGATTTAGAATTTAGAAAGCAGGAAGAGCAGTGACTTTAGGAGAGAATGAGAGGGGACCAAGTGGAATCTATGAATACAGACGAATGTTTGGAGAGAAACTAGAGGATATCTGTAACAAAAGTGTAGTAGAGAGAATCGAGGCTTAAAATACAAGAAAATAATTTTTACTGTTTGATTAAGTTTCTGGAGAGAATGAAAGTGCCTAGGCAGTGTGCTTGACCTTGGATGTTCAGATGGTACCACAAACCTCTGAAATTAAAGGAAGGTGATAAGGCCATAGGGTGGAAAACTCAGATATATTCATGTTTAATTGCCCCTAATTTCTTAACAAATATTAACTGTGGAAAATATTAACTGTGGAAAGTGAGTGGTGATAGGTGGCTTGAGGAGAATGATATAGATCTAAAATAGTTGTTGGAGGAAAAGGAGAGGTAATCTACAGAAGCCAATAAAAGTATCACTTCCTTACCTTTCCTCAATAATATTTACTGACAACATTCCTTATATCCTTGACAAAAAAGTTATCTATATTTTCCCGTTCCCTTTCATGGTGATTATTTTACTGACAGAGCAAGGCAATTTGAAAGAACTTGCCCTTATGTAAGAAAAGAAATTACCTTTTTTTTTTTTTCAAAAATAGATGTTGATTTCAAACAATGGCCTTCAAGAGACAATACCTTCAACATGGATGGTTTTGATAATAGAGATTTAATTAAGTAACTAATTAATTAGTTTGTTTAAAGCATAATTGACATACAATTTTATATTAGTTTCAGGTGTACAGCACAATGATTCGACTTTTAAATACACTATGCAGTTACCACCACAATAAGTCTAGTTACCAGTTGACGGGGATTTTAGAAACCTAGAGAGAGCAGTGTGGTTGCTATTGCTATAGAAGTGGAGCATTCTCAATAGAAAATAACATGGGGGCTAATGTTTCCTCTGCTAAAAGGAAGACTAGAAAGAAACATTTGCAGCAACACTGAGAATATTAACTTCTTCACGAAGAGTTAAAAAATTTTTCAATTCTTAAACGGCTTTCTTTATACATAGTAGGATCAAGGTAAATATTGATGATTGAATTAAAATGTATAATTTGAGAACTTATATGTTTGACTCTTTCAACCCTTTACTCCATACTTATCAAGGGCTTGTCCATAATAATGGGGCTTCCCAATTAGTTTCTTTATCCTGAATCTTTATCCTAAGCATGCAGATAAATTTTTTTTGTTGTTATTTACTCCTCAAATCCAGACTTACTTCTAAGACCACTTAGAAAAATGAAGAATCCACTATTTCTTTCTTCTAAGAAAGAAGTAGAAATAAACATAAATCTCTGGCTTGGTCATGTTGACCAATACAAAGTTATATTTGAATCATAAGTTATAAAACATTTAGCTATCTGAATTGACTTTTGCTTCTCTTTTTAAGCACAGGAAAACATTACAATATTCTGTGGAGCAGCATGGAGGGAGAGGCCAGAGGTGATACACATCTGACACCAACTTTTGCATTTCATTTCCTAAGGCTAGACAATCATAAACACAGCCTTTAAGATTTCTCAGAACCATTCTTTAATCCCTTCCACTAGCTTCTCTTTCTCTGCTCTCTTTAACTGTCGTGTGTGTTCCATAGAGATCTGTTTATGTATCTGCCAACATTGTGAAATAGTCCTCCTTCAGGGCAGAGTTTGTGGCATTCATTTATTGTTTTATGACTCCCTAGCATCAATTTGAGATAGTATTTGTACAATAAATGCTAAATGGTAAATGATTGAATGAGGCTGTTAATTAAAACATTATTCATACTTTTTAAAATATTTATTTTTATCTCATTTTGTCCCAGGTAACCTTTTTTTGATTATATTTGTGAGTTATTTTGGAACCAAGTTGCATAGACCTATAATGATTGGTGTCGGATGTGTGATTATGGGCATAGGGTGTTTTTTACAAACTCTACCTCATTTCCTCATGGACCGGTAAGTATTCAGTCTCTGGTGACTTTTCAGGTTCAATTTCAACTGCAAAAAATAAAGCTTAAAAAAAATTTTTTTTCTAGGAACAATACTTTCTAGGAGTACAGAGCACTGTAATGGGAACCAGAAAATGTAGATTCTGTTCTAGTGGTCTTTGTGCTCTTGGCTTCCTCACTTCCACTTACATAGTCATGTAATTTTTTCAATTTATAAAATAGAAATTTGGGACACCTCTTTTATGGAGTTGAGTCTGGCTGTTTCCCCACTCCCTCACTCCCCTCCCCACCCCGATGGCACTGAATGGCCATAACTTGTGTTATCTTAGGCAGGGATTCACTAATCTTTTGCCTGGGAGGTGGAAGCTTGGCCACCAACCAGGTGGGAGCAGGAATCTCACTTTTCAGTATTACATTTTTTTCACCTAATATACCCCGTTGTAAGTATGGCCTCCCTATCCTCAGTGTACCTGTTAGAACTCTCTAATGTCAAAGATCATTTTCATTTGGAATAGCAAATGATGTCTTTAAGCCAGTCCTCTTGTTTTTCAAACCATGCCTACTCCGGCATTTAGAAATATCTTATATTTTGCCCCAAACTTTCCAGAGATGTGTGGCACCTATTTGTTTTCTCCCCTGCAGATATTTACTTATGGTTGTATTTCTCATATCTACTAATTCAGTGACGAGTTTCCATTTTCAAAATCTTATTAATCTCTCTCTTTTCGTCAAATCTTTCATTCTCTTTATCTTCATTGCATTATATGCTCTTTCCTTTTCCATTTTAAGACCTATTCATTGTCATTTTGCTGAAGTTTCAGGAATGAATGGACTTTGAATGAGTTATTAGATTTTAAGTGGATAAGTTAAGTGGAAAAGACGTTTTATTGTCTCAGGTTATTTCTGAAGGGATCAGAAGTTTCCAGGCAAAGAGTTTTTACTCTCCTTTTATTTTCTGTTCTATCCAAGACAACGTCAAATAATATTTGGCTATCATTTAAATTTCTTTCTACCCCCTGCTAAAAGTGTTATTTCTCTGTCTGAAGCTGGCATATCTCATAGGATCGTGAGTATGGAGACAGAAGCTTTTGTCCACTGTTAACAGCCAAACACTATAGGTCCGACTAAGCAATTGTACTAAGGGAAGGTATTTTAACACTGGTTCATTTGCAACTCAGAGGGCAAGTTTTCTTTTGGCTTATTCTTATCTAATAGAAACATAAAAATGAATCCAAAAGAAAAACTTTGCTGGACATATTTTCTTCCACTGTTGCTTAAGTTAGAATAATTTACTTTCTGAGAAAAGGTATGTGAATCTTGTGGTAATTTGCCTAAGGTAAATGGTCATAGTCTACTAATCCTTCTTATAAGAAGAGAAAGTCTTTTCATTGTGCTGTCACAGTGTTTGAGGTTCTCCTAAAGTTTTTCATTAAAATAGGCAAATGTTTTATTTCTCTTAGGAGTTAATGAACACATGCAGGAATTATTGTTTGGATTGTCAGAAAGTAGAGATATATTTTTTCTGAGCAAACTTTGGAGAATCTAAAGCTGGAGACCTGTTTTGTTGTGTTGTTTTTTCCCCAAAGCCATTATCTTCTTAATTATACTTTATTGAGTCTATTATTTTTTTTTAGCTTTTGTTCCTCATCCCACAGTAATTATTTCCAGGGAATGATCACCTCAAAACACAAAAAGTTGATATTAAATAATTTAAAAGGTAGATATTTCATGTGCAGGTAATAAAAAAACTGGCTGTCAAGGAATTGCACATTTACAATGAGTGGCAAGGTTTTTTTGATGATATTAATTTGTAATTATTAAGTGGCAAAGATAAAAAGACTTCTTTACTCCATTTGGATGGTACATCTTAAGCGAAGCAAGAAGTAATCTATATAATGTTCACATTGTCTTCATTAGTTTCTTAATATAACCATGTTTTCCCTGTGTTCATACAGATATGAATATGAATCTATAGTTTTGGGCAATTCATCTTCAAATAGCTTCATGTGTAAGGGAAATGAAACACAGATTTTCAGACCAACAAAAGATCCATCAGGTTGTTACTTCACTTTATTGTTTTCTGTTCAATGAATTTGTAACTGAACATGTTCCACTGAGGGGTTTTGAATGGGTTATTGAGTTTAAATGAATAAGGTAAGTGAACTTAAGATATTTTCTTTTTTCAGGGACTTTGGAGGGTATCCTGGAAAGGAATAGAAATGGCTAATAATAGAGAATGCTATGCCTCTATATTTGAATCTACTTGACTACTTTGTCTATTCTTTAAAATGGCTATTTAAAAGTAAGTCAGACATCCATCCAAGGACCACTGCAGAGTTAATTCTACGGAGGAAGACATCTCAGAGAAATGAATTTTTACAGATAATTTAGTCTATACAATTATAAGAAATAGTTAATAAGAAAAGGAGATAGAAACAAAATTCAAAATATTTGTGATGTCACTGATCTTCTGTAGCAGAGAAAGGAAACAAGCATACTAGAGTTCTGATTTACTCTAATTTCTTTCTACTAAACTAGGAACTTGTCTTTGTACCCCATTTCTCCTTTACCAGTGATACTACTTTATAGTCCAACACAATAGCAGTGTTTGTTCTGGCTTCCTGTAGTTCCAGTCACCAACGTGCTAGTCTCTGCCACTTTGTATGATAGGAGACATATATAATCTGGTGATACTTAGTCTGGAGGTGACCCTGTTGATTTATCTCAGACCAGAACTTGTCTTCCTGTGATGGAGACATTTTTATGCTGGAGTCATATCAGTGGAAGGTATTGTAGTCCTCAAGGCTGGTAATCTCACTGCCAGCATGGAATCAGAGGGACCCAAAATAGTTTCAAAGAATGTAAAAATAGCTGTCTCAGAAACTCTAAACCAAAGGAACCCCCCGGGGAAACAAAGGAAAACAATAATGTCCACAGTGGCCTGTGTTCTCTTGAGCCCAAGATTGACACAAGTACTATTTCCTGTGTTTTTCTTTTTTTAAAATCTGCATTGCAGTAGATAAACCAAAAACTTCCCAGTCTGGTGAATCTTCACAAAAGGGCATTGATTCTTTAATCAACTGATATTTTCAGTTTTGCCTAGAATGGGCCTAGAGTTTGCCTGAGATCTCTAAATATAAATTACTGTACTCACCACAGAAAAAAAATCTGAATATCCAGAAATAGAAACTATAGTTTTCTGGACTGGGAATAAGTGAGAGACTACACAAAAAAAATTTCCAGACCCAGCTATACTCAGGACCTTCACACCTGTGGGTGTCACCTGGCTAGTTTATAGTAGATAAGAATAAGTTGTCATTCACTTTCTCAAAAAGATGACTCCACAGAATACCCTCCTGGCTTGACAGCCATTTTGGCTTAGAACAGAAATGCCAAGTCTTCAGAGATCTGCCTATCTACCTCCATTTTAGCTCTCGGACCCAATCTTTGTTATTTTACAAAGCAGTTGCTGCTCCAAGAATTGGGGTAAATTTCTTTATCAAATGTTATTTGGTGGGTATAGTACACAGTAGGTGCTAAAGAGAAAATGTGATTACTACCCAGTTAAATATTTTTAGTGACTACAAAATAATTAAAGCTGTAGAGAATTCAAACTTCAGTGAGACTCTTATTTAAATCTTATAATAACAATTCTAGGGAGAGATATTTGTGTTTGTTTGTTTCTTTCTTTCTTTCTAAAGTTAGTATGAAAATGGAGTAGCACTTACAGCAGTTAATTGAGTCAAGTAGTTGCTGGTAAACTGGTTCCCTTGAGGGAAAAAAAGTCTCCAACTTTCAGTGTTTGCCAATTTCTATGACGTAAATATTCTCATCAAACTACCAATGTGTTGTCACTAAACACTGAATTGGAAAGAGATGTATATACTATTCATCTCTCCCAGGTCAGTAGGAAGTGGATCTAGCATACCACTTACACTTGGCTATACCTAAGCACTATCAGTAAATGCAAGAGAGCTAGAACAATAAGTCATCATCACTGGCATAGTAATATCAATCATTTACAAGGTGCTGTGTCACATGAGAACTGTGAAATATCAAAAACTTAAAATTATAGCTTATACTTATAGCTTAAGATTTTATAATGAAAATACTATTGCAATGTATTTTTCTTTTAATGCAGACTATGTGAAGGAAGTTAAGTCATTAATGTGGGTGTATGTACTAGTAGGAAATATGATACGTGGAATTGGTGAAACCCCCATCATGCCTTTGGGTATTTCCTACATAGAAGATTTTGCTAAATCTGAAAATTCTCCTTTATATATTGGTGAGTTTGAAAATCTGCTTTAGCATTTTTTCAGAATAGTTAAGTTCATTGAGAATGGATATTAGTTACACAATACCAGGTAGGCCACTTTGCTAAATCCGCTTGTTTGCTATTGAAAGTCTAGTAGCCTCTATTTCCTTTGCACCATTCTGTATCCAATCTAAGGGATTTACCAATGTCTTCTTTAACATGTTCCTTGTATTTAAAACTTTTCTCACTATTTTTATTATGTCTGTCTATTTTTGTTCAGGTCATCACAACTTTATTTGTAGATTATTATAACTTCTTTATTGGTCATTTTATTTCTAGTATTTTATTTTATTATTTTCTCATAAACATTCTTGTAGTATAATTTTTCTCAAATATAGTTTTAATTATGTCTTCTCTACTAAGTTAATGAAATATATTGGCCCTTTAATTTACTAAATCCGATCTCCCCACTTATTATTCCTTGCTTTGTGCTCAATTTATCTAGTTAGTTTTTCATAGTTTTATTTCATCACCATCTCTCCATACTAGTCAGGCTTTTTCATAATTTTCACAAATATCTGTCTTCATTCTTTTGGTTATGCTTCTTGAAAAGTTTTTTTTCTAAAATCTATCAATGTCACTCCCCACAATAATCAACTGAAAATAGACTATCTTATGTTGTCTTCCAATCTCCTAAATATTCTTAATTTATTATGGGTCACTTGCTTATATTCTTTACTTATTCTTTCTGTTGTTTATAAAATTATAACTTTGAATACAGAAACATTTTGTAATTAACATAGACATGTTTTTTAAAAACCAGAAAAGTCAAAAAGAATGAAGGAAGATAGAAACAGACTATACGTAATCAAGATAGATTAAAATATTTAGGAATCATTAGCTCAAATAACTTTTGGCATTATTTGATGACTCACTGATTTCACAATAATCTTTTTCAGTGTTTTTCTATTCAGTCCTTTCAGATTCCTTCACATACTTATATTAAAACCATATAAATGCTCGCCTGCAATAAAGTAGGAAACACCTTGTTATAATATGTATTTCTTTACAACAAATGATAAGCTGTATAATATATAGAAATAACTGTGATGATCTCTATATTTAGTAAGATGAATAAAAAATAGTTCATATTTAATATTTAAATAACTATGTAATTACAAATCGATTAAATCTTATAAATATGTGTGTAATTAATTTTTTAAAGTTAAATTCAATTTGAAAAATTAAGTAAATAATGTGTGCATATAAATAAATTTTTACAATCGGTTAGCTGTACATCAAGAAAACAGTTCCATGTATAATTCTGGAGTTTAGGAGAGAACATAAAAGTAAGAGGTCCTAGGTTAAAATAGGAGGGAACACTTCTACCTAGTACAGTAAGAAGAAGAAAAATCAAGAACATAGTAGTCACAGAGGAAACAGTAAAACAATCAATGTATCATTTTGTGAAAGTCTTAGGAGGGAAATGTCAAAGAGGAGTTGGTCAGCAATGTCAAATAATATAGAGAGTTAGGAGGATGAGGGCCAGAAAACGACAGTAGATAATTGGCAAAGAGATCACTGGTGCTACCTGAAACACTTTTGAGTAAAATATGGAAGGATTTGAGTAGACTGAATGATTGGTGAGGAAGTAGAGGCAGAGTATCGTGAAAAGAAAGAAAATAGGGTCGATTTGAGATACTGTAAATATCAGTGGATAGGGGAGATTGTACAAGAATAAGAAAAGAAGTGTTTGGTTGAGCGAGACCTCAGAAAAGAAAGAAGGTGTTAATGTCAATAACTCATGTGTGCATAGGGTAAACCAGACGATGAACTTTGAAGACAGCAGAGACAACAAGCAAAATCATATTTTGAAGTAAAAAGGAAAACGGTTAAGAAGCTCATGTCTGGATTTTCACTGAGCAGGGAGGGCACATTATAGATTCTGAACTGTGGACAAGTTATGAGATAACTGAGGATGATATTCCAAATGTGTAAGCAATTATGAGGACACAAGGGAGTGATTGAAATGGAAAATAAAAATGTGAAGAAGAAAGGAGATTATGATAAAAGTGAAAAGAAGTATCAATAATAGTAAGAAGAAAGCCAGGGAAAGTTTCAAGTTGAAGATTTGGAACTCATCACAGGAAATTCAAAACATGATATAGCTATAGAATTCCTCTAAAAATACAGGCTATAGAAAGCCTCAAAAGAATCTTGTTCTGTATTATACCTTATTAATAACATGATCCCAGCCTATGCTCCTCCAGCAAAACTTTACCTGTGATCCAGCAAAAGAGAATTTGAAGGCTTAGAGAAAGGGGCTTTTAATTCTGAGTCTCCTTCTTCAACATTTACAGAACAAAAGAAACAAACTTGTTACTTATATGTACATTAAGCTTAAATTACTTACAAATTGAACATCTAAGGCAAAAGTAATTCTGTCTTCAGACTCTTCATGAAATTAGAACTCTTTATATGAATATATAACTGTACTATAACTTTATATTTTTCTTTATTTTTAGGGTTTGTAGAAACAGGAGCTATCATTGGTCCTTTGTTTGGACTTCTGTTAGCATCATTCTGTGCAAATGTTTATGTTGACACTGGATTTGTAAACACAGGTAATTCATTAAAATCTAATTGTACAGTGTCTAGAATACATAAAGCAATTTCATATATGTGATCACAGTTAATTTGTGCCTTACTTGACCTTTAATTAGATAAATTGACTATACTTTCCAGGAGTGCAAGCTAAAGTGGAGTTCAGATTTTTTTTTAATATTGCAAACAACTGAGCAGGAGTATGAGATAAAATAGTGATCTTATTACTCAAAATTCAGTGCCCTTTCTACTTCAGTGTGACCATATTTCTTGTTTTCAAAAGGTTTAAGCACATAGGCTTTAATTTCTTTTAATCAAGTAATCATTTGTGTATGATTAAATAGACCTTGTACTTATTTAATAAGTACCTATTTATAAATTCCTTCCATGATAGGACAGATCTCCAAAGTAATTTATTGCTAGATGATACTATACACTATACATTGTCAGACAAGTTTTATAAATGTCTGACTTGTATACAACTACTATACTTAGACAGAACCTGAGAATACTAATTTAAAATTTTTCTATAGTTCGTACAGGAAATAATGTTTAAAGCTAGTAAATAATGTGTATATTTTTTTACAGATGATCTGACCATAACTCCCACTGATACTCGTTGGGTTGGTGCATGGTGGTTTGGCCTTTTGATTTGTGCAGGAGTGAATGTGCTCACTGCCATTCCTTTTTTCTTTTTGCCCAAAACACTTACAAAGGAAGGACAAAAGGATAATGCTGACATTAAAAATGACAAAGAAGAGAAACAAATAGAAGAGGTCAAGAAGAAAAATGATGGAATCACTAAAGGCAAATATAAAATTTTAAAATACTATATATTTACTTTTTGTTTTATGTAGATATGTCTGTATTTTAGTCTTACACTATAATGTGCTAGGGTGCATTAAAACAATTTGTCATTAATAGTCAGCAGTCAATAATGTCTAATTAGTCTGATTCTTCCTATGCTGTTACTTGGTAATAAACAATGTAATTTGGAAGCTGAATTATCTCAGATCAGAGCAAAAGAAAGAAAAATATGTACTAATCCAAATAAGCATATATTTCTGAAACTACAAATATTAGCTTAGCTGTGAGCTTCCTGGAAGTTAAATCAGAAAGAGAAAACATGATGGACCATATAATTTCCTATATTTGTTAGAGGGAAGGATTATAGCTCTTAAAGAGAAAATCTTCCCCAAGAAACAAAATCTTAAAAAAGAAAAAGATTGTTATTTATTGTATGATATAGGTAATACTGAATTACATAGTTGTTTTCTAGCCAATACAGGTGCATATTTCATGTCAGTTTTTTGTTGTTGTATATTTGTCAATAAAAGCTCAAAGTAGAATGTATAAAAGGTGCTTCTGGTGGAAAGTCTGGTGGTAAGTACTTAAGATAGTCTAAGTACTTAGTATTCAAGAATACTGATTATTAAACTTGGCCACATAGAATCACCTGGAAAATTTTAAAAATTATAGATGTCTGGAAATTCTGTAGTATTCTTAAGAGATCTGATTTTATTAATATGAATATTTAATTAATGTGGTCTTGTCTTTAAAATTCTTAGAGTATTCATTCAGAAGATAAGAAGTTTCTTTATCTGTAAAATAGAAACAGTAATAATTACAAACTTGTTATGTGAGGGTAAAAAGTTTTCAGGCACATATGACTATTATTACTTCCACTAGTATTAGTATTACTGTTGATGATATTGCTATTTTTAGTAACACCCATAAATTACAATACCAACTTGTACAGAATTTTTATTAACAATTCTCTTAAACTACAATTGAACATAATTTAATACTTCTCAAATCATTAGGAAACAATTTAGAATCTTGAAAATTTAGTATGACATATAGAAAAGAATTCAAACTACTGAAACTCATCTATTAGGAAAGGGATGTCAAAAAAATGGGTAACCTAAAAAGCTCCGAAGAGCTCTGAACACACCTGCCAAGTATTTCATTCATAAATATGAATTCTACCGCTCATTTTTTTTGCCTGAAGCTATGCTTCCTCCTCTTCCAATTTTCTTTCTGTATTGATACTTTGTTCTATAATTGATTTTAGGCAGTTTATTAAGCAAAACAGGATAATATAAAATGAGCAAGAAACTCAAGACAGAAAACATGAAGACAGGAATAGTGAAGAAACTATAAGTGAGACTTTGACACAAAATGGTGGCCATTTGCCAGAGATGGGCCAAAAATTTGGCTCTGTTTTGTCAGTCCACACAAACAGGAAAAAGTTTGGGGTAAATTATTTACATGGTCCTTAGTTTATATGTAATGAATCAAGATCTCCGGGTTTGGGACCTGAGGGTGGTGTTTTAAAAGAGACCCAGGAGTTTTAAGCATATATTGTTGTGAACCATTGGCAGAACCTCCAAAACAGTTGTTCTGAACAAGCAGAAAAATACCTGGTAGTTGAGAAAATTTATATTCCTTGAATTCCCATGAATTCGTTTATTTTAAATGTTCAGGAGTGATAACATCAACATTTTACTATGAACTTCTTTATCAAATTGATTTTCTTCCAGACTTTAGAGGACAGGACAAGCATCTTTCATTCTAGATGATCTCAGGAGAAGTGAGGATATTAATAGAAGGAAGAAGAGAAGGAAAAAAGGAAATGGTGTGAACGCAGGCAATATTTTGGTCACATTACAGTTTTTCCTTAAGACATAGTAGTAACTTTGTAAAGGCAAAACTATTGTGTCCCGATCTTTACCAAGTAAGCTCTGTCATTGACTTGCAGAATCTGCCAAAACAATGATATAACTTTAGCTTTCAAGGGGTAAAAAGAATTAACAGCATGTGAATTATAAAACAGAAAAACACAATTTAAAGGGGAAGTTTCAAATGCAAAGTCCAGTTAGTTTGACACTTGTCATTCTTTCATTTCAGATTTTTTTCCTTTCATGAAAAGTCTTTTTTCCAACCCAGTTTACATGCTTTTCATACTAGTAAGTGTGATACAATTCAATGCATTTGTTAATATGATATTTTTCATGCCTAAATATCTGGAACAGCAATATGGAAAGTCAACTTCGGACGCAGTCTTTCTAATTGGTATGTTTGTTCTCTGCCATTAATAGCCCACTTCCCCCTTGCCCCGCCCCACCCCCTAAAATGGTGAACAGTGTGATGATGGGTCTAGGAAACTCCAAAATGGAAATCTGTTAGAATATTTCTGTCTCTGCTACATTTCCCTCTTCCATTCTTCAGTGAAATCAAGAAAGGGTAGGAAGAGAAGAAAGTCAGGAAATCTTGGCTTCTCTTTTCTGTTCTCTCTCCAGTAAGAATGCAAATTCAAAGTATTTGTGGAAATCTTGGAGAATGAACAAATTAGATACAATTTTCAGATAGGCAATTCATTAATAAAAAATGAAGACAGTGTTAATTCATTAGGAGTCATTGTTTTACTCTCAGATTTTACTATTGGATGAATGAATTCCACTTTCCTCCTTATTTAGTTACCTGGTTCTCCTGGTGGTTTGAGTCATTTCTGACTTTTCCTGTGACCACACACCCTGCCTTTAGTTTGCTTCTCAAGAGATACTTTTATAGTTTTGAGTGAATTTCCTAGACTACCTGCAACCACATTACCTCGAGTGTTTGTTAAAAGTTCAGGTACTGGTGCCCACCTCAGACATACTAAATCGGATTCTCGCTGTAGGACTTGAATGGATTTTTCACAAGTTCTCCCAAGATATTGTTATTCAGTGAGCAAACCCTGACATATAAGATTGAAACCTAGGGCTGTTTCTTTCTTTTTCTTCTTTTCTCATTTTTGAGGAAAGCATAGGACAGAGAGAGTGCTTGTCAATAGCAGCAAGAAGCAGCAAGATATGAAATGTAATATACTTGATTATGTGTGTGTGTATATATATATATATATATATATATATATATATATATATATAATCACCCCAAAGAATGGAAAACAATAAATTATTGGTGAAAAGATATATCAGTCATGATCTCTTTTCTATGTGAAATTAACAACCTTCTGCAATAAATTAAATGAATGATAAGAGCAATCTTCTAAATATACTTTGACATTGAAGGGCATTTAAAGATCTCTCTTCATACATGTGTGTAATATGTGACCAAGTAAGGATAAAACTCTATCACCCTTCTTCACTGTGAATTAGACCAAAATGTTTTCTTATGCCGAACATGTCAGATAAAGGTGATATGATATTTGCTCCTTTGCTAAGTCACATTGTAAATATTGTTTTTTTCTTGCATTTATAGGTGTTTATAACTTACCTCCCATATGCATTGGATATATAGTTGGTGGTTTAATTATGAAGAAGTTCAAGATTACTGTCAAACAAGCTGCCCACATAGGATTTTGGTTATCTTTAATTGAATTTCTTATTTATTTTTTGTGTTTTCTCATGATCTGTGACAATTCTTCAGTGGCTGGCATAACAACCTCTTATGAAGGGTATGTTTTTTACTAATGAATATCATCGCTTTGCACAGTTAATAATATATTTTCTCCGGTGATTACCTGTGACTAGACTATTTGCTAATTGGAGTTAATAGCGGAAATCTATAGTCTTTCATCTTTTCTCCACCTGTCAATTATCCATTCAGGCTCTAGGATTAGAACATATCACAGAGTAGTGAGTTTATGGTTATGTGTGTGTGTGTGTGTGTGTGTGTGTGTGTGTGTGTGTTGTGATATCCTAGTAGGTATTAAAGTTAAAGTGAATATCAAAAGAAACTACCTATGGTTTTAGGTTGCATTAGGATATGTCAACCATGTATTTTATACTTCCATAAATGAGTAAAATTAAGAGTTGACTATATAGTCTCAATAGCCTTTATATGTTTTCACAATGAGCTTAAATTTACCATAACTGAATCCTAATACATAATACATTAACTCACATCTTTCATTTGTACAGTTATGTCTCCATTATTGAATAGTTTTAGATTTGTATTTTGAGGCTTATCTGGGTTTATAGGAAGGTTGAATGGTGCTAGAGACCATGCTCCCTGGTTGAGTGGGGTCACTGTCCACATTCTCACATTGAGTGAGCCTGTAGGCCGTGCTCCTTGATTGGGCAGGGTCACAGGCTAGGTTCCCTGACTGAGCGAGGCTGCAGGATATGTTCAGCAATTGGGTAGGGTTAGAGGCTGGGTGCTGATGCAGGGCAGTGCTATTGGCTTGACAGTATCACAATACTGTAGGCTAGGCTCTGCAGCTGCTCAGGCTAACTGCAGCTGTTCAAGCTCTTGGTTATGTGGAACCAGAGACTTAACAGTAGAGCAGGGCTTCTGTCTTGGCTCCCTGCCTTAGTGGGGTGATAGATGAGCTCTATGGCTGCCTAAGTTCTCTGGCTAATCTTCCTGCATGGGTGATCTCAAGATGGCAACATAGGTTGTTCTTGATGCATTTTTGTAGAATGTATTTGTTTACTCATGCAGTTTTTTGCTGGAGCTAAATATATTATCTATATTATATATTAAATTATGAATTTTGATCTTTAAGTGAGTACTTGAGATTCTTTTTATAAAATATGATCTCTTGTTACTTTCCACTATATGGATCAACCACAGGGATTATTAGGTCTTTATTTTTGAGTTCTGATACCATCTGAGAAAACACCTCTCATATGGTAGGCCTCAATTAATGCTTGTTTATTGATTATTTGTTTCTCTAAATAAATTATTGAAAAAGTGGCTATGTGGTCACTGAAATAGGTGTCTTTTATGCCGGATCTGTAGTACCCAGGCCACACATTGATGGTTGGAAGATTGTTGTTTTTATTTTGGGGAGGAATGAATATTATAAACTGAGATGAAAAAAAGAAAGAGAAGATGCTTTAAGACTTTCAACATCCATAGCATTATTTTAAATTATTACAGAACAGCACAAGATTTATATGCTGGAAATGCTATCCTCGCTGACTGCAACATGGATTGTAACTGTCCAACCAAAATATGGGACCCAGTGTGTGGAAGCAATGGTTTGTCATATATGTCAGCTTGCCTTGCTGGTTGTGAAACATTCGTTGGAACAGGAATAAACATGGTACAACAACTTACCGGCCTTTTTTTTTTTTTTTTTAACAGAACTTCTCTTTTATGCACTGCATTGGCACTTTTCAACTATGAACTGGGTGCACATTTGACAAAAGTAAAATTAACCATCTTCCTTAAAACCAATTACCTTCATATGCTCCCTTGATTTACGTTTTTTCTCTAGATTTTATTTTAATCATTCACAGTGTCTGAGCACTGATCTTTAATTCATAGCAGTTGACATTGTTACTCAGATAATTTGTTTTAAAAGTGCTCTAGACTGAAATCTTTTTATCAAGGTAAAATTGGCTAATTGTTTTACTGGTTTTTTTTTTTTTTGGTCTATTCATTTGTATTTTTCTGTATTTTACATTTTGGCAGCTTTGCAAAAAGAATGTAAAATGGAATTAGGCAAGTTTTCTTGCCTGAAAAATGTTACAATACTTAAAATGCTGGCTGGTTATCAAAGTAAAATACAAATTTTGATTTGTATTAAAATTTGAAGACATAAAAATTTAAAAAGGGTTGATTTTACTCTGTTTTTGCAATAAACTATATTTTTGAAATAACGCTTTGTTTAAGTACCTAAATATTTCAACTGAGCATTCAGAAACAAATTTTCTTTGTCATTGTGGCAAAACAGTATATATTTTTAAAAAGTATGATTACATATGGTTGAGCTTTTGCAAATTTACTCCATATATTTAGAGAGAGATGTTGTTTTTTCTGAAGCCATACTTCTATGGTTTGTTTTATGGTGTGATCCTGAAACTATAAAAGAGATGAGAATAAGGGAATAAATTAAACAGTCATTGTTATTCAATTGGTTATGTAAAAATATTTGAGATTTATGTTCAAATATTTCTTTCTTAAATAAGATAAATGGTTATTTTTTGACAGGTGTTCCAAAATTGTAGCTGTATTCAAACATCAGAAAATTCATCTGCAGTTCTTGGGCTGTGTGGCAAAGGACAGGACTGTTCCATGATGCTCCAGTACTTTTTAATCTTGTCGGTGATCAGTAGTTTCATTTATTCTTTATCTGCCATACCTGGATTTATGGTTCTCCTGAGGTACACAAATTGTTTTCTTTATTTAGATTTCTTCATGGTCATTTATTAAGGTGACTTTTTTAGAAAGCCACTTGGTGCTCCCGGTACCTAATAATTCTGTGCTCTAACATATCACTTATTAAGAATGTCACATTAAATATTGTTGAATTTTACAAAATTTTAGAGTTAGTAACATAAATATTTTCATTTGTATCCTACCTTTTTTATTTATATATTTAGATTAGTAAAACTCTCATTGTTTAACAAAAAAAGAGAGACCTTTATGTTTTAGGGTAAGCCATGTGAAATGGTCATTTGGTAGGTAAATAGCAATTGCCTAGCAGTCATATCCTATAGTCCAGCCTATAAGACAACAGAGGGTAAAGCTGTCAGAAGTCTTAGTTTCACCAGCTATCATCTACCTACAGGGGATTAAGCAGATTACTGAACCTTCATGAGCTCCATTTTTCTTTTAGAAAAAATGGGCATAATAATAAATGCTTCTCTTTCTAATCAGGCTATTTTGAGACGTACATGTTGAAAGGTTTAGTAACACTAGGAAATTGCAAACGGAATTCAAACTTTGGCATACCGTACATGTGTTCCTTTAATTACAGCATTCTCATACCTAATAAATAATTCTAAACATGTCTAGTAAACGAAGCTTACTTTTCTTTCTTTTTAAAAAATCTTTTATTGGAACTCAGAAGCAGCGTTAATCTAATCATAATTCTCAGTCCCATATCACGTTATCATTATAGATTGAAGCAAGGTTTCTCTCTTGTTTTATTTCCTCTTATTTTTATTTTTGTTCTCCCATTCCCCACTTCCTCTCATCATAGGCACCCACAAACCAAAATTAGCTTATTAGTTATTAGTGCATTATATAGCTTTACTATATGTGAGAACTTTCTATAGCTATCCTTTTATTATTGTTATTTCATTTTTATGTTCAGAGAACATAATTTGAAAGATTTGAGGTTTTAAGGGAAAGTATCGGGGCTTTCTTTGGGGTCTAGTGCATACTTAATTTTTGTGTGTTTCATGTGTTTCTGTAAAGAATGTATACCCTCTGCATTTTGGTTATACAGTTCCCATATCTCTTGGATTGAAGTAAATCATTGCATTATCTAAACGTTGGGAATCTATAATTGTTTTTTTGTCTACTTAATCCATCAGTTTTTCAGAGATGTTTTCTAAAATCTCAAAATTTCTAATGTCTTTCTTCCTATAGTTATGTCATTTTTTAATTTATATATTTGGAGGCTATGTTATATTATGCAGCTGTGACTTTGATCACTATACTTCTAAATTATATACCAGCATATAATTTTCTTCTTGAACTTTTCTACATTTTTTAAGGAAATTTTCTTTTATTTCTTTTAAAACTGAAGTTCTGGCTTTCTTTTGTCTCATTGGTGTCCATTATATCTTTTTCCTTCCTTTATTTTTAATCTTCAACCTTCCATTTATTTGTTAGATCTGATTTTGTAATCTGAGATTGGTTATTTTAATTTTTGTGATAGCACTTTTTTGCCATTTTATTTCATGTATTTTATCTGACTTTCTCTTAGCTGCTGCTGCTGCTGCTGCTGCTGCTGCTGCTGCTGCTGCTGCTGCTGCTTCTTCTTCTTCTTCTTCTTCTTCTTCTTCTTCTTCTTCTTCTTCTTCTTCTTCCTTCTTCCTTCTTCCTCCTCCTCCTCCTCCTCCTCCTCCTCCTCCTCCTCCTCCTCCTCCTCCTCCTTCTTCTTCTTCTTCTTCTTCTTCTTCTTCTTCTTCTTCTTCTTCTTCCTTCTCCTCCTCCTCCTCCTCCTCCTCCTCCTCCTCCTTCCTCCTCCTCTTCCTCCTTCTCCTCCTCCTCCTCCTCCTCCTCCTCCTCCTCCTCCTCCTCCTCCTCCTCCTCCTCCTCCTCCTTCTTCTTCTTCTTCTTCTTCTTCTTCTTCTTCTTCTTCCTCCTTCTTTTTTCTTTTTCTTCTTCTTTCTTGCTTTCTATTGTTTGCATCGAATTTGCTGCTTCTGCTTTGAAAACTATATCTTTCAAATGGTTAAACTGATTATTAAAAATCTTAACTATGTTTCTGTTTTTCTGATGAATTTCAAAACTTTCCAGTGTTAATATCTACTTCTTAATAAGACAAATACTTAATCATGCTCTCAGCTCTTTTCGTGTCTCTGCTTTATTCCTTCATCTTTTGCCAAGATTATGTTGTAGAGTTTAACTCTTGGATTTTTATGTATATACCTACACTTTTCTCTATTTTCATGGACTCCCCATGAATTTCCTATCATGATGGTAGAAGGTTGCAACATCTATGTTATTCAGCCAGTTTTAAAGAACTATTTGAATTTCTGTCAGCAGTTTTTTTATGATTAGCATTCTAATTTTTATTTCTGATTCCTGGATTTTAGAAACTGTTATTATAAATGCCAATTAATTACAGTATTTGTAGAACAGTTTAAAGTGCATATAATTTCTTAACTATTAAGATTCATGCTTCTGTGAGATTACAAAGTGGAATATTAGAGATAGAAAAGAGAAAGTCTTTGGTAAAATTTCAATGCCCTATTTTTGAATTAAATGGAAACTATGGGACCAAGAGAGTCACACCAGGTCTCCTGGATTTTCTTACTTCCTTCAGAGTAAAATCACTGATGTTTTCTAAATAACCTATGTGTTAAATATATAAGGCTAAGTTCAATTGTGTCTCAACCTGAGTTTGTAGAGTTATTAGAATCTAGTAAAATATTTGTACCAGGAAAATACCAATGAGATAATTTTACTAAAAATGTATTGCATCTTCTTGTAAATAAAGCTGCTTTTATTTTCTCAGCTTTGAGTTAATCAGGGAAACTAAAAATGAATTCTTTGAGTATCAGTGCCAATGCTGAAGTGAGTGGGACAAAAATTACAGCTTTCATTTCTACTTATAGGCATTTCAGGTGACAGTGGAAAGATGGGCGAATTTTTAAAGAGAATAGAGAAATCTATGTGACTCTTGAAATTATATCAAATCACTTAAAATATGCTTGCTTTAGATGTTTTCTTCGCTTTTCTTTGAAAATTTTTATTCTTGCTGTATTTCTTTCTTAGATTTATTTATGTAAATTATTGGCATTTCTGTATTTTGTTAATATAAATAATTTAAATACAGCTAAGGTTGCATTGTTCTTATTTCATACTGAAGGTTGAACTATTAGAATCAAGAACTACTACTTTAATAAAAGGATAGATATTGATTGATATGAAATATATTTTCTTCAATAACTTTCTGATAGAAATGAATGAGCAAAAAGTGTTGGGTAATTGCCAATGACTAGACGTGAGATTCCTGTGTAGACTATAAATTTGATAATTAGGTCTTGAATAACCAAGACCTGAGTATACAAGAAAATTTTGTATTGCTCAGTGTTACTAGTACACAAACAGTTCTTTTAAGAAACTATTGCAGTTTTTATTTTTATTTATTTATTTAAAAATTACTTCATTTAAAAAATTTTGTATTTTTAAAAAATTTTATTCATGTCCCCACACCTCTCCCTTTTGACAACCATCAGCTTGTTCTCTATATCTATGGGTCTCTCTAATTTCATTCATTTGTATTATTTTTTAGATTCTACATATAACTGAAAACATACAGTATTTGTCTTTTTCTGTCTGACTTATTTCACTTAGCATAATACCCTCTAGGGTCATCCATATTGTCATAAATGTCAAGATTTCATTTTTTTTTATAATGGTGAGTAATATTTCATTGTTGTGGTAGCTTTTCAATCTCAATTTTAGTTTTATTCTTGAATTTATTTATTTTTAGGTGTATTAAGCCTGAAGAGAAGTCTCTTGGTGTAGGATTACATGCATTTTCCACAAGAGGATTTGGTAAAAATAGTTATTTTTTCTAACGTTAGATTAGATCATTATTAAATACTAAGTAAAGTCAATTATTTTCTCAAAGTAATGGTCTAGTAAATACCCCATCTGCTTGTAAACAGCACTTTGTAAATAGTAGGAGAATGAAGTACAAGAAGAAATAGAGAACTTCCTTTTTTACTTGAAAATGTCCTATATGACCTTAATTCTAGTTTTTATCTGTTAGGTTTGAAAAGCAAATACAGAGGAAATATTATGTTAAAATAAAATGTACACATGATTGGCCCAAAATATTGCAGAAAAAAGTATAAATTATCATTAATTTAATGTTTTCTTCTATTAATAATTTCTATGTTGCATCATTCACCAGATCACTTATCTTTTCAAATATGGAAATTTTACAGCAAAAGTAATTTTTGATTTCCTAAAATAAAAGTTAAAGCGTTAGATTTATATTTTATTAAACTTTGTTCTACAAACAGAGAAGATTGAAATGTTTTTAAACAAAACAATGTATCTTAATTCTTTTTGATGGATTTTTCTTCTTCCTTTTATTATAGCTGGAATTCCTGCACCTATATATTTTGGTGCTTTAATTGACTCCTCATGTTTACACTGGGCAACTTTGAAATCTGGTGAGTCAGGAGCATGCAGGATATATGATTCCACCAACTTCAGGTAAAGGCTTTTTTAAATAATTATTTTCTTAGCATAAACTGCACATAAAATGGCACCATTAATGTCTAACATTTTTTTTTGTCAAGTGACTAGCATACGTTTTGCTTTGTTTCCAGAATTGTTTAGGATACTATATCTCCATTTTAAATTTATATACTAGACAATCCATATTTATTTATATACTAGAATTTTATTTCTTCAATATTTTCAAAGTACTTGATAAATATAAACATGGATGATTTCCTTAATCCACCCTTTCAAGTGTTGCTTGTTAAATTGATTACAGTCAATACGTTATTGAAGTAATGGCTATACATCAGCTATCTCTCTAAATTATGTTAGTCTCTAAAGTATCCCTAATTCTCCTACATCATTTTAGAATCTTACTAGCCTTAATTCTTACTTCCTCTCATCTATAAAATTATACTTGTTCTCCCTCATTAAATTTTGCTGACACAATATTTTTCATGTCACTTTAAGCTTTTTTTTTGTTAATATACATCTAATTTTGAACAAAACACATATGATAGTATTAATGTTTTTGAACAAAACTTTTTAATTTTTCTCTATTTCATATATTTTTTTTTAAATTAGAGACCTGAATTTGTTTTAAATGTGCATGAATGTCTCATGTTGGGGCAGTAAGAAAATTCTTTTATTTACCTAAAAATAATTTTGCATTGTTTAAAACATTCTAAGGTCTTATCTTGATCAGTAAGAGGGCTGTCAAGAACTGTGAAGAGAGCACTCAGCATGAGATTCATGTTTTCATCAGTTTCCCTTTTGCCTAAAGTTACACAGGAGTAAAATGGAAGTGGGCCCAGATAAACACTGCACATGCAATGGTTTTGCATCATAGTTGAGGGACCCCAAGGATTACAAGTGTAGGTTGGCCTATCCTGCTGCTTAGGTTCCTGTTGATAGTGGCCTTAATTAAATGTTGTTTCAGACAAAATAATTAAATTTGGTAGCTTCCTTTGTCAGTCAGATTCATTAGAATGGCCAGTCAACTGTGTTCATGAGAAAATTCACCAGACACTAATATAGAAACAAGAGGTGGATATTGTTGGGTCCCTTGAATTTCTGCATAGCTTGTTAGCAGATTTTTGTTCTGGGCTATCTTCTCAAGGATGTTTGAACAGTACCTGACTTTGCAAGATATAGATGAAAACTTAAAATTTTTTTTTAAGTTTTAATCTTTTACAATAAAGTTAAATAAATAAAGTTTTTTATTTAAAAAAAGAAGTTTTATTTAAAAAAATTTAGGTAGTGGTACCATATAACCTGTTTTCTGTCTCTAATGCAGTGGAATTAGAAATCTATGATAAAATGTTGCCAAACTTCACATGTTTGGAATTACTCATGGGTCAAAGAATAAATTATAATAAAATAGTTAAGTAAGTACAACTCTATGTCAATGAAAACTTGGAATAGAAAAACTTTTGAGATAAAGCTAAACCAGTACTCAAAGGGATATTTGAACTTTAAATATATATGTGTGTTCTTTAAAAAGAGTGACTGCTAATAAACTCAAATTTAGAAAAAGACAAAGTAATCTAAAGTAAAACAACCTGATAAATGATTTAATAAGTTTTATATTGATTTATTTCCTATCTCAAATAAGAATAATAGGTACAATATATTTTTAAAATTCCAAAGGGACAAATCTAAGCTCAAAGATAATTATAAACATCATCCTGGACATTGTGTTTTCCTGAATCAAAAATTGGTCAATAACATAAAGAGAGTAAACTGATCTGAATTCAAAGGCTGAATGCAAATGCTCTTAGCCTAGAAGCAGGCTGTAGTTTCTGGAAGATGAGCTTCCAAATGAAAAACAAAGTACTTCCAAGGACCCAAGAAACTAGATACAGATTCAATGCTTTAATCCAAGTGGTGGGGTAGAACACTCTTGGATTGGGTTGAGTAGTATCCTTCAAAATTTCATGTCCACCTATAACCTCAGAATATTTTATTTGGAAATAGAGTATTGGAAAATGGATTCATTCAATTAACTTAAGATGAGGTCATACTAGATTAGAGTGGGCCCTACATCTATTCACTACTGTCCTTATAAGAAGAAGAAAGGAAACAAAGACACAGAAACAGGGAAAATCGCCATGTGGTGACAGAGGTAGAGATTGCAGTGATGCATCCACAAACCAAGAAATTTTATGGATGCTACCAGCTAGTACCAGCTAGGAAGAGTGGAGGAAGGATTCTTTCCTGGAGCCTTCAGAGGAATCATGGTCCTGACAACATCTTGATTCCAGATTTCTAGCCTCCAGGATTGTGAGAGAATAAATTTCTGTTGTTTTAAGCCATCAAGTTTGTGGTTTGTTTCAGCAGCCATAGGAAACTAACACAAACTTTATTGTAAAAGATTAAAACTTAAAAAAAATTTTTTTTTGTAGATCATTGCTTTGTTACTGAGGAGGGAGTAATACACAGTTACACTCAAAAACTAAACCAAGTGACATGTTCCCACTGTGGTTATTTCCAGTATCACTATGAAAAATCATCTTTATGAGAACTAGGTTGGTTTAGGGCCTGAGGAAATGAGGAAAGAAAAGAAAATCTATCAGATTTGGAGGAGTAAATGCAAAAACACAGAGCAGGAAAATAAAATGAAACCAACCAACCAACCAACCAACCAACCACCACCAACAAAACACTCAAAAGGAGCTTGCAATCTAAAACTTAAAAATACATGAATAAATCTAATAGTAAAAAAGATAAGCACATAGATTACCAACTGAAAGATGATTTCATTTCAGATTAAATTTAATGTAATATAAGAGTATGACAAAGGTTTTGAAGTATGCTTAACCAGCTCAATAGGATTAAAAAATAGTAAATGGTTGGCATTTACTCTCTGTTAAAAATGAACAAGAAATGATGACAAAAATAACAAGCAGAAATAAGAATATCAAAAGAAACTTTAGAAATGTTAGAGATTAAATGTATAGCATTGAGATAATAAAGGAATTCTAAATATGTAATAAATTTTAAGTAAATGTGATTAAAATGAGAATTAATGAGCTGGAAGAGAGTACATAAGAATTTATCTAAAATATAAATTAATGATCTGAACTGATAAAATAAAAGTGAACTACTTAAATAATATGAAAGACATTTAACAATTAAAGCATATATTTCAGATAATTTTTAGAAAAGAGAATGAAGGAAATGGCAAAAATAAATTAAAGAATTGAAGGTTTAGAAATTTCTCTAACTTAAGAGAAATTTCTCTAACTTAAGAGAGACATGAATTCTCAGATGAAAAGTGCATTTCAGAACATGGTTCCATAGTGCAGCGATTAGCATTTCTGCTTTAAATGCAGAAGGTACTGGGTTTGGGCCCCAGTGGAGCCATAGTCCATGGTCTACGGCCACGCTGCCCTGAAAGACCCCGATATCTGATCTTGTGAAGCTAAACAGTGTCGGACCTGGTTAGTACTGGGATGGGAGACCACCTAGGAAGACCAGGTGCTGTAGAAATAAATAAAAACAATAAAAAAAAGAAAAGTGCATTTCAAATGTCTCGTAGAATAAATATAAACATCTATCAGAGTAAGATTAAAACCCTCAAGGTAAAAAAAATAAAATTAAAATTACTCAGAGAACCGTGCATGTAGCTTACAAAAAAATAATTAGACCAATAGCAAATAAATCATCATCAACAGATTTTAATATCTTTATAATCCTTATTGCTTTGGGTTCGGGTTGAAACAAAATCATAAATCAGAAAACAAGAAATGGGCAAATGTGGCTGCGCATAAAATTTTAAATTTTATTTACAACAGAAGATACCGTAGATAAAGAAGAATGTTAGAACACAAATTGGGAGCATAGGAACTTTCACATACTGCTGGCAGTGAATAAAATCCATGGAGAATTTTTGGGCTATATTTACTTAGCTGCATAATCTAATACCCTTAGACAAACTCATTTTAGAGAAGCTTGCTCACATGCACAAGGAAACATGTAAAAGGAGGTTTATTGCAGTATCAGTATTAGAAAAAATTTGAACCATAAGTGTCCCATAGGAAACAAAATTAATAAATTGTTGTGTATTCATACATTGGAATACGGTGCAATAGTTAAGGATAAACAAAGTAGAACTACATGTGTAAGCAGTTTTAAAATGGGCTAAAATAAAAAATTTTAGAGTAAAACATTTAGTATTATGCCATTTATTTATAATGTAAAAATATATAAAGTAATTGTATATATCAAGAATGTTTACATACATACTTTGTAAAACCATAAAAATAAACTAAGAACAAACTTCATAAAATTCAACATAGTGTTACATCTGGGATGGGTTAGAAGATAATCAAATAATAGGGGTACACAGAGCACTTAAATGTATTAGTATTTTCTTCTAAATTGGTCTAAACAATAGCAATATTTAATTATTTAAAAAATCTGGGTGGTGAGTACAGACACTTAATTTTTTAATTTCTCTGTATTCTAAAAATGTTTCATAATAGAAAATTTTAGGAGCAGAAAGTTGAAAATGAAAAGCAGAAATTAATAGACTACATACCAAAAAAATAAAATATATTTTTGAAAATATTAAAATATAATAATACTGACAATTATCTAAAAAGGCAAATAGAGAGGTGATACAAATAAACATTATTAAGATTGAAAAAGGGAATATAAATACAGTTACTTAGGGATTTTAGACATAATAATTTGGAAACATATTACACAAGAACTTTCTAAACAAATATGTATTACCAAATTTTACTATAAACATATAAAAACATGAATGTTTTTATAGCTATTTAAACTGAATTGGTCAAAATTCCCACTTTCTAAAAGCACCAGGTCCAGATGCTTCTAAGGCAAGTTTTACAAATCTTTAGTGAACTGATGATTTCCGCATCGTACAATTTACTCCAAGAAATGGAAAAAGAAGAAAAATTTTCCTTTTTTTTTTTTTACAAAACTAGCACAATTTTTATATCTACATTAGACAAGTTCAGTACAAAGAAAAAAGTATAGGCTGATTTTACTTATAAATATACATTCAAAAATCCTAAATTAAAAAAAATTAACAAATTGAATCTAATAATGTGGAAAAATTAACTGAGTTTATTTTAGGCACGCAAAGATAATTCAACTTCAGGAAAAGCTATTAATGTAATATACCCTCTTAACATAATAACAGGAAAAAATTGCATCTTCTGCTATGTGCAAAAAAATGATTTGGTGATGTTTTACACATCAATAATAAAGACTGAGCAAACAGAAGAGAAGAGAAAAACTTCTTTAACTTAATTAAGGTCATCTTAAAAGTAACAAGAGTAAGTATCATTAATGGTGATTCTTTGGAATTATTCTTATTAAATACTGGAATAAAACTGCAATCACTGTCAATATCAAATTTAAGTTGGAAGTTCTCTTCAATGTAAAAATAATAAAATACAAACAGTAGTAAAAGAATAGAAAAGAAGAAAATAAATATGGATTTTATAAGTGAAAAATTCTAAAAAAACCCCATTTTAACAAACAGCAAAGTTGCTTATGTATGTATGACCAACAAGCAAAACAATTAGTTGCTGTTGTTTTTATGGAATAAAATACTAATAAAGATATGCAAAACTAGTTTATATTCACCACACTGAGATTTAATGTTTTAATTTTTTTTAATAGATACATTTACCTTGGACTGCCAATAGCACTAAGAGGAGTAAGCTTTATTCCAGCTCTTTGGATCCTAATTATTTTGAGGAAATATCGTCTACCTGGTGAAAATGCTTCTTCAGGAACTGTGGAGGCAAAAGTTATAAGGAAAGAAAACGAGTGCCAAGAAATGGAACAAATTTCCAAAGTTTTGAATAATGATGAATTGAAAACTAAATTGTAATGTTCTATTATATCATGCTTCCCAGAGTTGGAGAACGTACTACAAATTAATTGATTTAAAATCAATAGAGGTACTTCAGGTAACTTTCTCTTGTCTTTAAGGATCTCAAAAAAAAAAATGTATATATTTTTTACTTAAGATAAAAAAAATGTTCAATGGTGGTATTTCTGAGACATCAGTGGCATTAGAAGTTTTCCTCAGAGGGACATTTATAACAGCCCTCAAAGCAGGATTATCAGAACTAACTTTATTTTTGTGTTAAAACAGTAATTTCTCTTATACATACTGTAAGAGTATATTTCCCCCTTCTTTTCCAAATGATTCTAAAAAGTCCCTCCTGTGAAATTTTAATTTAATTTCTATTTAATTCCATTGAATTTCTGCTTTGTTATTGGTGTTATTCAGAGACAGAAATTTTCATCTTGCTTATGTAAATATTTAAGTATTATATTCAAATTTATTATTTCCAAGTAAAAGAAGCTTATGTCTTATTTAATTTAGAAATTGTTCTTTAATTTTTCCTATTCATTTCAGACATTACTCTTTGAAAGTAGATTACTCATTAATATACCATCACTTGTTTCCAATTCATTCTCTGCTTTATTACTTATGTTACATATTTTCTCATTTTGTTCAGAATACTGACAAACTTAATCAGTTTATTAAAAATCATGTAACAAAGATTGTTGGAACTTTTTTTCAGCATTTAAATCTGGTGACTAAACTCTCTCTTAAAAGCAAGAGTCTGAGCCAAAGAATAAAAGGGTGATATTAGAAAAACATTAGTCCTTAAAGTCTACTTGTAGTGAAGATATTGTCAAAGGAACACTTTCCCAGATTCAGGAGGCTTTCTTAGACCAATGTTTATACCACCCACAGTGTCCTAAGTTAAAACACAAGCACTAATTCTGTAAATCATCTTAAAGAATGAAGCTTTTAAGAAGCAGCTTTTAAAAAACTGAGGTTAATAAAATTTAAGATGCACCTTTAAAACTAAATCTACTTATAGATAAATACAAGAGATCTTATGAATGGTACGGAATTTCTGGTTCAAGATAATAGAATGAACAGCTGGGTTTATCTACTCCTTATTCTTCCTCTTTAGTCTTTATCCCACTGAAATGATAGTCAATATATATAAAATGATATAAATCTCTAATGATGAGAATGAGGAAAGGAAGAATGGGAGAAGAAGATGTCAATACACTATAGTTATTTATGTGTCTTATAAAGAGAATGGGAGTGTGTCTAGGAATAGATTAGAGTGGAAGAAGTTGTCATCCAGAAAGCACTTAGAAGGAGCCTGTAATGTAGATAGGAGCCTCTGGTTGCAAGCTCTAAGAATACTAGTTGGTAGCTGGATGATTTTCTCAGCAATTGCATGTGCCATATGAGAAGCAAAGCAACTCATGAGAAAGAACAAGTTTTGGAAGAAGAATTAAGAGTTGAGTTTTAGACTCATGTCATCTCTAGGACTATTAATACTAACCATGATTTAAGACCAAGGGACAGTATTGAAACATGAGAGGTGAGCTAAAATATTCAGAAGTGAAGAATGTAACTCAGAGTAAATATGACTGAAGCATATAAGGTTCAACAACATGAAGTCTGGAGCTGTTTTTTCTGGAGGAGAGAAAGTGAGGAGAATGGTCTGGAAGTTAAAATAAGGTTGTAAGAAAAAGTAAACAGCTACCACATAATAAGTTTTTGTGGGAAGCTGCACCCTCAGAAAAAACTCGGATTTGGTGCAGTGGTGAAGAGAATGCTCATTTATGAGTTTGAGAATGTAGATGGTTTTGGTGATAAGGGACTCTAAGTTCCAGAGGACAAACGAAAGTGAGCAGATTTCAGGAAATGGAGTCTGAGAGGAAACGGGAGATAATTGGAAGTGTATGGAAATCAGACTTATAGAAATTAGAAGAAAGAGAGTGAGAGATAACTTGGAGTCCTGAAGCTTTTTGGGTGACTGACATCAAGAACTCAGTTCTGATGCATTTTAAGGCAGAAAGTGCTGTTGAGACTGTGAGTGTCAAAATTAGGAGGAGTCATCACTGGGCTCCTTCATGACTCCTTGTTATAGAAGCAAATTGGAGAAGCAGAATTTTACTTGAGTGTCAGTGGCCCTTTCTTGACATCTATTAGCAAAGTAATCAGAGAAAGTTGAGCCTTGCTCTGTTCACAGTTTACTCACTTGAATATTTTCGGTAGAGCATAGTAGGCCCAGAGAGACATGATTTTGGACCTGGTTCCATGAGCCCACTCTTACCCACTACAGGGAAAGATAGCTTTGACTCTGAGAACATAGAGTTCTCTCCTGATGATTCTTGATGGAAAAAAGAAGATCAGAGAAAGTGGGTATTGGGTGCTTCCTGACCCCTCATGACCTCTGTTGTTAGAGTCCATGAAGCCTGGGGTGGTCAGTTCTTATTCTCAGCACTTGTACTCTCTCCTCATGACAGCGTAGAGGTGATGGCATAGCAAACAGAGAAGAAAAGAGAAACAGGAAGAAAAAAGTAATGGGAAGTATAGGGTTACTAATTTTTTTATTTAATTTGTGGGTAGTCTAGCTGAATGGAATTAGTTTATTATTTGTAATACTACAATACTACAAGTAAACAATATTCACAGGAGCTTGAAAAATAAGAACTTAAGAAAACCCAGAAATTGGGAAAATAATGTAAAAGGAAGGAGAGGGAAAAGCCATTCTTCATATTTTATAGCATAAAGTTTAAAACTGTATTTTGAAACTTGATAAATTAAGATAAAATTTACAAACATGTTTGAATTGTTTCAAAGTGGTTGCCTCTGTGACATTGGATTATCATGAGGAGCAAAAACAGTACATTTATCTTTTATTTCAGTTCCTTTGTACTCTGATTTTTCCCCCTTGTACATGTAATATATGATTAAAAATAATATTTCATAAAGAATAACACATCAGCAAAGGCAATTCATTTTACAGAAAGAGATGAAATTGAGTCCAATTTTAAGAGCTGTTGAGGCTCTCCAGTGGGTATTTATTAAACAATTGTTTTCTCATTTCTCTACTTGGTTCTAGAGAATATTTATGTTGGTGTGTGCACGTGAGGGATATGCTAAGTTGTAGGCTGTAGAACTGAAGGAGAATTCAAGTGGTGTCATTTTATCAGAGTGGGTAAATTTACATAGAAAGTAATAAGGAACACCAAATAACAGTACAAAGTAACTTTGAACACTGGATATGTGGTGAGTCACTAAGGAATCAGAATTTTTACATAAGCTTCCCATTCAGGTCTTGGTGAGAAATGACTGAGTTGACAGAACGAAAAACATTCAGTCCTGATTGACCGAACAGTAGAAGCAAATTTAAGAATATCTCCTTTTTTCCTGGCTACAGTTACAGTGATTACAGTATTACTCTGAGATATTGACAGAAGTTTGCTAATTAGGAAGGGATTGTTTTTTTCTAAAATAAAAAGAAAGCTTTTGAAGAAGACATTTGTCTTTTTCCTTTATCCTTCCTAAACTATGGATATTGGGCCTTGTGGAGCAAGCAGCATGGAGTCATCTTGCAACCAAAAGGTGAGAAGCATAGAGATGAAAGACGACAGTTGAAGGATGGTTGAGCAGGAACACAGCGAGAGCCTGGCTTCTGGATGCAGCACTGAGCATGTGCACCAGCAGGGGCGGGGCCAACTTTTGTGGAGGGAAACAAATTTGAGAGGAGGGCCTCTCTAAGAAAATATTTTAAATTATGAATAACAATGAAGTTGAAAAGGAAATACTTAGAATCAGAAGAAAAATCACAAATTTCCATGTGATATGCTTCAAGATACAATCATAGTTTAAAAACACCTACTGCAAACATTACAATTAAATGAGAAATAGTAGTTTTCCTGCTGATAATGGAAGTGAGACGACAATGCCTGCTATCACCATATGTATCCAAAATGATACCATAGTCAGGGAAACAGGGGAAGAAAAAGAATTAAAATTTGTAAGGATAAGGAAGGGAAAAAAAAATAAAACTAGCAGTGACATGTTTATATGCAAAAAATCCAAAGGTACTACAGGTTTAATTACTGTCAAAATTATTAAGTGAATTTTAATAAAGTTCACTGTATAAAAGGGCAATATACAAAATCAAATGTAGTTTTTCATATGTCAAAAGCAATTAGGAAATTATATTAGTAAGGTGTGGCATTTAGTGTAGCACCAAAAAAAAAAAAAAAACCACATTGAAATCCTAGCACTAAATCCCAAAACAAGTGTCTAAGACTATTGCCTCAATTACAAAACAGTTCAGAGAAACTAAGACATATATCACATTCAATAATTCAAAGGTTTAATATTGTTAAGGATGTTAGATCTCTCAAAATTTATAGGTTCAGTGAAATCTCAAAATTCCAGTATTTTTTGAAATGTAGATATTGATGAGATTATTTTGGCCTCTAGATGTCAAGCTTGGTAAATTAAAAAGCTAGCCTTTATTAACATCATTTTTTGATAACTAAATGCAATGAAAGAAATAGAAGTTAACTATGAGGAGGAGGAGGAGGAAGAGGAGAAGGAGGGAGACAGAGACAGAGATTCTTCCCATCAGCAATGATATACTGTGTTTATTTTCTTAGAATGTCTAATATGGGGGAAAGATATTATATGGCTTCAATATGAGTTAGAAAACCTTATTCTTTTCATAATTCTGTAGGTTTCCTTAAAATCTGGGAGAAAAATCACTTGCAGATCTAGTATAGTATTCCACAAATAACTTTTAACAAATTTGTCACATTGAAAATGTTCTTGTAGTCAGTCCAAATATCAAATGTATTTGCACGACTGTACCTTTGATTCTACCTTCATTCTTAATGATATTATTCATTATTTTCTTTATCAGCTATTTATGACCTCATATTAAAGAAATGATCATGAGAATATGGGAAATTTTGCTAAAAGAATATCATAGAACTCTTTATGCATAGGTACTAGGGATAAATCTTTGGGTAAAAAATCCCAAGTTAACAAAACAAGACCTACTATTTTGAAAAAAAACTTTTGATCTTTAAAAAAAATTAAGAGAAGATAAAAGTAACTCAACAGAAACAAAATAAAAACCTTCTTGCCACCTGCTGACTCAGGCCTATGAAATGAGTTGTTTTAGGAAAGGTACAGTTCAGAATGATAGATGTGCTAAGAATTGTTTACAAATCGATAATTTACTAGTTACTGGAGAACCTATTGACTAGAATCAGGTGAGGGAAAGGAAGAGAAGTGCTCTCAAATAATTCAAATAGGTCTTAAAAATTCATAAAGGTAATTGAAATACATTTTCCTTCACATCAAAGGAATAAAAGTGAGACTCCTGGTTTCAGCTCAGAAATGTAGAGAGAAGGAAACAGTATTACACCCACACCGTATAATTAGAAAAAGCTGGATAAAATGCAAATTATGACTTTTTTGGAACCTATCAATAATCTGAGGTTATTAGACAAAATGTTAACAGGGCATCTGGAGAGATAGGCTCCTGCAGGGAGAAACAGGATTTGAACATTTATTTACTTGGGTCAAAAGCTACCCAATTCCATTTATGTCAGTTAAAAGATTCAGCCAGAAATTTGCAAAGACCAGGTGTGGGTAGGCATGAGAAAATGAAGCCTTAGAAGGCTGCATACAAAGGTGAGATTACATCTCTTGCAGGTTATCCCCCCAGGACACCCAGCAGACACCCTCAAGGAAGATCAGAGGGAATCTGGAGAGAGCACTCTTGGTGCTGGCCAGGAATGGAGTAGTGAAGAATAGCAGCAACCGCTCAAGTTAAGTCTCCTTTTCTTCCCTAAGAAACAAAATCCTTTCTCCAGTGAGGAAGGGCAACCCAAACTGTAGGGACTTGTTGAAAAATCCTGCCACTGGGAAGGAACTCAAGAAACAAAAGTTCATCTTTTGGGGGAGGGGCAGGGCACCCCCAAGACCCAAGTTCACAGAGCCTGCATAAGTTCCCCTTCTCCACTCCTCCGCCTAACCATGGTAACAAGCATTTGGCAAATACAAGAATGGACTATAGCAATAATAAATTGGCTAGGTGGAGGGTCATGGGAGGGAGGGAGCAATTGAGATTGTTTTACAAACTATATAGATGTCTAACCAATGTACCGTATACTTGAAAGTAATTAAAGTAAATAATTTAAAAAAGGGAGAATGGACTATAGTTATGAGAGCTGTAAGAGAGATTGTTTCTGGGTAACAGGACAAAAGGAAGAATAAAATCCAAGTAGAAAGCACACCCTAGGTACAAAGTTTCCCCAGAGGCATTGGAAGCTCTTGAGGAACAGAGGGTAACCATAGCAACAATAAACTTCAAACCCAGCCTTACTCCTGATACGAATCTGCACTACAGTCCTTGAAGAAAACTGAGCTTGTCTCTAAGTATAAAAAACATTTACCTCAGTATCAATTGTCTTATACTCTATTTACGGTCTTCAACAGAAAATTCTGAGGCATAAAAAGGCAATAGAAAATAGTCTGGATAGATATAGCAATTATCAGGGCTAAACTCTCTTTTTTAATTAATCAATTAATTAATATTTTAGGCAAGGCAACCCTTGGTTGACCTCACAGATTGCAAGGACCTCATCAGCTTACAATCCATTATTATTAGTAGAGTATTTTTACACCTACAGCACCTCATTTTCCTAAGTGGTCTCCCATCCAAGTCCTAACCAGGCCCAACCCTGCTTAGCTTCTGAAATCAGACGGGCTTGGGCTTGTTCAGGGTAGTGTGGCTGTAGACAAGGCTAAACTCTAGATATGAAACAGATTACTTGATAAATTACTAGAATTATTAAACAAATAAAGACTTTTTAATAAACGGCTCAAAGAAACATTTTTACAGAAGATTTAGTTGTATAGAATCATTATCATTAAGATGAGGCCTAAATAAAATGATGAGTAGAGGACAAAAATCTTTTTGAGTTTTTAGGGTTTATTATTTCATTTTTCTGTGACCTTTTCTCTTCCTCTTTTCACATTTTCTCTTCCTCTCACGTTCTCCCTTTGTACTCCTATCAAAAACCTACTTCTTAAGAATTATTGGAATTTCATATGGTCATATATAATCCCTTCCAATTTAAATAAAGACAAAGTCTTACTTCAAAGGGATAAACTTCCAATGATGGAACTTGAGGCAACATCAAGTTTAACAATGAAGCTTGGTTGACAGTGAGAGGTAAGTCTAAGAGTTAATGGTCAGGAATGTTTTAAGATGTTGCTAAAATGACACTGCTTATGTTGCAATCATCTCATCAGTTTGATTCTTGAGTTCCAGATGGTAAGCACAGTCTATTTAGAAAGGGTAGAAGGCACAAAGAGTAAAGTAACAATAACCACTGCCAAATTTGTTATGATTAATTCTTAATCATTTTGTTTTGGTAAAATCTCCAGTAATGCATATGTTGAAATTGAAACAAAGAGTTTACCATGGTCCCTGTGAATGAGAGACTTGAACATTCTTTATTCTATTACAGAATTTATTATAGCATATGTTATCATGTTTACACGCCTACTTTCTTATCTCATTTACGGGCTCCCAAAGGGCAAAGGTTCTATTTCATAAATGTTTTTATTTTTATCTCCTGTGGATAGCCTATAAATGGCAGTCAAAAGATACTTTTTTGACATTAAACTTTTTTTTTATTTTAATTGTTTTAAAATACTAAAGAATGTCTTTAAAATATCTGATACTATCACTCCATATCTAATGACCTTATTTTTGCATGTTTCTTTCAGTTCTTATTTATGACATTACTTAATAAAACTGACATTTTTGAACTTCATTCATTCACTCATTCATTCATTCAAAAATAATTGATTAAGCACCTATTGTGTGTAAAACACCAAGTTAGAGGCTGGGAATAAAATAGACAGGTAAAATGAGTTCAATTCTCACCTACCTATAGTATGACTTGTAGAGGAGACAGATATTTATCATATAATCACAAATAAATGTAAAATTACCATTTGATAAGTGCTAACTTGCTACAAATATAATTGGAAGATTTTTGAGTAGTGAAGAAATCAGAGACATTGAAGAAATGTGATAAAGCTTAGATCTCAACGCTGAGAAGCAGTTAATTAGGTGGAAAGAGCATTTCAGGAGGAAGAAACATCAGGGTCAAAGGCTTCATAGCATGAAAATAGATAGGAGTGTGAAGAAACTTCAGTATGTATACCCAAATATTTCTTCATAGTGGAAAGGCATTCTTCCACTAAATCTTTGATTAACATTTCCTTTTTGGATCTAATTTCTTCTTTAAAAGTATCAAATTTCTTAGGTTGGTGCCTTAATGTTTTTTTGACCATTCCCTTCTTTTAACCTCACCCAATATATATTTGAATTACATTCTTACATTATTTTCATTCCTTGCAAGCTTCTTTTATCTTATTCCCATCTAATGAATTTTTCCTCTTTTCCCCCCTAAGATTTGTATTCCTGTTTACGAAATGCTATTGAATTAAATATTAATATATTTATTCTTGATTCTTGGATTTTGAAGTAGAACAAATAATCTGAGGTATATGTTTTAATGTTTCCTTCACTGTACATATCATTTTTAGAAATAATAAATTTGTCTTTTTAATTTATATTGTTTTATTATTTTATAATTTAATTTTATTATTGTCCTTCCCCTTAAAAGTGTTAGCTTCATGAAGCAGTATCCATCTTTGTTTTTGTTTACTATTATACTTCATTTTGTCTGACAGATATTTGACACTCACAAGTTATTGAATAAACATTCAAAACATTGCTTTTATTTTCTTTGTTTTTTAAAAAAGAGCTTTATAACTTTTCTGTTTATTTTACTGAGAAAAAGTCCCATCAGACTTGTTATTTATCAATCTAGCAAGGAGGGTGGTCTTTCGAATTTTCTGCCTCTGTGATTAATGAATCTTTTCTCAGCTCTACAATTTGAGAATAGGTTGCTATAAATGACTTTTAGTCCAGTTCCTGATTCTGGTAAGCATTCATGTCATGTGACTTTGCTATACTCGGGAATATCTTCTCCTATCCTGAAGCTTGGTTTTTTGTATCTCCTCAACAAGGACTCTATGTAGATTTTTTTAAAGGCAATGTCCACAGATTTGACATCACAAATGCTTTAAATCAGAATCTCTATGGTGAGTATAAGATTGGAATCTTCAAAAAAATTTTTTACAGGTGATTCTTGTACTAAAAAAAATTTATTTTAGCCTATCTAGAATAAACAATATTATTTCTAGCATTCACAATAATAATGCTGCTGTCACTAGCAAATTCAATATTTAAATATTTATACTCTATCACTATATTTTTTGTCCTACTTTCAAGGATATGAAAGATGCCTCTTTGTGCACAAACAAACAAACAAACAAACAAATTAACACACACAAAAAACTATGCAATTGAGCGACAGCTCATAAATTATCTGATATGGACTTTACTTCTTCCAGGAGTAGACAGATGAAATGAAGACACATCTTTTAAATGGACATTGCTTTCTCAAGTTTATGTTAGTTTTTGTTAACCCATTTCTACAGATTTATATTAAGTTATTTCTATGGGCCCAAAAGAAACTTAAAACACATTCTGTAATTTGTTGTCTGATAATCATAGCTTGCAAATTTTTGATTATAGCTATATCTTCAGCAGTATTTTAATGAAAGGTTGGAAGAAGATGCATCAGGGGTTGCTAGATAAATTCAATTTTAAATTATAGATGATAAGGTTTGAGAAATATATGACTTAATACATGAATGAAAGATGTCATGAAAATATAAATGCTCTATCATACTAGACTTCAGGCCCGAGTAACTGGTCTCAACTTTTTTTTTTTTAATCTTAAGCTTTTTTTTCTTTTTTAGGCTATTAATTTCGACCCCCTCCCTTTTATCTCTACCTATTTTCTAGTCACTGGTTTTATTGAGTTGTGTTGCCTGAGCAAATACTTTTTCTTCTATTACATACTAATCTTACCTCTCACTTTAAATTTATATGGATCATATGTTCTAATCTTAACCACAAATACATAGCCTCGTGCTAACAATGAGTACTTCCTTTTTGTTTATAGTTTGTTTCATTATTATAAATTCATAGGTAACTCTTCGTTCCATCACATGCAAAGAGTGTGGGAATTATCAGCAAAAGAATTAGAAAATGATCAGAAATGATATCCTACTGAATGTACACAATGTTGATTGAAAACATAGCAACAGAGGGATTTTTTTCCCCCTCCCCTCACATGTGTGTTTCACTATCTGTTCTGGCAGGAGGTATGCAACGTCCATAATTATTTAGGAATTTTAAGTTTTCTTCATTCGCATTTTTTCTTCCATTTTCTGATGCCTTGGTATCTTTTCCTTGATATTTTTTCTTCATAGCATAAATAAATACAGTAAACAAAATAACTGTTAAGAGCTTAGTACTCCCAATCAAGCCTAAGAAGCTGTACCTGTGAAAAGAGAAAGTCAATTTTTATTTTAAATTGTGTAAAATAATTTGCAGAGTTCCTCTCCAGTATGCAGAAGACCTTAAAAAATGATGTTAGAAATTATACATAAATATAGTAAGGCAGCAATTCTAATGATTCTTTTTATTGGTGCATAAGGAGTTTTTAATTATTTTAAACGGAATATTAAGTAGAATATTTTAAATAGAAACTAAGGGTGTTCAATAATCTACCCAAGTGATTTCTATAAAATAAGGTGTATTTGGAATGGTTAACTTTATCTAAGACAGATTAGTTCATGAGTAGTGTGACAGATTATAAGGAGAATGAATTGACTGAGATAACCAAATTGAATCCATTTAGATTGAACCAAGAACCAACGTTTAGTTTACAGGCTGAATGCAGTCTGAAAGGCCTTGCAGCATGGCCTGCTGGAAGTATTTAACAAAACCACACAAAACAATCTAGCACACATGGTCTATTCCTGTGAGTCTCAACTTTGGTTGCACATTAAAATCACCTGAGGAACAAACAAACAAAAAATCACCTGAGGAGATTTAAAAACTATCACACCCAGGCCACATCCCTTGATGAATTACATTAAAATTTCTAAAGGTGGGACACAGAAATTAGTATTTTTTTTAAAGCTCCTCAGATGATTACAATGGGCAGGAAAAACTGATGACAACATGGTAGGTTAGGAAGCACTCACTGGCCTCACGACATTAACTAAATGTAGATAAGTTTTATGCAAATATACTTTGAACAATCAGGTTTAATTGAAGGTGAATGGAATTAATTACATAATTTTGACCTGTTTAATTTTAATCTTCAGTAGGATCTTGTGGTATACCAAATAAGATGAAAGAAGTATTTTAAAAGTCTTCAAGTATATTTGCCTCATGCTTGGGTTATGTCAAGTAGTAATACACTAATGTTGAACTTTTAAAAATATTCCATTGCTATCAAGAAAATTAATATAGGTTTCTGGTTAGGTGACTATTGCTGAGAAAACTCAAAGAAGTTGGTTTAGATTTAGGACTGATATAATATAGATTTCTATTCTTTGATTAGGAATCTTGCTAGATAAAATCAATGAATGATTATCTGGTTATTATCTCTACATAATAAATCTAAAAATATCACGAGGTAACGATTAAACTATTTTTGTGTATTCATTGGTGAGTGCACCGCTTTTTTTTTTTTTTTAAAAGTTTCACATTAGGCGATATTTAGGAAATTACTTTGCAAAGTACTTTAACAATGAACACGTTTGACCAAGGGAAAGAGATAAGGGCCATGAGTGAGCTGCAAAATGCTGAGTTCTAAAGAGAGTTGTTTCCTGTTGGCTGGGATGGTGGAAACTTGATGGAAGTTTCTATGTTTGGAATTGTAAAATATGTAGCTTTTTCAGACTGCCTTATTTCTCTTAGCAAGGTGCATTTACGTTTCTGCCTAATTTTTTTTGTAGCTTGATAGCTCATTTCTTTATATTCTAGAATTATATTTTGCTGTATGAAGATATCACAAATTGTTTATTTACCTACTAAAGGACATCTCAGTTGCTTCCATTTTTTTTTTGGCAATTATGAATAAAACTGCTATAAACACTAATGTGAAGATTTTTGTGTGGCTTTAAGTTTCCAGCTCATTTGGGTAAATAAATATCAAGGACACAATTCCTTGATTACACAGTAAGCCTATGTTTAGCTAGTAAAAAATTGTCATAGTGTTTTCCACATTGGCTGTAACATTTTACTTTTCCACCAGCAAAATGAAACAGTTTCTGATGTTTCACATCCTTGCCAGCATTTGATATTATTTTCATTTTTTAAGAGCTCTTTATATATTTAGGACATTTGCCTTGTGTCTGTGTCATGAGTTACAATTTTTTTCCAGTTTATCTTTGTCTTCAAATTTTGCTTCAGATAAGTTTCATAATACAGAATCTTAAAAATATTTAATCATTTTTTCTACTATGATTTTGGGGTTTGGGTCACACTTGAAAACATTCCTGCTTCATAGATAATTAAAAGATTTTCTATCATAACTTCTCATACTTGCAGTTTCATATTTGGACACTTGATTAATCTGAAATTAATTTTTATTTAAAGTTAAGGTATTATTGCCACTATTTTTTTCTAGATGGCCATACAATTTTTTTGCCTTATGAAGAGAAGAGTATAGAAACAATTCTTTCCTTTTTTGTTCCCCACTGACCTATGACTAGAGCCACAGTTGGTAATTTTGTATCTTCCAAGAGAAGCCAGAGGCCATTGAATATAGTTATTGTTATTGTTGTTGTTTAATATTAGGAGAAGTTTTAGAAATGAAAGATTTGAGAATAAATTCCAGATCTTTTTATTATTAGCTATGAGATTTTTAACAAGTTATTCTTTTTTATACTTGATTTTTTCATATTTAAGGAAAAAGAAAAAATATATATTTTCTACTGTTTCTATGAGTATTAAAATGAGATACCAGATTGCCTGATATAATGCTGAATATAGTTTATTAAATGGTGGCTATAATTATTAATATTATTATACTGACAATGAGACCTCATCCTTTAAGAATAGTCAAAGGAAAATACAAATTAATGAAATATATTAATGACGACTTACCCAAATAACCTGGAATTATATATTCTACAAGACCCTCGTTTTCCATGGCTGTTGATGGACCACTTCATACATGTTTTATCAATCAGGGCCCCAAAATATATAGGAGCTGGAATTCCTCCTACAACATGAGATGAGAAGACATCAATCTAAGAAACATGTTTCAAAAGTAACTGGGTGATATTCTACATTGGTACAATTTGGAATAAATAAAAGTTAAAAATTTTGGAGAATTCTTCCATTATTTTGACCTAACTCTACACAAGAGTTAAGATTATTAGGAATCTCAAAATCTCAAACCACATATAATAGCATAGACATCTATTATCTATTCTCACCCTGCCACCACACATGGAGAAAAAAAAGGAATTTGATATGCCTGTACACTCTGTTCTTCCTATAATGCCAATTAACTTAAGCCTGGTTAAAAAGAAGAATGTTATTAATAAAACATGAAAGTCATGTTGGTTCATGTGCAATTTTTTTTTTAAGCAAAGAGAGCTGGAAGAATGGGAATAGACATAATTTCATGAGGAAATGAAAAAAAAACCCCGCAGCTTAACTGCTGCAAAGGCAAGAGATTTTTCAACACTATTTTAAAGAAAGGTTGAGTGCTAACACTAGGACTTCCTCTATCAAAAAGCCCAGGCCCAACCTCATAGAATGCTAGGTTCCTGGCAGGTTGTCCTCCTTTCTCTGCTCAGAGCTCCACTTCTACCTTCTTGGTGTCACTAGAGCCCATGCTCATATATTTTCTCTCCATAGGTTGTTTGCATTTTTAATGCCTTTTGAAGCAGCCTGGGCTGTCCAGGTTAGGGCCTGTGGTGCTGAATTTTGTTTCTGTTAGTGTTTGATTACAATGATGCCTAAGTCTCTAGTGGTCTGTGCCTAACCCAATTTTTATTTTTATTTTGTGGTATATAATTTTGCAAAATGTAAGAGTTTTCAGGAACATCTACATTATGTTATGATAGATACATCTGTCTGCTTTTACTGGTATTTTAATAAACTATTAGATTGACTCCTAGTTCTAAGCATTGGTAATTTGATCAAAATTTTTAAACATGACAGTAAGAGTTCTATTCTTCAGATGGTAGAACTGAAGTATTCATAATTATACTTTGTTTTTTGTATTTTGATAAATAATTTTCGATTTTTATTTTGTTACATAAAATGGTAGATTCACATTTTACAGTTTTACCGATTTCACTTATTTTTAATTATTCTCAATTTTCTGAGAGTGAGAAATCTTAAATGACAAAGGGCTGGTACCTGAGACCAATAATCTGAGGAAAATATGGGTGAGAAATTCACAGATTTCAAAAAATTACAGCCACCCTTTGAAAAATAAAAAATATATGACAATAATTTATTTTCCCCATATAAAACAACTGATTTGGTCAAATTATTGAACGACATTTTTAGGTAACAAATTTGGTCTTAAATCATTAATGGAATTTTAAAACTTCAAATAATCTATTTTCCAGATACCTTTTTCAGTTTAACACACTCTATAGACAGTTCACACATTTATAGTATTGAAGACAATTGTTTGTAAATTGCAAGTATGGTACTCAATATATATTTTTCCCATAACAGCAGTTAAGTTCCACTGTGCCACATATATTTGATATATCAAAATAGAGCTCAAAATTGGAATGACAAAGTTTCTTTCTATTTTATGGTGCTAGAAGAACTTTCTCTTTTCTTAATCCTATTTCGGCATATTGTAATACAGAATGTAAAACAAATATGATGATTCCTTGTTCTAGTTCAAGTTCATCTAGTTCAAGTTCATCTTGAACTAGAATTAACAATTAAATTCTCTTTTAGATTACACAGTTTTTCTCTGTCTCTTATTATTTATAATTTACCATAAGAATAGAAATAATTTTTACTTATTCTTTTATTTTCTTAAATTTTGAAATTAATTAAAATCAGTCTTTGAGCTTTGACACAAAAATTTATATCTTGAACTTATCTGTGTATTTATCATACCTAGCGATCGCATAATTAGTGAATGAAAACCCATTGCAAGCGATTTCAGTTCAGGTTGAACATTTCTGAAATAAAATAAAGGCGAGAAATCATTAAACACCTCTAAAATCAATAGTAAAACATTTGTCAATGTCATTGTTCTTCATGGTCTAATGAAAACCTTCAACTGAACAGCTGACATTAAAATATATTTTTTCAGTTGTTTTAAAGAGAAAACATTTGAATGATAATAATAAGTCCCTTACTCATTTAATGCATTACAATTTCATGACAACTTAACAAATCTTTTCATATTGGATCATTATGAAATTCAACGAGAGAGTGGTTGAAATAGACTTTATTATGTCTGTGAAAAAACTGATTTTGTGTAGCCTAGTTGACACAAGCCATGAGCAGATACTTTAATCTAAGTCTAGGTCTTAGCAGAGCTCTTTTTGTCATCTAAATTTCTGTCATTGCTGTTAACAGAAGTATTGACTAATATGATTCATGAACTACATATTACAACTGGGGGGTCAAAAAGGTATCTTAATTTAGAACTTAATGTATTTTAATGTCATTTTAAAGGTAGCAAGCATATTTGTAACCTCTCTTAGAAATTAATTTACTTTCATTTAGAAAGTTATTTCCACAATTCCATTTTCTGTGTTCAATGAGCAGGTGACACTACCATCTCTATAATAACCTAGTACATGAGTTATCCAGTAGCAATGGGGAGAAAGTGACTGAAGCTCAAAAATCCATTTTTTTACTGAAATATTGAATTAACTGATACAAAAACTTATTTTTTTCTTGAACTGTTTGGATAACTCTATTTGTTCACAGAGGTAAGTAGATTTAGTCATTCAACAAACATTTGCTCAGCGCTTCCTAGAAGATTCATGTTCTTATCCTTGAGAATAAAGAGATAAATTGATGTTTCAAACTAACTAAATGACTTAAAGAAGTCACTTAACCTCTCCTAGGCTATGTTCTTTATCTCTTGGTCCAAGGACTATTATCCAACATGGTTTAGTACATTCTTTAATCGCGTCCAGTCTCTACTCCTTTTCAATCACTCAAATTCTTCCATTGTATCCCCTGAAACTCATAGTCTGTTACCAGCCAAATCCTCATATCCTACAATTTTAGCACTTTCTTCACTTCCTTGTTCTAAACAAAGTTGGCTGCCTATTGATGGCCTTCTTTCTGTGAAACTCTCAACTTTCTTTAACATCCTATGTATCATTGGCCCTGAAGTATAGGTGTTCTTGCTAAAAAACAAAACAAAAAACAAAACAAAACAAAACAAAACAAAAAAAAACAAAAAAAAAAAAACAAAACAGCTTCTAGACATGTCTCCTCTGAAAAACCTCTCACTCACTTCATGGGGTATATCATACTAATATACTATTCCCTAAACTCCTTCTTGTAGTATCTACAGAGTTGACCTACCACCCTCATCATTCACCCTTGAAAATTTTAAAACTAGGTTCTCTGTCATTCTTTTCTCAAAATTATTTCTGCCACTTTTCCTAGTTATTTTAATATTCATGTAGACCATCATTTCAATGATCTGGACTTCCAGTTTCTTGATTGCTCCATTGTTCTTATTTCCCCCATTCCATGGTCATGACAATCAGTATACACTTTCTTAATTCTCAATTTTGAGCATACCCTTCTTCATTCATTTCCTCTAACAAACCACCTCTAACAAGCTCCAGCCCACAGGGCTTTTTAGGCTCTTGGCTCTTCCCACTTTTTTCACAGGTCATCCCTAGTTTGCTCAGTTCCTTTCTCACCATGATCTCTTGTATCAATCACTGCTTGCATATATCTTGACCTTTTTTGTCCTACTCATCCTTTATAATACTAGACAAAAAAATATTCTGTCATCTAGCCTCAGCTTTTTCTGTACCTATAACCACAATACTGCACTGGCTGGGGGAAATTATTTGAACATGCTGATTAGGCTCATTTTAAATTTCTGTCATATTCTAAACTATATGGAAATAAGTACTTTATCAGCTCTATTGACCATGAAATATTCTTCATCAAATATTTCATTAAATATGTTCAATGAGTGAAGAAAAGAATGACTTCTGCTCATATATTTTTCTCTGTTCTATGAAGGTATTTGAGAGACTAGGTCAATAGCCATTTCAAAAGCTTTGAAATATCACAGTCTCTATATTATACAGTCTGTTTTCCAAATGTTTTCTTTCAATAAAATCATAGGTGATTCACTCTGACAGGCTCATCAAGAGCAAGGCATATCAAAAGTAGGAGTTCTTTTAGAATCACGACGGGAATTCTTTTAGGACTGAGGTCACTGTCCATCAGTCTGTGTTTTAATATTCTTAGTAAAAAGAAAAAAATGGAATCAAGATTTTGTAATGTGAGAACAGAAGCAAAGTTATTATTAATTATGGCATTGAAGTATCACAATAATCCTAAAACAGTAATGTTCTTAAAACATTAATATGTAACAAAATATGAATTTGGGTTCTAAATATATTATGGAAAAATATATACATTATTAGATATGTTTATAGTCTAATATACATAAAAATGCTTTAAAAAATCATACTCACTTAAAAATCAGCATGATAGTTGAGGCAGTTCCCAATGCAGATGTAAAAGAATTCAGGATTTGCAATACTATATAAGTATAAAATTTTTTCATACACCCATCATCTCTTGGGCATGCACCCAAATACGCTGAGTTATTTCTGTTCTGGAAACCAGTTGCTTCCACACAACTACAGTTATAAAACACCTAAAAATAATTTTTTAAATATTACAGAATATATTTGCAAAATATGACTAGGCCACAAATATGGTCTATAATATTTAAAGGAGTTTCATTCTGCAAAGCTAAAATATTTACAGTTTTTAAAGAAAAGATTTTAAAAATATAGTTGTTTAATAGTTGAAAGGTAAAACAGTTTATTGGTTCCTTTCTAGACAAGAAAATGTAATTCACCATTAACATTTAATTTATTCATGATTTAAAAATTAGGAAAGTATAGAAGAAATTAATATCTGAAACTGTGTGTAATTTTCTCATTTAATAAATTCTTTAATATTACTTTCCCATTCATTTTTACTCTCTATAACACATCTACTTATTCTCTTTAACAATCTCTACTAAGTGTCAGGGCTAGTTCTTGGGAGAGGATTGCCAAAGGAACCTAGAAAATATATAGTAGTTTGAGAGGAGTCAAAACCTGGGACTAGAGCTACCCATTGAAGTGGGTCAGAGTCCAGGAGAAAAGAGGCCAGGCAGTGGTTCTGGAATTCTACTTTGACCAGCAAACTCAATATTCAAAAGCAAAATGACAGCGTATAAAATAGATGATGTTATTATCAGAGAGGTTCAACCCAACAGGATATTTTAACAATTAGAGCACAGAATGGAAAAACTTAGAAACAGATGATTCTAGAGATTAATTTGGCAGAAACTTTACATAGATAGGCAGCTTTGATAAATTCTATTCTGCATCTAGGCTAAACTAAGGTTTAAGGAAAGTTTAAACCTCTTAGTGCTAAAGACTAATTACTGAAAAATTGAGGAAGAATTTGAATCCATACTTACCTGATGACAAAAATATGCCCTTTCACAAGGAAAATATGGAGGAATCCTTTATGTAGCAAGGCTATTGGCTAAAAAACCAAATTTAGTTACAAAGAATATTATTTTGAATGATTAAGAATGATTTATTATTATAGATTTGGTTAAGAAATTCCCCATTACTTCCCAAATGGTATCATTGCCAAAACCTAAGAAGATAATGTCACCATACTAACCAGAGCTCTCTTTAGGATTCTGATATCATGTCTCTCCCAAGCCTTCAATAATGGACAAAGTGGAATCATGGGTTAAATGGGGGCAATCTCAGTCAAAGGATTAAATGGGGAACTTTTAGGGCAATGTGGGTTTTAATATAGCCCTTGGGTCATATTTGTGCAAATTTATGGCCCAGTTTCAAAGAATCTAGGTGATTTATTCTTCACAGTTTTCAATGCTCTTCATTTCAATTAAAAGAACTATGGGCAAGAAAAAGATTAAACTTTTGAAAATCAAAGACAGAAGGGTGTGGAAGACAGCAATAGTCATAGATGATTATGTTGCTAATGGTGGTGATAAGAACAAGGCCCAGAATATGGTTCCCCACTTTTATGATATAGTCAATGGATTGAAGGTGCAATAGAGAATACTATACCTTATCCTCTACTTTTGGAAGTTACCCAGGGGATTGGGAAGAACTCATAGTTTTCATGGAAGGAAACATTTTGAGTGGAGAAGAAAATGGCATTTCTATGGGCAATGTTAGCCATAGGTAAGTGGAATACCAAGTTATCCTATAGAGGAATAGTGCCAGTTATGGAGAAATCAAAATTAGAAGGTAAGAATTGAACAAGTGAGTCGAAGCCTTGATTTTTGGAAAGTCAAACGAATAGTGAGCCTAGGGGTAAACTTATCTATATGAAAAATTACATATACATAGTTTTTCTAGAAAGGCAGGTAGTGTTGACAAAGAGTAGATTTAGGAGTATCCCTAAATTCTGAAGGGTAAAGTACCTCCAACTTAATGGAAATCATATGCTTTAGTCCGATGAGATGCTTTTTAGAGATCGTAAATGCATTTAAATTCCAAAACGTTATACTCATAAACTCAAAGGGAAAATATGGGAGTAATCTCAAATGAGAACTCAAGCAGCAGAAAACCTGTTTGTATCCCAGATCAGATTTAATTTAATTAAATTTAATTTTTGTATTAATTTTATAAGATCCAAGCAAGATTTTACATGAGGGTCTGTTTGCGCAACATCACAGCCATCACAATGTCAGACAATACTGTAAGTCTTTTTCTTTTTTGTTTTTACTAGAGACCTTAGTTACAGAAAAATTTGATAAATACTTGTTAATCAAATCTATGATTTTGATTAAGGAGAGAAGAGAAAAAAACTAATACTCACTATAGGTTTTTTATTGCCACTTGAAGATTTACATCCTGCTAAACAAGGTGATATGTAAGTAATTCCATTATCCCCACAGACTGGTTCCCACTGACTTTCATCACAATTGCAGTCTGAGTTGCAATAAGAAAGTGGTACATTTATATGAGATGCCACTGGATTATTTCTGGAAATATATGATAGATATATATCAAAAAGAGAGAGAGAGACAGAGAGAAAGAGAGAGAAAGGAGCAGATGGAAAAGGAGGAGGAAGAGGGAAAATGAAAGGAAGGGAAAGAAAGAGAAAGAAAGGACAGGGGAGGGGAGAGAAGAGAAGAGAGGTGAGTAGAATAGAAAGAAGGGAAAGGGCTGTCTTTTAATTAGAAAAATTTGATAAGTGATGAAGCCAAAATGGCAAAAAAAAAAAAAAATTAAAGCTTATTAATTTATTCACCCTCCATCTTTACCAGACATGATTTATGATCTAGATAAAGTAAAATAAGAAAAAGAAACCAAAGAGAATAGGTGAGACTTAGACAAGAGATCATTGAGATTCTATCAAGAAATTACTCATTAAATTGCTTATTTATTATTTGTGACTCAGTTTCTTTTCAGCAATGTCTAATGGCATTAAACAAAGGTTCTTTCCAGCTCACTGTAAATTCCCATAAATTTGTGAATGTTACTTACTAATTTGAATTTAAAAATCTATTTTTCACTACATAAGAAAAGAATTTCAACATGCTTAAAGCAGAATCCCTAAGGATCACTTTTTAAAAATCAAGAAAAGTAAAATTAGTTGAGAAAAACTAAAAAAATTCCATATAATTTTAAAATGAAACTGCAATATACTTTATAATGAATTACTGTAAAACATAGTTATATTATGGAATATAATCTTAAAACAGCTAAAATTATAAAATAAAATGCATGTATAGTTAGCTTTCTGATTATAAATTTTTTAAATTATCTTCTGTTTTTGGTAAAAATCTTGATAATAGTTGAAGATTGATAAGTTATCTTTGAATGAGAAGTAATTTACATAAAGAAAAAAGTAGATTCAGAAATTTTATTATTAATAATTTTACTAAAAATCATCTAATACCTAACTGCTTGGGGACATACAACTAGGAGTGGTTAAGTTTAATGATTAATGTCCAGACATAGCAATCAGAAACTCCTGTGTTCACATTAGTTCTGCCACATCATAGCTATGTAACTACTCTTTCTAAAATCAATTTTGCCATTTGTAAGTCATAGATAATAACATCAATGACTTACAAATGTTGATGTATACTCTATTAGAAGTAAATACTAGGAAAATTTTAATACGTGAGAATACACAAGCGCACATCATTAGCCATCAGACTGACGTTATCATCTCATATCTTGTATCCTTAGAAAATATTACTATACACTCATAGAAAATGAGAATGAAAAAGGAAAATACTGTTTAGGTAATATTATAAAATAGTTTATAATTTGTTGACACTGTGATAAGCTCTTAGGAACGCCTATAGACCCTCAGACCACATTCTGAGAACTTCTGCATTAGTTTATACTTTAAAAATTTACCCCATTGATCAGTATTTCATAAATGCTGAATACATTTATTCTGTTGTTTGCTATTATTATACTAAGAATTCCATGAGGGCACTGATGTACCCTATAAATCTTCTTGGCCTTTAAGGAAGCACTTGGTAAAATTTTACTGATGGAAAAATTTCATAGAACTCTAGCTGCCTTCTTTTAGATAAATGGAACAGTTATTATACTTATTAAGGAACTGGCTAAAGACTGACGACTGCTCTGACAACCAGAGAGCCCTTGAACCAATAATGTAATACAACATCAGTCTGGAGACATTCTATGATTTCAAACAAGTCATGGTTTCTCTGGGTCTCTAATAAAGAAAGAGGATATAAGAAGTTTGGGTTGTGAGGTTTCTAAAGTTCTTTTATCTCTAAAATTCAATGTTCTAGATACTCTAGTTTGGTTTACCAGAATGGGACATGCTATATAAAAGTAACAATAGTCAGCATAAGGAGGAAGTTGAGAGATAATTCAAAACTAGGTTAGGTTGGAAATGTGGGAAGATTCGACAAGTTAAAATTGACACCTCATAGGATCCAGAGTTTAAAAGTGCCAAAAAAAAAAAAAAAAAAAACAGCACTAAGGACAATGGCTACTGAACTGTGATTCCAAGATTTTTGCCTGTTGCTTGAATGTAAATGGACCTTCATAAACTCAAGTTGTTGAACGTATTCAGATAATAAGAAATCTGCATAGGAATCTTGCTCTTTATTTGGGATAAAGACCATAGTACTAGGGATACTTCATAATACCTGATAATAATAAAAATTAAAGGGTTTCTGGAGTTTGAAATGCAATTATAGATAGGCTATTTATCAATTCTACTGTTAATAAAGACAATATGAGAAGAAACAGTATTAGTTTGAAGAAAAGGAAAACTTTGTAGTACAATGTAAGGAAATGTTTTTTTTCTAGACAGAGTTGTTAAACTTCAAAATTAACTGGATAAAGATCATTCAATCACATTTGAAAAATGCTATTTGTATTTCTGTCACGATCCATTTAAGGTTATAACGGTTAAGACTAAGAGTTTTGGAGTCAAAAACCCCAAATTTGAGTCAGAATCTTAACATTGATAGCCATGTAATCTGAGTATCTAAGCCTTTCTTTATCTATAAAATGGGGATAAGAGTATCCATCACTCTTTGTAAGCACCCCATAGATGAACACTACTATTATAACCTAGGTAGCTTTTTATAAAGAAAAAAATAAAAAGAGAGTGTTTTGAAATCTTAAGAAATGGATGTTTTAAAAATTTGTAAGTTAAAATTCTTCTCATTTAAAAGAAAGTTTAAAGTTGCCATCTGTCGTGTTTCCTCACAATCATTTACATTAGATTGTTTATACATTGTGCAACTGATATATGAATATATACAAACCCATCATAGGTCAAGGTAAGGCCAGCAACCGATTTGCTTTCACAAATTAGTGTAAAATTAAATTGGTAAAAGAAGGAGGACAATATATTGATAAAAAATAAATATTTGGCAATTCCAAGCAAGGTAAATTTGAATTTTTTAATGATATATCCTCCTAAAAACATTCCAGTTGCAAGAGTTGGTATGGTTATGCAACCTAGAAATAAAAGAAAAAATTTTATTGCATAAATATAATTATTTTGAAATGTCTTTCAACATAAAACACTTTGTTTATCAACCAAGGTTATTCAAATCTTATTAATTATTAAGTAGAAGACTTTCAGGCCAGGATAGAGGTAGGGGACCAGTGTACCCCATAAGCAAGATAAAAATAATTTTTTCCTGCCAATGCTGAGGGCTTAGTTTCCCCAATAACAAAAGACAGTGACTGAGAATATTTGTATGTCTGAATAGATGGTTTCTATGAGGCGCGTTTTTTTTTTTTTTCTGGAAAACACAGCAAAATATCATCTTCCTGCCTATAAAACTTTCATCCTACCATCTGAAATCTTTTATATTTCTTCGTAATAATGAATTCCAGTCTTAAAACTTTTTTCTAAATTTTCACAGAACTTTAGAAATGAATACTTGAATATCTCATCCATACACACGTATACCTGTCATGATAACAGTCCCTATATATTTTAAAACGAATAACCCCTTTTATAACTTTTTCATTTCATTTTTTACAAGAGATATTAAAGATGAAGACCCTTCTAACAAAAAATTCAGGCTGGGGACCTTTTTAGGAGTCAAACTTAACTATTGCAGTTTAAACTTTTATCTTAAGTTCAATAAGAGCATTATGCAGGATTATTATTTTCTTATTTACTTATAACCTACTCACATACCATTTGATAAATTCAATTTAGTTTATCAAATATTTATTATTTTTTTACAATGTGCTGGGCACCGTATTGGGTAATGTACTACTGTTAAGAATTTTATATTATACTGGGTGCAGGAAAAGAATGATGTAAGAAAACTTTTTCTTCATAAGCAAGTCTCATGTCATTGGAAATAGATATTGGAGCAAAAAAAAAAAACCTCCCTATGATATGATTATTGTTTTGAATTATGTAGACATCAATAAAGTGTTTAAATTGATTTTTCTTTGGATAGCATCAATGTTTTGTTTTCTCTAAGTATGTAGGTCCTGAATCAAACTTAATGAATTATGGAAATATAATAATTACATTATAAAAATATTTGTTTTTGGATCTTAGCACTAAGATTATAAGATCTAATTAGCAAATACCATTTTTTATTAATACACAATTTTTCTTTAGGAATTCATCTCCTCTAAAATAATGTAAGATACAAATTCAAATACAATATGATGATATCACAAGATTGACAAATTTGCTAAGATTTGCAAAAGAATAAATTAAAATTACATTTACTAAAATATGAAACCACCTTCACAACAAAATGTTATTTAGAACTCAATTACTCAGTTATATATTGCTCTTTAAGCAAATGTAAACAATGTCTTACCAATCACAGTGTTAGCCTCAGATGTTGACTGATCATACTGTTGTTCTATGTATTTTAAGATATAAGTAAAAGCACCGATAAAGCCACTGGATTGTATCAAAGTCAAAGCCAAAAATAAAACATATAGGGGATTGTTAAGAATGCTTTTTAAGGACTGGAGAAAACCTACAAAAACATAAATTAAAAAAGTATAATAATGCAGTTTTAATATATAGTAGTATCTTAATCTTATAAGTTATATAAGATTTAAAATTACATAAATGCATAACACACAAAATCAGAATACCCTATAATCCTATCGATAGTTTTTTTCATATACTTCTTCATTTTTTTCTATATCACATTACCATTTATTTAGTTTATTTTACCCCCAAATGGGATCATACATGCATACTGTTTTCCAACTTGTTTGGTTCACTTTGTATTTGATTATTTTTACCACTCTACCATACAATTACATACATCATTAATTAATTTATTAATTTATTCAACAAATATTTGTTTTTCAATTGGGTACCAGGAAATATTCTAGGTGCTCAAGATACAAAAGTGAATAAGACACTCAATATCACTTATTTATTAGCACTTAAATATAATTATTATGTTAATAATTTAATTATTAAGTGGAAAATTACCTTACAGATAGTATAATCTAAAGCTCATAGAAACAACGAGAATAAGATTCAGAAATCATAAAGATCAATTTGGTACCAGCATACAGATCTCTTGTTTCCTGGTATACAGCTTTTCTACCATAAAATACTGCCTCAGTAAAGCTGTCAGTATTATAAATTACATTTTTTAAGGTTTAAGGAGAAGATAAGAATAATAATATTATGTCTCAGAGGACATTGTGACAACAGTACAACAATCGGTGCCTACAAATAAATGGTAACAAATTCATAACTTCTGTATGTTATTTGGATCTGTGGCCAACAGGTCAACCACCCATATGGGAATTGAAAGGAGCTACTCAGAAACACAGAAGGAATTATCAGTCTAGAAAGACCAAACCAGATACAGTTATTGAGAGAGGGATGACACAAACTTTGAAAGATCTTGTTCTGTAGATATCTCTAAGAGTTTTCATTAGATATGGTCAGAATCAAACCTTCTATCCAATGGCAATTAAAAAGTAGTTTCATCTGCTTATAATAAGAAAAGAGAGGGCAAAGATTGAAAAAGAGAAAAAAAGAAGAGATAGAGAAATTTATAACCAAAATTTATAACATTTAAAATTGTTAAGCCAAAATGCTTCTCTCCATGAAACTCCACTATCAGGAAGGAACGCTGACCCGTAAGGCATTCAAAGTGAGTTGTGACATTTGCTCATAAGAAATGGAGCAGATGGGTTCACCAAATCACTGAATTTTTGAGTTGGGTGCAAACCTGGATCTCATCTAGTCTAAACTTCCACACAATCATGATCTACTATACATCCTCAATAATTGGATTAATAAACACATCAAGTGGCATTCAGTTGACTACCTCAGAAAGACATTTGGTCTAATTTAGGATAATTCTCATTGTTTAAAAATTGTTTTTGTAATGAACCGAAATATTTCTTTATTTTTTCTAACCAATTAGTCTTATTTCCACTCAAAAACATACAGAACAAATCTAATACATTTTTTTTCTGATTAAATATTCTTAATAATTTTATCTATTCTTAATATCACATAATTAAGGCCCTCTTTACTTTTCTGGCCATTATCCTACAAACACAGTTGATAATACAGATGATGTTTACAATTGTCCTGTTTTTGCATATCCATTATCTGCTACATTGTTTTTGGGCTCACGGTCAACTACATTCCTTATGGGTTTAGATAATCCACTACTTTTTATGGATTTGATTTGGTACCGTTAGAACAGCATAGACCAAATGAAAATGCCTTGGTTTGCTATTTCTAGAGTGCATGTTAAATTTCAGAACTTCTAACTCAGTGGTGTGCTGGTAAACGTTTAACAACTGACTCTTGGGGAAACAAAGCCTGATTTGTAGTCTTTCCCAATCTCCACGGTAATAAATGATAGTAAATTCTTCCACAATAGCCAATTTCAAGCCACAAATGTAGCTAAAAATCTAACAGCTTTGTCTCAAGATCCAATCAAGTTTCCTCACACATATCATTGCTTTTGAATTAGAGTGATGGCGAGGAAAATGTAACAATAAAATTAGTGAGGGGAATAGCTGCTGAGAGGGAAAACTTGTGATATACATCTTAGAATCTTTAGTTCTTCAACTTCAACTTGAAAAGGTCACCAAGGGTTTAGGCATCACTCTGCTCAAGCTTTTACTATTCCATCATATCTGTGCAATATGTAATCTGTACTAACACTTCATTGTTTCAACTATTTTGCTCTGACTGCTGCTGGATCGTTCTCAGGAGTATTGCTTCTAAATTGTTCTCCATTAGTCCTCAGAGTTTATGTTTGAAAGGGAACGCACTGTCAAATGGTAGAAGATTATTATTCACATGACTGACTTTGATAATCTTAATTACTACTGTTGCTTCTACTTCTTTTTTTAATATTTAGGTAAGCAAACTTTGTGCTATATGATTACCAAGGTAAAAAAAAATCTTACTTCAATTATCTAGAGAGAAACCAACTCTGACTTTCTTCTCCTCATTCTCTCTCTCCCCATAAGAATAGCTAAGTTTACCAGTTTAGAAGTACTCATTCTTCCTTATATTTGACTTTATCATAGTACTTTCACACTGCATCGAAACCGTCTGTATACTTTCCAGGAAAACCCACCAGATTGTGAATTCTTGGAAAACAGAAGCCATATTCTATCACCAGGGCATAGTATAGTACCTGCTACTATTTGTATAAATGAAAGAGTGAATGAAACATTATGGTCTTTTTAATCCTCATAGTTTACAGTATAAAATTTAGAAATGAATATATACTCTGGTTTATAAGTAACAGATAATTTTGGCCTTAGGTTGGCTTCTCTCTGCTAAAGACCATAAACCTAATTCTATTCTTTTTGGAGAGTTGGTATACATTCAAAAAACATTGATTAATTTTAGGAATCTTAGAAAAATAATTCAGCTAAATTTAGTGCAGAAGAATGCTAACTCTTGGTGTTTGAAATGTGACATTATTTGGGAATACTCATGCTTCTCTTTCTCTGGGATTAAGACTTCTGAATTGACTGTCATTATGAAATACTTACCAGTCATATTTTTATTAATATTTTGCCCATGGTTGGTCGAATAAGCCATTTGACTCCTTTCCTCATTTGTTTTGAGCACATGTGAATTTATTGAAACTTTTATTTCTTTCTGTGGTTTATCCAGATTTTTGGACAGGAAAAAAAATGGTATAGAAGAAACAATGGATAATAGTCCAGCAAAAAGAAAACCAAGCCACCAAGCACCAACCCAACGAGAGTCCTTAGGAGTTATTCTGATACTGCCTAGAATAAAGAATTAGAGGCCAGTCAAAATTATTTTGAAATGCAATAAATGCTGGGCTAGAATGGTAATGATTATTCTCCTTCAGAAATAAAGCAAGTAAACTGCATTTCATCAATTCTAAGACATTATTTTCTTTTTTCACACTTTGTCATCTCCGAAATGAGGATGAGTCTAAAATTGAATGACATCATACAATTGTAATTGTTCAAGAATCAGTCATAACATTGCTGTCATTGCCTGGGCCTGCATGAACTTGGTGGCTTTTCTGGTGATATAACTGAGTAACTGTCAGTCGTTATTGAACATTTATGCCTGCAAACCATTTAGGGACTGATTATGGAAACTACATGAATCCTTTTTATTGTTTGAACAGTTCTACTGACCTCAATTCTGAGGTCAAGAAGCATTAATAATGAAATTTGCACCAGTTTGCAAGAAATTCTTAGAGCCAATTGAGAAGTTCCCCGCCCCCCGAAATCTGCATTTCCAACTCTTTGACAGCACAGAGGAAAATATTAGTAAAGATATACGCAAAATGAAAATCTGGGTTTAAAAGTAATTGGGAGAGTTGGACTCTAAATTTTAGTGATAATTTAACCATTTTATTTCAATTACATTTTTCTTTAAAGCATGAATGAGCAATATGTAAATACTATAGCTAAACAAATATAAGTGAGCTATTTCAGTAAGTATAAAGTAAACATTCTAAGTAATAAGAAAGCACAACACACACACACACACACACACACACAATAAAAATTCGTAGCACAATAATGGTGCCACTACTCTTGATCTATAAGAAAACTCAGTAACATGAGAAATATTCATTTGACTTAAAACTATATAGAAATAATTTTTTCTATTTATTGAAGTAGTTTTCAAGCATGCATAGATCTGATTTCAAAAATGATTTACATAATAATCACATTATTCCATAATCAGCGACTCAGACAGATTTCAGGAAATCACTGATAAAAGCAGTGACTCCATCTACATGCTATATATTCATCATCTGTCAGAAATGTCATTTTGGTAACATTTTTCCTGTTCTACCACTAGTCTTCATATAGATACTAGATAAAAATGGCCTGCTGAAGTATGTTCCTTGGCTTGCACACTGTCTTAAAAATTGAAAAATTCTACAAAAAAATCTAGATTTCTGATTTTATTTAAAAACTATTCAGAAGGTCTTGTCAATGCTTGATCCAAATTTCTGCATGAAAAGAATAGGTTGAGGCTGAGTATCATATGTGCTTTCAGGTGTGTGCAGTGGGGTGGTTCACTGCCACCATTTCTTCCTGATTCAACCAACACACCTGACATTTTTTACTCACATCATGTCTTTGGCTCCTGTAGGCATCAGAGTTTGCCAAAATGTACTCCATAATACGTTTACATCATACTCATGACTAAATAAAAGAAGATGTAATAAGGTCTAAACATTCAGTCATAGAAATGAAATCACCAGCAATTCTAAAATACTGTAAGCCGTGATTCTGACTGTAGAAAAGAGGTTATGAAGCTATTATCCTAAAGACTTGAACCATTCATTTGTATACTCTTAGTGATAAAAACATGGAGGAAATGAATATGGAGAGCCAGTCAAGTCCTGGTGAGATAGGAAATTAGATTGGTTTATTCACAAACACTAATTACTTGTTATATGGCAAGTCAGATACCATAACATTATATCCTAAAAGAGATGACAGGTAAGTGAACAAATACTTATGGTTCACTGTATAAGGGCTATAATAAAGGTGTGCTCTTAGAGATTCATGAGGGCACTACACTTTTGGCCAGTGAGAGGTGGTACAATAAGGTTTCTCTGAAGAAGAGCCATATTTTGGAAAAGACTTTAAGAATCATGCAAATATAAAACAAAGAGGTTTTCCAAGGGTAAATGCAGGGAAGTTATATTACCTGCAATTAGTTTGCAACTATTTTGAATGAACTAATTTTTAGCAAGTTACTATTTATTTTATTTTAATTTAGACTTAGTTATAAGAGCCTGGTGTAGATATGTTTAATTTTATTTTTATTCTGGTTATTAATACATTTATTTCCTATTTGTAACTTTTGACAGATAATAATGGACTATTAGTGAGAGAATAAATTTAATTATTTAAAAGAATGACGTTCTGTACTTAAAAAGCATTGTCATGTCATCTTGTTCTGATGATACTTACTCAAATCTACATATCCAACGTCCACGTATAATTTAGAAAACTGAGATCCGAGTGTAAAGCCAAGGATTGGACCAATCATTGCTATTGAAAACAAACCACCTGAAAATATTATAAAACAATTTTATCAGATGTCAAGAATACATGGTTATTCTTCAATATGCATTTTAAAGTAACATTACACAGCATAGCTTTCCAATAATTTTTAAAATACATATAAGAATAAATTTAGAAACACTATTAGATCCAGGGAAGGTAATCATAAAATTTAATATATTTTGTACATTACCTAAATAAAAGGAAGACTCTCCTCCTTCAGCAAAATCATCAATGTAAGAAATTCCCAAGGGTTGTATGGGGGTTTCCCCAATTCCACGAAGCAAATTACCCATTAAGACATATATCCACATATATGACTCAGATTCTCTACCTATGTAGACAAGAGTGTTTTATTTTAAACATTAATTTTAGCATTCCTGTTAGAATGCTAAACTTGACTACATTAACCCCTTAATTATTTTATTTACGATTTTTTTTGCTTTTTTCTAATTATGAGTGATTCATATTTACTTTTCAAAATTTGAAAATACAAAAAAGCACAAAGAAAACATGAAACCTATATAATTGTATTAACCAATGTCACCTTAATAAATTTAATTTTAAAAATGATCTGTAATCCAACCACACACAGAGAACCACTTCTCATGTTTGTATATATCTACCATATTTTCAGTGCACATAATATGTTCATCATATATTTAAATATCCAGTTCTTATTGTTGTCTACTTTTATAATGCTTAACACCATATTATGACAACTTTCCCATGTTATTAAATTTTTTTTACATCATGATCTTAATGACAGCAGAGTAGTATGATGAATAAAAGTTTCACAATTTTTTTTTATCAATCTCTTACTTTTACTCACAAAATATTTCTAATTTTTTATCTCCTAAACAGAAATGCCAGGGCTATAATAATAAATAAATTCTTGTGCATTCTAATTATTCTCTTAAGATAAATCAGTAACAGTAGGATTACTGATCTAAGCAAAATATTATGTATATTTTTGTTCTTTACTATATTGAAAATTAATGCTCAGGGTTAGAAATTTATACACCTTCAGTAATATATATAATGTGTCTTTTTCCTCTACCTCATTTATTCTTATTTTTAATCTTTTCCTATCCTTTATGCAGAAAAATCTTTAATTGGTGTTATAATTTATAATTATACATTAGATTTGTGCTATAATAGGTAAATTTTTAAATTGGCGTAATAATTTTCATTTTTCATAGTTATATTTCTACATATTTATGTCATTTAAATGCATAATCTTAACTAATTTTCTACCAAAATACTCTTTTTTTACTATTTCTAAAATCTCTTTATATCTAATATAAATACTATTATAAGCTGAAAATTTTTCTATTTATTTTAATTTTGCTAATGAATATCAAAATAATTTTTACAGTTGTAATTATAATAATATATTTTAAAATATTTATCAGTGACATTAACATTCACTAATCTTAATTCAATATTTACCTTTTTCTGGTATCTCAGGTGATGTTTTATTGACTAACAAATTTTGATTAATTAAACAGGTTGATAAGCTTGATGTAGAATTATTTGATGAATTATTATAGATTTCTTTAGAAAACCTGTAACTGTAAGAACATCACTAGATTTAAAATTTTGCTTGTCTACTGAATATTTTTACTTTTTCCAAAATTCCAGAGGAATTTTCCACTTCATTCCCACCATTCTCTTTTCCAAATTATCAGACTCTTTATTGTCAATTTCCATACCTGTATTTTAGAAGAGGTGATGGATAAAAATGAAATGAGAGTGTTCATTCAGAAATATCATCAATACTCCCCAGACAAGGTGGGTTATCTATCATGCAACTGTCATCTTAGGAGTGCTTATATCATGCTCAAGATATAAAATACCTTGGTTTTATGCTTTTAAAAAATGCTAACTGTTTCTATCCATCTCTTTGAATTATCTTCAAAGCTGATCGCAATCTAAACTATCTGATAAACTTTATGATAACATTTAATAAAATTTAGAGCAATGTTTTCTAAATCAATCTACAATGTACACCAATTCATCTATATTTTCTATTAATAATCTGTCTGATTTTCTTTCATGGACACACACACACATACACACACACACACACACACACTCCTAAGCCTGACTCTTTAAAATTTAGCTTATGAGGCTCTAATCTATTTCAATTTAGGGAAGATCTTAATAGGAACAACAGAGATGGCACAAGAATAAGGACTAATGCTGACAACCAAAAACACAGTGGTACCTCATGAGCTCCAAGAGCAGCATACTGTATGCCAGGCATTATACTCAGCTTCGAAGATTTTGTAGTTAGGGAATTTTGCACTCTCTAAGATAAACATGTATAATAAAAGTTGTAAGTTTATTATACCGGGTCCTGAGTTGTTGCAAAGAAAAAAAAGATGATCAGGTTTACTTGAGGCAGGGAAGGAGATGGACTAGAAAAGATTTCCCTGTGAAGATGACATATGAGATGAATCTTAAAGATGGATAGAAGTTTAATAGGTAGACAAAGAAGAAAATTTATTCACGATTGTAAGAAACATCATGTGCGAAAAAATGACATATTAGGATGCATATGAAAAATTGCAGGCCTAGAGAGTAAAGGGCAGTATAAGATAAAGTTAGAAAGATAGCCAAAGACCAAATCAATGAACAAACTGTATATGCAAATGGTTAAGATATAAATCCATAGGCAAGAGACATTCAATATTTGTACTATAACCAACAGTGAGAAATACACATTGCTTCACAATACATACATATGAGTGTGCACACACACATTCACAAATATATGTACAATCAAAACAAAAGTTTCACAGAATAATATTTGTTCCCATTCACATTATACATTTTTCTGTTCCATTTTATTTTATCTTATTAAAAAATTGTTGGTTTTAATAATCTGAATGAATTTTTTCGTTTACTAGCGATTTAAAATTTGAAGTTTGAAAAACATTTCTTCAAAAAATTGGGACTTTTAAGCAGTAGTAAAATAATTAGATTTGTATTTTAAAATAAATACTCTAGTATAGAATATGAGTTAGAATGGAGTTTACAGTTGAGGGAAAATGTCCAGGCCAGAGATTAGGGGAGCGTCAACTAGGTTAGGGATAGTTGGAATGAAAGGAAGCTAAAACTTTGACAAATAGGAAATAGAATAAACAAGATTTGGTGACCACTAGTCCTCTGTATTGAAGTAAAAAAATGGGTCTAGGACAAGGCCCTTGACTTTTTGGTTTGAATTTCTTTGTGGCTAAATGAATCATTATTAAAAAGTGAAAGTGAAATATCTGAACTGATTTTGTCACAGGGATGTATTCAGTTTTGAATATATGGATGGGAAATGCTTGTAAGATCTTATATTGGAGATACCCATGAGGTGGTTATAGAGATCTTAAATGTAAGAAAAAGTCATCATGTATAGGTGTTAGTTGCATGTAATGCATATGTTTCATGCAAATCATCTAGAATGAAAAGTGAAGAAGATTGAAGAGAGAGTATAGGAGAACTGACACTGTGACAGCACCAGAAAAGGATGGGCATGAAGAAGTCACAAGAATAGGAAATAAATCAAGAGAGAGTTATATAATGAAAATAAGGATCAGTATCGGAAAGAAAAAGTACTTATGAGAGTCAAACTATGGGGTAGGGGGGAGGAATTAATATGGTAGCCAAGAGCATGACTATTAGCTTTGGCAATGAGTAAGTAATTAACATCTTTAGCAGAAACTGCTCACGGTCTCTCAGTATTCATTCTTCTCTCCTTCCATTATAATAGAAGGTGGGATTTTTAGCTAGTAACATGGCAGCCTGGAATAAAGTATATTTTTTCCAATGTTTTTATATCTAAATGTGAAATGTAATAAAGTTCTGGCCAGTGTTAAGTCAATAGAAGTGTTATACTTCTGAAAACATTTCTTAAAGCCCTAGCCTCTGTGAATTCTGCTTCCTCTTCTTCTTTCCTTCTTCTACCTATCCTTTTGCCTAAAACAATATTACCAGAATTTGGACCATAAAGTTGATACCATACAAGGCAAGGCAATATGATAGAAAGAAGTGGTAACTTACCATCCTTGGGATAGCTGCATTAACATTCTATATGAAAAATAAGCTTCTATCTTATTTAAGCCATTGATGTTTTATATCTTCTGCCATTAGTATATGACTCTGTTCATAATTACACAGTGGCTTTAGAAAGAACACTCTCAATGGATATGGTACTGGAAAACCCATATTGCAGTACATTAAGAAGTGAAGTTTATTGAATGTAATTAAAATATTGTAGGAAAGACATGAAATATAAGTGTTATATTAAAAAATCATGAAGATCATATTTTATATTTATTTTTATATAAAACTGTAGACCTTATTTGGTGCTAATAGTGCTTCAAATTCAGTGAAAGCCAGGGTGGATAAATCAATGTTAATTATTACATAAAAAATAAAACATTTCTATACTTATTTAGTAGGTATTATTCTCAAAATGTAACTGCTTATTTAATAAAAAAATAAATAAATTCTACCATTAATTTACAAGCAGATGATAATTAATGGCATAGAACTGTTTAACACTTACTATCCCATGAAGAAATGTGGCAAAGCAGTTACAATACATCCAATTCCCATAATAATGCAACCAATTCCAATTATTTTTGGTCTGTGTAGTTTGGATCCAAAGTAACTCACAAATACAATCAATAGCAAATTTCCTAAAAAGAGAAAAAAAATATTTTTATGTGATTCATTATAGCAAACACTGACTGAGTCCAATTTTATGTCCAGTTAATGGGAGGCCCCAGAATGAATACAAACAGAGCATACATAGGACATGGTATCTTCCCTCAAAGACCATGTAATTTACTTGAGAAGATGAAACTCACATTAAACCCTTCACTGTAAAATTTTATGATATTAATAATACGTAGAATAGGTTTCAGATACAAAAGAAAGCACTTGAATTCTTGGGAATATTAGTGAAGCAAAATTTTATTGAAGAATTTGGAGTTTACTAGATTGTTTTGGAATGGAGAACAAAATAGAGAAAATCTTCATGACCAGAGGGAAAGGTATTAATTCAAACATGTATTCATTCATGTCTAGCATTCTTTAAATTCTAGTTAAGCACCTTCCATGGTATTAGGAGCCAGAAATATAGAAAAGAATAAACCATAATATTGGTCCTCAAGGAACTTACATAACAGTGATAAAGATAGAAAAATAGAGGTGCTGTTAGACCACAGGAAGGGGGAACTTAAGTTAATTAAAGGTTTCAGAAAAGTTTCCTAGAAGAAGAGCCACTTGAATTTTAATGTTGAGTATAAATTATTTAGATTAAAAAGGGAAAGAAGAGATAAATTAGTGGTTGATAGATGGTCACAGGGATGGGGAGCACGGCACAGGGAGTACTGTCAGCAGTAATGTAATGGCTATGCATATAGCCAGAGGGAAGATAGAGTAATTGGGGATCATTTCATGTACTGTTTACCAATGTACTGTATACTTGAAAATAATTTTTTAAAATTCCCCCCCAAAAAATTACAGCTCTAATTAAAAATCATTACAAAATAATCAGGGGAAATAATTGGAAAGTATTTAAATATAATTTAAAAATAAACAAATAAAATTTTCATGAAATTAAAATAAAGGCAGGTGGGAGAATAGCATTCCAAGTGGAGGGAGTAAAATCATTCTGTTCCATCAGGAGCCACAAGTATAATAACAAACAGAAAACAACCAAGAATCATTGAACATTTGATGGGAAAAAAAAATAGCTTGAAATAAAAACACCAAAATGTACTGGTAGATTAAGTAACCCATGAAGAAATAGTTAAATAAGGAAACTAAAAAGAGGTGAAAGCTAAAAAGTATTCAGTTAGTATCTCCAGAGGTATAAGTGTATTTATAAAATAAGACTGCCAGACTAAAAATAATAACATTAAAGCATTGTTAGCAATTAAAAATATCATAGAAATAATGTACATATTGGGACCTGATATGATAAGATGTAAGATGGCATGAAAGAATATTTAGGAAACATAAAGAAAAAAAGGTAGAATTTTAGAAAGAAAAACATACAGTAATAAAATAGCCAGAAAATTTGATGTTCGCCTCACATGTGTTCTAGAAAAAAATAAAGAGGAAAATAGAGGGAAAGAAACAAATTTAAAAATACAAAATAAATTCCCTGAGCTAGAGGAAGTCTCAATCCTTCAATGAAAGTCTTCACATTTCTCCAGCATAAATAATGTAAAAGAGACAGTCCTATATTTATGCTGATAAAATTTCTAAAATTTGAGGATAAAGTGTACATTTTTATCAGTTCATAACAATGATACTTGTAATGATTTTTCATATATAATATTAGGTATTATAAAACAGTAGATAAATGTTTTAAATGTTCTGAGAAAAAAAAGTTTGTACTTTTAATTACATAATCAAATTATTACTTAAATATAATAGTAAAATAAATAGATTTTCCAACAAGCAAGCTCTCGGAAAATGTGTCTGGAAAAAAACAACCACTGGAAGATACACTTCAGAAAATTTAAATCTGAAACTCAAAGTCATAAAATTGAAGAAACAGTGGTAAGCAAAGAAACTAGTAAAACCTATAACCACATCTGAATAATTGCTGTTGAATAGCTACAAGGTTTAACAAATATTAAGGATGAATTTCTCAATAAAAGGACATATATAGAGCCAAAGCTAATAACAGTCTAACACTAAAATTCTAGATGGTTTCATTAAACCAGGGAGGTGAAAAATTAAAGGATATTTAGGGCATAATATCCTCTGAATTATGAAAAGGCAGGATTCATAACAAAAGGGTAGATGGGGCTTTCCTTATACAATTAATTTTTGAATGCTCAATATCTAAATATATTTTAAATAAAGTTAAAAGATAAAGAACAAACTTGTAGAAAATATTTATAATTTATTCAAAAGACATAAGTTGTTAGTCTTTTTGAGTTACCAAATAGTGAAAAAATAACTCAAAGAAAAGTGGGCAGAGGTAATGAGCTACCAATTTAGAAAATAGGAGAAAATAATGTTCAATAATTATATAAAACCTCACTATTATTGGAGATATTAAAATTAAAATGAAGACAACAAAGCAGCATATTTAATGTTCTAAAAAAAGACTTTTAACCCCAAATTTTATACCCAGTTAAACAATAGAAACAATGTAGGTTGCTCCTCTCTCCTCAAATCATTAGAATCATAATCCTCTTTCCAACCTTTATTTTTTTTACACTAAGAAATCTTGAGGGAGGGAAGGTAAAGCCCTGCAAAGTATTTGTTTGCAAGTAATGAGATTGTATCAATCAGAGTTTTTCAACCTCTGCACTGTCGACATTCTGGAATGGATAATTCTTTGTTGTGGGGGCTATCCTGTGCATTGTAGAATGTTTAACAGCATCCCTGACCTCCACTGTTAAGTGCCATTAACCCTCTTCCCTTCAGTTATGACAACCAAAAATGTCTCCAGATATTGTCAACTTGCCCCTGGTGGCAAATTTACCTCTGGCTGAGAACAGGTAGCATAGAGCATGTATGAACAGTTATAACCTATGCAGATCAGGTTACTAAGTAAAAATCAAAATAGAAATAGAAATTACCAATTTCAAAGCTTCCATCAATCAAGCCAGCAACAGAAGATGATATGTCAAATCTCCTTTCTATCTGAGTGATGGAACTTTTCATAATGGCTCCACTTAGTGTCTTAGAAATAAAACTGAATGACAGGGCTGCAAAGAACATCTAAAAAAAAGCAGAAAAAGGAAAAATGCTTACAGAACTACAATGCTTATATGTGCATAGAATTAAAATTGCTTTTCTTCTTTACTTATAACATTATTTTTATTATAAAAAACATACCTACCTTTCCTCTATGCCAATTGGTATTGCTTAATCACAACATATCAAGCCATATATATATATATGGGATATAGTAAAAGCAGTATTAAGAGGGAAGTTTATGGTGATAAGTGATTGTTTTAAAAAATAAAGATCTCTAATTAATAACCTAAACTTATACTTTAAAAACCTAGAAAAAGAAGACTAAACTAAATTCAAATTTATTAGAAAAAGGAACTAATATAGATTAGAGTAGAAATAAATGAAAAAGGGAATAGAAAAAAAATCAATGAAGTTAGATTTTTAAAGAGATCAACAAAATTGAAAAAGTCCTTAACTAAATTACCTAAGTAAGAGAAGATTCAAATAGCTAAAATTAAAAATGAAAGAGGAAACATTACAAATGATCTCACAGAAATAATGTGAATTATGAGACTACTATGAACAAGTATATACCAACAAAATGGGTAAACCAGAAGAAATAGATGTTACTAGAGACATACAGTCTATCAAGACTGAATCACAAATAAATAAAATTTCTAAATAGATCTAAATCTAGTGAGGAGATTGAAGCTGTAATCAAACTTTTCAACAAAGAAAGCCCAGGACCAATTGGCTTTACTGAATTCTATCAAAAACTTAATGAAAAAATAACTTAAATATTTTTCAAACTTTTCCAAAAATTTGAAGAGGAGGGAACACTTTCAAATTCATTGTATGAGTCCATATTATACTGATATCAAAGTCAGACAAAGATATCATAAGAAAACTACAGATCAATATCCCTGGTAAATATTGATGCAAAGACCCTTAACAAAATGCTACCAAACAGAATCCAACAATACATTAAGAGGATTATACACTTTGACCAAGTGGAATTTATACCTGGAATGCACATCTGGTTTAACATATGAAAATTGATCATTGTAATACATTACATTAACAAAATGAAGGACAAAACCAAATGATCATGTCAATAGATGCATAAGAACATTTGACAAAAAATTCAACACCTTTTCATGATAAAAACACAAACTAGAAATAGAAGAAACTACCTCAACATAATAAAAGCCGTATATAAAAAGCCCATAGCTATCATACTCAATGGTGAAAAACTGAAAGCTTTTCCAGTACTATCTTGAATAGAAGAGGCAAGTATGTCAGCCCTTGCTTCTTCTATTCAACATGGTACTGGAAGTTCTAACCAGAGTAAGTAGGCAAGAAAAATAAATAAAAGGTATGCAGACTATAAAGGAAGAAGTAAAATTGCCTTTGCTTTCAGAGAACGTGATCTTATGTGTAGAAAACTCTAAAGGCTTTATAAAACAAGAACTAATAAATTAATTCAGTAAAGACACAGGATGCAAAAGCAACACTAAAAAGTTGCATTTCAATACAAATCAGTTGCATGTCCATGCACTAACAACAAATTATCTGAAAAAAAAAAATTAGGAAAACAATCATTTAAATGGTAAAAATAAAAAAGTCTGATAATGCCAAGTGCTGGAGAAAACTTGTATCCCTATTTTCTCTTATAAATTTCTGTAATCATGTAAATTAGTGTGGCTACTTAAATAGCAAGTGAGCATTATCTTATAACATTGACATTTATATACTCTATGATCTAGAAATTTCAGTCATAGATATTGTCAAGAAAAACTCTGGGTATACCAGAAGGTATGTAAGAGAATATTCATATCATCATTATTTACAATAGAAAAATTCCTGATAACAATCTAAATGCCCATAGACAGTAGGGAAATAAATTGTGCTATTATCATATAACAAAATTCTATGTAGCATTAAAAATGTACAAACCACTGCTATATGAGTAAAAAACAATTTTATAAACATACGTATGTTTATATAACATATAAATATAAATATACAAATACATATGTATGCTAATACATATAAACACATATAAATATATATCTACAGAGCTTTTGGAGATCAAAACCTGAACATCTTTGAGGACCATTATCCTGCTTACCTATGACTGTATTAGGTAACATGGCAGAGGGGAATGACTTTAAAAAGTTTATTCTGAATTATGCTGGTTAACCCACTGTTAACCAGGGGTCTTTTAAATATATAAGGGAGGCAGAAGAGTCAGTGTTAATGTGATGCAATGTGAGAAATATTTGACTGACCATTAGCTTTGAATAAATGAGAGAGCTTTGAGTCAAGAACATCGGGCAGTCTCTGGAAGTTGGAAAAGACAAGAAGAAAGGCTGTCCCCTAGGGTCTCCAGAAAGGAACACAGCCCTGACAAGTTCTTGATTTTAGTCCACTAAGACCCATTTCACAGTTCTCAGCTTCAGAGCTGTAAAATTATTACAAAACTGTGATAAATTTGTATTGTTTAATGCAGTGAAGGGCAAACACAGACATACTTTAGTGTGTGTACGTGTATCAGGTGATGGTAAATGCTATAAAAAATCAATTTGGTAACAGAGTTATGAATAAGAAATGCAATTTTTATATGGGGTGGTCAAGGATGAGGTAATGTTTAAACAGATTTGAATGAAACCGAGGAGCAAGATATCTAGAAACAAAACACTTCAGAATAAAACAGCTAGTGTAAACTTTTCCAAGTCAGAATTATGCTTGGCCTTTTTGAGAAATAACAAAAAGGCTAATGTGCCTGGAAGAAAGTGAGCTGGAGGAAAACTATGGAATATTGATACTGTTGATGGTTACATGGAGGATGGATATTCTGATGACTTCTGGAGGGGTAGTGGAAATGAAAACAGAAAAGGGGAACTTTCACTTTTGCTTTTCTATTTGATACAAATGTATCAAAGACTTTTGTCTTGTTAAAGAATTTTCATTGCAACATAGAGGTATAAGAAACCTGATATTCAAAAAGGATAAGTGTAAAGATGAAGGATGCACTGGCAGGGTCTATATAATCTAGTTGGTTCAGTTCAAAAATTAAGGGAAAGGGGTAAGAAATAATCAAAATATGTTGTAATTTTAAAATGTCTGTTATTTATTTGTATTTTACACATTTTAACCTGCATGTCAGTAACAACATTTGTGTATGCATGTGCCTCTGAGAAATTACTTAGCTGACCTATAGTGTAGAATGAGAAAGACCATTGAATAGTCTACTTCTAAATTCATGTTTGCCAGAACACCTTGAGGGTACTAGTATCATGAAAATCTACAGTTACTTTAGCAATATAAAGTGAAATTGAGAGTCTGGGATTTAGAATCAGACTGCCTGAATTTGGACCTTGGCTCTACCACATAGCAGTTTGGGAACCCTGAGGAAGTCATTTGCCCACTCTGTATCTAAGTTTTTTCATATGTAAAAGGAAGATGATAGCACCTAGCTGATAGAGATCCACTAATAAAAATAAAACACTAGACTCTTGTCTGGCATATACTGTGTTCAAAAAATGTTAGCTATTATTATTACTATTATTATTGCTTCTCTGGTCTTCATTATTAGGCTGTAATGAACATGCTTTGTATGCACTGCTAACTTGCTAACTCCTAGCTTTTTCCCAAATATGCTACATGAGACAGCTCTGGTAATCTTATTGTTTCAGCCAGTTTGTTGTCAGCTTGGTTTACATGTACAAGCGAAATCACTTTAACCCTCAATATTTAAAAGAAGAAATAATGTGGCATACCTTATTACCCCTAGACAATGGAATGCAATACAATTGCATTAACCAGTACCTTTTCCTTGTGACTGTCATTCTGTGTAAATATTATTCAAATATTTCATCAGAACAAACTTTACCAGTAATTGCTGAAAGCAAAGAGAATTCATGTTCCCTGCACAAAGTTAAAGGTGACCTTATGTAAGGTTACTGCAATCGAATCTGATCTCTGTGGTCTTTATTCAGGTAGATAAGACGGCATCTGACTGAGGAAACCACAGAAAATGTGAATAAAAGTCAGTCGTGATTTTTTTATTTCTTCAAGACTTTCCTATGTGGCCTTAAATTTTTTAAGTTAGGTTCAGGAGCTTTCATAAGCTAGATGACTTCAGGCAAATTTTTTAATTTCCCTGAGTCTTGGTTTTTTTTCAACACTATGCTCAGGGGTACATTTTCTTGTCTATGAAAATCCCAATATAGTCTATATTCCTCATTTAGAGTCTCACAATTGTCTGACAAAGGTAGGAGACAAGATTATTACTTTTACCAACTCATATATGGAGAAATTAAATGTCTTTCTTAAGTCAGAAGCTAAATCTTTGGGACAGGTCTTTTTACTGTTATTGCCGATCTCTTTTTCCATCAGATGTTATTATTTAAGTTATTTAAATAAAAAATGCTGTTCTCTAAAAAATTTTAAATTGGTCAAGACTACAAAGTGATTCATAAGGCTGATTAATCTTCTCTGTTTATAGGTCAATTATGACTATTTTTATATATTACCTATTATACAACTAATTTTATTTTAATCATGTTTATAATTTTTTTTGTCCCTTAGAAACTGAAGAGAAAATACCAAAATATTTCTAAATTTTTAACATTAATAAACTATTAACTATCAGAAATATCATTCAAAATATTTTTTCAGATTTAAAACTAATTTAAATCAAAATATAGATCACTTGGTTAATATTTTAATATATGTTTCCGTTGAAAACTCAAATTTGAAACGTAATGTCCTATCTAAACATGGGTTGCTGTTTCTTTAAAGAAAAGTTTCCTTTCAGTTATTTTAGTTCGCAAACATGAAACTCATTTCACCTTGAATCCACTGCAGCATCTACTTTTCCTTTTCTTTGACTGTTGTGCTTCTGCTTCATTATTCGAATGCTGATTTTGGTCCATCCTTGAAATACAGATGTTATGTGACTGTTTTCAGTTGTTGCTGGTGTTTTGTTCAAATGATGACCTATTCAGGGAGGAAAATTATAACTTATTTTGCTGTAACAATATGCATTATAGAAATAAATGAAGCCACAAGGTCAAAATCACTCAATTCATAAATTCACTAATATTTATTCAGGGCCTACTGTGTTCTGAGCACTGGGCCCACTAAATACTGGACACAAAAAAATGCACACATAGAATTCTAGCTTTAGGAGATTATAATTTAGTTAGAAAGATACATTTATGGAGAAAAATAGAAATAGAAAATAAATAACATAGAATCATACACTAGATTAGATAAACAAAAATTTTAATAATAAAAATGAACTTTTATTTTCTACATATCTACATTATAAGATATAAGAAGGAAAATACATATTTAATTTATCTTTATAGCTTTACAAAGTGCCAAACAATGCCTTGCACATAGCAGATAGTCAAAATGGGTATAAAAATAATGTAATTATGGTGGCTTAAGAAGTTTTCATAGAAGCGATATCTCTGGAACCAGGCTTGAAATCTAATAATGTTGCACTATGTAACAGGCATGTGTTTAACTTCAGCACTGTGTGCTTGGGAGCTATTATAACAGCAAAATCACTAACAAAAAGCACAAAAATAAAAAAATATGGCACTATAGAGTAGGAAAACATCACTTGTTCACAGTGTGAGAGCTGAAACAAGAGGGCAGAGCCACACCTTGTTTGACCTCAGCTGGGAACACAGGTATTGAACAACTTAAATTTTTTGCCACTGGCTGCAAGCATGTCAATGACCATGAAAGACCTGCTATATTGATTTTGGAGTTACAAATAAATTTTAGTGATTAGGCAAATTTGTGAGCAGAATCCACAAGTAATGAGGATCGACTGTGTATTTTATTCATTAATTTATTCAACAAGGATTTATTGATTCCTTACTTATAAAGATCATGAATATATACAATGTATATTTAATAAATGTGTAAATATAAAAGTAATAAACATCTTAAGATATTACCACTTTTGTATACATGAATGTATATAAACACACATATGAATGCAGAAAACTACACCCATATATATCTAAGTGAACTTCAGTTATGTTAATCTACTTTCTGCCTGTGTTCCATATACGCTTGCACCTGCGTAGTTACTGAGTAGAGTGGAGGGAAAATCAGTAGTTTGGTGGTCTCAAAGTCATAAGCTGCCTTTTGATAAATTCTGTTTTTTTTTTTAAATGAATATCTCTTTCCGTATCATCCCTCAGGATTTAAATGTTAGAAAATCATTTTTACCACTTAATCTTATAATTGCAAATCTTTACAAATGATTTGCAAAGTGGATAGTCCCTCTTTAGCTTTCAGGATTTTTTGCTTTTTGTTTTGGGCCCTTGAACCAATATTCTTGAAGACTATTATCTTACCACTCTTAGTCTTGTTTATCGCAATTGATTAAATTATGATTATCCTGTCTCTCAGCCTTCTTCTCCCTGTCCTCTACGTATATGTATCCTCAGAATCTTTCAGAGGTCCCGTGTACCATACAAAACAATATTCGCATTTCCTATTTGAGATTCTTCACAAACTGAAACCAATGCTTGTTTTCAGTCTCATTTACCAATATGCCCAAATGCACCTTCAGCTGTATAGAACCAATGTCTCCAGAAAAAACTCTCAGCTCCCTATATGTGTCCTCTCAATCTATAATGTTCTTTCTCATCTCTTGGTTGTAATGTTGCTCCAAGTCACCCCTCTTAGATGTTTTCCCAGTTAATCCCAATTGAAATAACCTCTCCACACTGCTGCTTCATTGGAGACTATACCTTGTAATACGCTTTTACACTTGTATCTTCACAGCTTTCCCAGACAGACGATTCCACATCTCTCTCCTAGATATTTGGAAAAAATATACAGAAAAAATATTGGAAATGCAAGCACTTGTTTCCTCATTTATGAGAAAGATTAAATTATAACAAGTACCTACAAAGTAATTAGAAGGTTGGATTATCCATATAGGTTTGACTCTAAATACCACACTTTTTACTTTGCACTTTAAGCCTGACTTAAAGACATTTCACATAGTTATCTCTGGGCATATTTTTTTTTTCAGAATTCTAAACAAGTGAAATATAAATGAATTTGGGGGGACTCATTATGTTTATAAGACAGGACCACAGGCATTTAGATGGAGCATTGCTCCTCTTCCCTGAGCAACACAACCCCGTTCTGCCTAATTTGATTGGGATGGAGTGGAGGGCAGATTCTCACCAGCCTCTGCTCATCTGTGTAAGGCTTTTACTATTTGAAGGATCACAGAAAAGCAGTGCAAGGAAGTGACCCATATTCTACCATGTCCTTGTGTAATTGAGGAGGAAAAAAGGGAAGATGGCATTTACTAACTTCTTCGCCCTCTTATAGGGACACCTTCCCCCATCCTCCACCTTACTTTGACAATAACAATTCTCTTATAAGGGAGCTACCTTTCTGAATGGGAGAAGGGAACTAACATTTATTGAGTCTTTAGTTTGTATCAGGAACTGTGCTAAGAAGATTTTTTTTTTCATTTGATGAGATGAAATTATCTAGAAAAATCTTTCTCTTCCCTCAAACTTGAGTTGAAAAAAAAGGAAACCAGAGGTGGGAAAGTAATTTTGAGACACATTCTATTTCTTGATTTTGCCAGCTAACTCTCAACTCCAAATTATCCAGTTAAGATGGAATCAAAGAAATAGGAAATAAGTCTCATTATTCTATGTAGTTAGTGAAAATAATTGCCTAGTAGCATATTTTGGAAGATAACCAGAGGTTCATTTTTTCAGACTTGAAGTTCCAGTTGAGAAAGTAATAAGAACTAGATTCAAACTATTTTTAAATTATGAATGTCTGATTTTCTGTATTTTACTTCTAAACATATATAAACCCGTGGCTCACCTATCTCTAGAAGGAATATTTAACAGGTTTAAAGATTTTAGAACATAAATGCATAGAAGAAACAGGCAAAAAATGTGTAATATTTATCATGTCCATTGTAATATTTTGTCCTTGAAATTTGTGGAATGTTCTCACTTAGAGGAAACATTGAAATTAGAGAATCTCAAAGATTCTTACCTGGACTTAGAATCCTACAGCAGCAGCAAGTCCATCTCTTTGTTGTTAAAGTCTTTAAGTAGTTGTTTTTTTCGTTTTTTAAAAATCATTCCAATAATGATTAACCATCAGGTCATTGTCTTAGGCAACTAGAAAAAAATTAACTAGCTATTCTAAGAGTCTGTTCCAGACTCCTATCTTAAAGGTTATATTTGTTAGAACCTATAAAATATTTTTTTTGTTAAAGTTTAATTATTAAACTTTATTTCTGAGAAAAACATATTTGTTTACTTAACTAAACTTCATAAATTCTTTTCTTTAAATATAAAAATATAACAGATTATCTAAGGTATTTAAAACTCTTCCAAATTCAAGAAAGTTTTTTAAATGTGTCTATAGGGTACTTTAGCACTCAAAAAATAAAGTACACTCTTTTTACTTGATACTGAGGGGCAGTTCTAATATGATGTAATTGGATATTAGATGCCCCATATGGAATTAAAGGACAACTTCATTACAAGGTAGGTCTTCCAAGTGACATTTTTAAAAAATGGCAAAAGTCAAGACTACTTTGAATTATAGATTGCTTAAATTAAAACCTGAAGAAAGACCAGTCACATAATTTTTTTCTATTGACTTGGCTTTTAGAGAAGTGGGGGTCTTGAACCAACTGAAAGTTTTCTTGAGAAGGGGTTAAATTTTATTTTTTAATTAATTCATTTATTCATTCAGTCAAACATTTTTTACTTTCTACTATACCTCTATTCCTCAGACATTGGGCTTTGTTCTGGCTGTATACTAATGTAAATTAGATTCAAACCCTTCTCTCAAATGAACAAAAATGTATATTTATTATATTATATATTTTGTTATTCAACACATACTATTAAATAGAGAACATATACATAACAGCTATTATATAGGGCTATTATTTAGAGAGCAACGTGAATACATGCACATGTAGCAATATAAGGATGCATATACAAAAACATGGTTACCCCTTATAACTTTTGAAGAACAATTTTTGATGGAACTTCAGGATTATGTAAATTTTATATATGTTATGTGATAAATCAGTTCTGTAGTTTATTCTAGAAAGCGTTGGCATCATGAGAAGAAACAGAGAGCGCAGGGAGGGAGAAGGGTTAGGAAATTCTTAATTTCCCAATTAAAAGGAACTGAGAAATACAGACCTGGGACTAGGGAGGTTAGGGCTCTGGCTCCCAAACAGTCCTCTGCTGAATCAGAATCGATGACAGTCCTGCCCACACCCAGGAGAATCCGATTCAGTTGAGCAAAAAAAAAAAAAAAAAAAAAGTACATTTTTTTTTAAATAAGCCCTTCATTTAATTTTTATGCAATGCCAAATTTCAAGTTCCAGTAGCAGAACTAGAGAATATTGTCAGTCTCTTTTGGATTTCCCTTTTTTTAAAAGTGGAAGCACAGTTTAGGCATTTCTGTGTTAATGATTTTCTCTCCAAATTTCTATTCCAGCAAGGCACATCACATCAGTCAAGAAAACTATGTAGAAAAAATGAAGGTAGAATAGTACAAATGAACTGAAGATCTTTCTAAGGCCTAAACCAAAGTTACCTGGTGAAATTCTGGAGTGTTTTCAGAGGCCAAAGAGCATTTTCTGTGACCTCTTTTCTGCCGTGACTGTTTAAGTAATGAGATTGCCTGTGCGACTTGTGAAAGAAAAAGAGTGATCAGAGGAAAGGAGTTGCAACAGTTATTTTAAGATCAATATTATGCTAACATCCATGGGTCAAGAGAATTGCAAAATTTGTTTTAAAAATATTGATATTTACTTTAGAGATAATTATCACAGCTCTGATGACATATCATGGTCTTTGAAGTTTGATAAAATTTCATGCCAATTTGTCTCTGCTACTTACTAACAGTATTGACTAAGCAGGTTATTTAAACTTTCTGAGCAACAATATCCTCATCTATAAAACAGAAAGACAATACTTGGGGAGATGATTAAATAATGTATGTAAAGAGCTTTGCCCAGTGCCTAATACTTTATAAATTCAATACCTAATGTCATTGTATTACCTCTGTGTATTATAAATATTCAAACCAATTAATTCATATCAAGCGAACAAAAATAAAATCTCCTAGACTGGTATCCAGATGTTTTTTTTCCAAAAGTTTTTATCCCTGGAGTTCTCAGGGGGGTGCCACAGGCATGTTTCAAGAGAGAGCCTTCAAACTCAAAGAGATCTGTTACCACCTGCCCAACATACCTCCCTTGGCAGTGGTCAAGAGGCAGCTCCAGGAGGCTGTTTGCCTCTGGAAAGAACCCCACATATCTCTACCCACTGATGCTAAGCCCTGGCATCAACATGATGACTTTTATTATAACCGTCTTCTCTCTTATGTTAGTAGTCACCCCAAGGAAATAAGAATTCCCTAATTACTCTCATCACCTCCAATGTGATCCCCACACATCTTTTTTGTCCCTCACCTATTTCTTTCCCAGTTCTGAACTAAGATCCTTCTCTTGAGCCTTTTGGAACTCATGGTTAATTAATCACAAGTAGAATTACCTTTATCTTCAGCCTCATCTCTAAATTTCTTTTGCTTTACCTAGTTGCTCTAACTTAAATCTGGTCCCTCCCTAAAGACAGTACCTCCCCTGATGTCACGATCAATGTGGGCTGTGTCACTCTCCATTTTGCATCATTACTTTGCAGACCTAGCATCTGTTTTTCCATCTTACTTTTTTAATGCTCTAGCCTAATGGTCTTCAGTCTGGGATGTGTATTCTCTTGAAGAAATGAGAAGGGTTTCCAAAGGATTTACAAGCACAGATAATGTTTTGAAAAAAATGAACAGTTTCATTAAAGAATACTGGATAAACTATAAACTACACATATATAAAGTATATCATTTAATGAGTTTTGACACGTGTTCACCAATGAGAACAAGATAATGAACACAACAGTCACCCCCAAAAGTTTTCTTCTGCTCCTCTCTACCACTCTCAACCCTATACCCAACCACTGATCTACTTTCCATCACCATAGACTAATTTATATTTTATACATTTTAAATTAATGTACTGAAATAGTGTATACTTGTTTTGTCTGATTTCTTTCATTCAACATTATTTTTGAAATTCAACCACGTTGTTGTGTATATCAATAGTTCATTTCTTCCTATAATGATTAGTATTCCATTATAAGAATAAATCACAATTTCTTTATCTCTTACTTACTTTTAAAAATTTGAGTTGTTTCAAAGTTGGAGCTATTACAAATAAAAATTATATGAACATTTGTTTATAAGTCTTTGTGTGGACATACACTTTCATTTCTCTTGACAAACACCTAGTAATGGAATACCTGGGTCATATAGAAACTTAAATTTCTTTAAGTTTCAAAGAAATTGCAAAATTTTCTAATATAGTTGTATAACTTTACATTCCCAACAGCAGTGCATAAGAGTTTCCGTTTCTCCATATTCTCTCCAACAGTTGTTAAAAATAGTCTTTAAATTTTGGTCCTTCTAGGAGATTTGCACTGGTATTTAACTGTGGTTTTAATTTGCATTTCCCTAATGACTATTGATGTTGAGCATCTTGCCATGTGTGCTTATTTGTTCTTTCTCTCTCTTGCTCTTTTTGGTAAAATATCTACTCATATCTTTTGTCCAGCATATACTGTGATGTTTGTCTTCTTATTGAGTTTTAAAAGTCTTTTTGATGTCTTTGAACAACATCTTTGTTGGATATATGTTTTAAAAGCTTTTTAAGAGCAAAACTTGAGAACTCAATGCAGTCTAATTTATTAATTTTTAGTTCATGGTTTGTTCTTGTGTTCTATATGAGAAATCTTTGCCAAAATCAAGGTCAATAAATTTTCTCAGTTTGTTCTAGAGGTTTTATATTTTTAGATATTATAGTTTGGACTATATACTCCATTTTAAATTAATTTTGGCATAAGATGTGAGACAAAGGTCAAAGTTCAAGATTTGGGCTATTGTTGTCTAATTTAGTTTGCATCATTTATTAAAAGAATTGTGTTTTCCCTATTGACTTGGAATCTTTGTAAAATGTCATTAAACATAAACATGTAAATCTATTTCTAGGCTCTTTATTCTGTTCCATTGATCAATATGTATATATTTCTATCAAATCCATAGTATCGTGATTACTATAGCTGCATAATAAGTCTTGAAATAAGACAGCGTAAGTCTTCCTACTTTGTTCTTCTTTGTCAAGAATGTTGTGGCTATGCGAGGTCCTTATCACTTCTGTATAAATTTTGAATCTACTTGTCAATTTCTGCTGGAATGTGGGTAGGGGTTGCAATGACTCTATAGATCAGTTTGGTATAATTGGCATCTTAGCAATGTTGAGTCATATAATCTATAAACATAGTATATCTCTCTTTTATATCTTTAATTTTTTTCAGCACAATTTTGTAGTTTTCAGTATACATGTCTTTCACATCTTTCCTTCAACTTTGTTAAGCATTTCATACTTTACACTCATACATTATATTACTTTAATTTTAATTTGTGAATGCTTAATGCTAATGTAAAGAAGTAAAACTGATATTTGTATTTTGAACTTGTATACTGCAACCTTACTGATTTCACTTAGTAATTCTAGAGGATTTTTAAAAATATACTTAAAAAATTTTTTAATATAGATTACCATGTTGTGTTCAAATAAAGACAGTTGTATTTCTTCTTTTTGACTTGGATGCCTTCCCCCAAACCCCATTCTATTATATTGTCTAGAACCTTCAGTGTCTTCTCTGGACTATAATATCCTAAAATAGGAGTGGTGAGAGCAAACATCCTTACCTTGTTCCTGATACTAGAGAACGTTTCAGTCTTTCACAACTAAGTATGATGCTAGCTGTGTGTTTCTGTAAATGTAGGTTAAAGAAGTTTCCTTTTCTTTCTAGTTTTCTGAGATTACTTATTATCATTAATGAATGACTTAAAATTCAAAAGTCAGTGTAACTCAGTTCATCGGTAGAATAAAGAGGAAAAAAATCTTAAACTTACATAATCATCGCAAAAGATGCAGAAAAGGCATTTGATAACTTCTTCACATACTCATGATTTAAAAAATTAACAAACTATGACTACAACTTCCTTACGGTAGGAAAGAGTGTATACAAGATGTGTATTATCTGTATAATTATCATACTTTGTAATATTTTTATTGAACATTTTTAATGTTTTAATAGGGAGAAAATAAAGGGGCTAATAAATTGAAGACTGAATGAATTAGGAGGAATTGTATACTGGGAGTAATGAAGGGAATGAGATGAAAGAAAAAAAAGTGGATACCTAAATTTTTTATCTAGGAGCAATTTCAAGTGGTGACAAATAAAAATATGACTATAGAATGAAGTGACTAAAGTAGAATGGAGGATTACAATTTTTCTGCTGCTCAACAAGGCATAAAAATTTCATTCAAGACTGTCTCTGTTGAGTCTTTGGGATGATGCTGTGCAAAAGCAATTTCTATGATGATGAAAATATTCTACGAGCATACACTCAGATGCAGTAGCAACTAGATACATGTGGCTATCAAGCACTTCAAATGTGGCTAGTATGACCAAAAATCTAAATTTTTTATTTTATTTTATTTAGATTTAAGAGGCCATATGTAGTTAGTTTCTACTTAACTGGACAACATATTTCAGGGCATCGATATGTACCATGGTTGAGGTGGAGCAGAAAGTTTCACAGAGATTTCACAAAGTTTTACTTAAACCACTGCTAAGGCTTTCATCTTTAATCTGTCTTTTTCCAAGACTTGAAATATCAACTCATGAGTCTGTTAGGAAAGAGGGGATAGGCAATGCTCTATTACTTCTATTTTCTTATATTATTTCTCTTTTTCTCCTCTTCTCTTTACTCTCTCCTTCATTTCCTGCTGTCACTCAGGATCAGAGATTAAGCACACTGTCAGAAACTCTATAATCACTCAATACGTAGTAGTTATTATAACAGGTTTTTTAAAATTATAAGCAATACCGCAATGAACATCTCTTTTACACAAGTATTTAAATACATCTATGAGTATTTCTGTAGTATACTACCCTAGAACCAAAATTACTTATTCAAAGAGTGTAAACCTTTCAAAACTCTCTTTTCAAATTACTTTACAGAAAGATTTTATCAATAACAGTTCCTCCATATATATTGCTCCTCTCAATTCATATCAGTCATAATTTTTTTCAATCTTAGACAATTAGTTGCAAAATGGAAACTCACTATTGTTTCATTTTACATCTATTTGAGCATAGACCATCTTCATGCTAATTTCATAGAACTGTAAGATGGAGTTCTGTAATCTATTTTGTATGATGTAGATATTCCTTCCCTCAATTCTTTTTAGTTTTCTCTGCCCCAAATTTAGAATATTTTTCATATTTAAAGAACAAAAACTTGTGTTTTATTTAATAGCGCCAGTATAATATATGGTTTTCTTTAATAGAAATCTTAATTAGTTCTAGTTTCTGGTCATTCTTAACACTACAGACCACAAAATAATTTTTTTTTTCTGAAAATTCCAACTTTCTGAGAAAATTCTCAAATTGTTTGCTCTCGCATAAAATAACTGACTAGTCACAATATCCCAAATTGTCTTTGGAGCAACAGAAATCTCTCATCCTCAAATCTTGCTAATCAAGTGTCTCCTAAAATTTTGTTTACTTCCTTGAATCATCTTGCCTATTTTCCTCAAGCCTCTCTAAGTGTGCTCTGTGTCCCAAAGATGCCTTCAAGGCTTCAGGTGTCTTCTTTGATATCTATAGCTGCCTTAAAAATTTTATAACACAACATGCTGGCTAGTTTAATCAATCACTCCAGAATCTAGGACTAGAAAAAGCTGAAAGGTTTTGGAGTAAAGAGGTCCTAGGTGGACAGAAGCTGACATTATGCCTACTCATCAGAAAAAAATACAAAGATCCAAGGAGAAATTACCTGTGAAGTACTGAAGACTGTGAAATTCTTCCGCCAGTAGGTGGAAGCAGACTCTTATCTGTAAAGATGGTTACTATAAACAGTTCACAAGGCCCAGTAGTCATTTAGCACTTCTCGGCAAGAGTAGCTTTCATTTTCTAGAAATCAGCTATTCCTTGGGCAGTATTTATTCAGTTACTAATTCCTATTCAAAAGAGATTAGGAGCCTTCACAAATTTAACCCATGCCTAGGGTATTCCAATTTTTTTCCATGCAGCTTCAGGTTAAGTGAAATAAACATAACAGCAAAAGAATAAAACATCATCTGAGTAGTTTTTAATACTAATAAATTAATCATATCACATGCTAAAATGAATTCTATTCTTGTTCCATTCTTCCAGAAAGACAGTGCTGCTTGGATTAGAGCCAGGAAGGCAGAACTGGACTTGGAAGGCCAAATCCACGGCAGCAGGGGAGTAAGGGGAAGTCATACATGATTTAGTAATGGAATAATCTGACATGAGCTCCATGCAGGCATGGATATATCTGTGATGTTTGCTTCAAAGGCCAACACAATTCTGGCTACATAGTGGCTATCCATTGAATATTTGTTGATTAAATAGAAGTTTAAATGGTGTCTTTTCTCAGGATATAAGAGCTCAGCAGTGTTCCTTTTCAAATATAGATAATATATTAAAGCAAATTGAAGGGCAGTGGAGAATGATGATGTGGAGGGTGAATAAGGGGTCCCAAAGATAGCTACCTATGGAACCTATGAATGTTGCATTGTATGGCAAAATGGACTTTGCAGATGTGATTATTAAGAATCTTAAAATGAGGCAAAGATCCTGAATAATCTGGATGGGCCTTAAATATAATCAGAAGTGTTTTTTAAGAGAGAAGTAGAGGAAGGTTTGACTACAGTCGGAAGAGAAGGTGATGTAATGATAGAAGGAGAGATTGTAGCTATACACGTTGAACAAGAAAGGTCATATGACAAGAAAGGTCATATGACAATGTCACTAAAAGCTGAAAAAAGGAAGGAAACAAGATTCTCCCTTCAGAGCTTCCAGAAGAAACCAGCCCTGCTGACACATTGACATAAGCCTAGTGAAACTGATTTCAGACTTGTGACCTCCAGAGCTTTGAGACAATACATTTGTGTTGTATTAAGTCACCAAGTTTGTGATACTGTGTATAGTAGCAACAGGAAAATAATGCAGGTGGTAACTACCTTCTTCATCTCTCATCTCCATTCTTGATTTTAGAAGTTGGAAGAATGGGAGGTATGGAAATAGCAGGTCAACTCTGGCTTGTAGGCACACATCAGCAGCAACAGATGCCCCAGGCTATCTGGGAAATTCCTAGAGACTGTAGAATGTTTGACAAAGAATTAGGGATCCCCCATCATGAGAGTAACTGGATTCCTTGACATATGGTGAAGTGGGCATGAGGGTAAGTGATGTCCAAGTACAGACATGGCACTTGGCACACTCCCAAGCAATCCAGGCCCAGATTTAGAATGGCAAAGACTCCTTTTAAAAAGCACACAAGCAGAATTTCAGTAAACTACATGATTTCAAGATGGCCAGGGTTCTGGCAGGGTGTTATGGTTATTCTTGCTGTTGTTTTTTAATACGTGTTTCTGAATAAAGCAAAACAAATGCACTTGTTAGCCTCCTGAGTACTTTTATGTCTTGGAATTGGAATCTTTCAGACTAAAGTATTTTGTTTATGAAGCATGGAGTATGTTTCAATTGCATTGGCTTTAGGTATGAAATAAATCAGTGCTTGGATTTTTAAAGTATGGAGTTAATCCAAGGCAGACATGACCTAAAGCACTGTTAACCTAAGATTGAGTGTTACAGATGTTGGAGGCTGAATGTTAGAAAATGCAGTTTATTAAAAAGTCTTATGTGTAGATGCACCAGAGTAACCTCAGCAGTAAAGTCCAATTAACTGTAAATAATACCTTAGTAAAGCCTTGCTGTGAGTCACTCAGGTAAAGCCTATGTAAAAACTTTGTTAGCTTACAATATGTGATATCTACTTACACATTTCTTAGCAGCAAATTGATTTTTTTCCCCAACAGATAAGAAGCCTTCTACAATTTTTACTGAATTGTCCTGCCTCTCTCAAATCTGGGACATTTTATTCAGTCATTGGGTGCACTCTTTTCCAGGTCCATTATAGTGGGGAATAACAACGATTCCTTGACACATTGTAAAACTTGCGGACAATAAATAAAATAGCAAGAAGATACATATTAAAGAGATGATAACTGCTATTGAGAAAAATAAATAAAGTTGGTGGGATAAAGCAGAACAGCACATGCTCTTTTAGAAAGGGTTGTCAGGGAAGGCTTTCAAAAGGCTGATGTGTGAACAAAGAGGGAGTGAGAGAGATCAAGTCCTAGGGTACAAGATGTTATAAGCAGAGGACTCAGACGGTGTGAAGACCTTATAAAGAGGCCGCTTCATGTGTTGGGGAAACAGAAAGGAGGCTAAGTAGAGCAGGGTGAATGTATGATGCTACTGCTGGAGAGTGGCAACAAATACAGATGAAGCTTCACTCACCTGCTGCTCACCTACTGTTGTGCGGCTTGGTTCCTAACTGACCATGAACTGGTACTGATCTGTGGCCTGGGGGTTGGGGGCCCCTGCTTTAAAGCACTTAACCTGTTTTTATTTTATTATTCTATTCCATTTTAATCCAGTCTATTCTATTCTATTTTTGCTGAATTCTTTCTATTGTAAATTCAACAAATGTATAAATTTCTGAAAGTATTGTATAAGGTGTGACTTTATTTATCCTATTCTCAATTCTTAAATGAAGTTTATTTTTCCCATACCATTAATTAACTTATTTATTCGATATTGATTTTGTAATATGTTTCAGATAATATATAAGTTAGTACGAACTGATAAAAGAGAGTCACCACCATAAAAGATTCCACTAACACATTGCCTGGTACTATGCGGGTACTGCAAAGGTGCGGTCCAGGAGAAAACAAGCAGAGGTGGCTGAAGTAAACTGTCAAAAAAAAATAGCAGTTAGGCAGGTTCTTGCTAAAGATGTGATGCTACTGCTCTACAGAGCTAATTAGAAATGCAGAATCTCAGGCCTCACCTCAGAACTACCGAATCACAACTGCATTTTAAACTAGATCCTCAGGTAATTCATGAATACAATAAAGTATGAGAAGCCCTGAGCTGGGAAAAAGGGTGAAAGGGAAAAAAGGAAAAAGCATTTTCTGCATAGAGATACATTGAGGAAACTGCATATAGTACAGTGTGATCAGGGGATCTAGGTGAAGAGTTTAAGGTAGAGGTGTTGTGAGAGATGAGGAGGTTGTCAGGGACAAGATCCTGTACGGTCACAAACTTTTCCAAGGAAGTCTGAGGTTTCTTTGAGAGGTGCGGGATGATTTTGAATAAGCAGAATGTTATAAATAAATTGTAATTGTAGATATAAATATTGACATGTATAATTGACATATATAAATATCACTGGGTTTTGGACAAGAAAAAATAACATAAGAAGTATCAACTTTGAAAAATGGTGTTTTTAGTCTACAGCCATGCCACCCTGAACAAGCCTGATCCCATCCGATCTTGGAAGCTAAACAAGGTCAGGCCTGGTTAGTACTTGGATGGGAGAGCACCGAGGAGAAAATAAAAATAAGGGATTGTTAACTGACAGGGTTCTTGCAATCTGTGAGGTCAATCAAAAGTTGCCTCGCCTGAAAAAAAAAGAAAAAGAAAAAGAAAAATGGTGTTTTTATAATATTGAGTCTTCCCCATCAAGAACATGACTTATGTTCTTTAGTAAAATTTTATAGTTTTTCTTAAAATGTACATACCAAGTATTTCTTATTAGTTTACTTCTAGTCTTCAATAATTGTGTTGTTATTATGATTTGGAATGTTTTGTTCTATTTTATTTTCTAAAAAGATTATTTAGGATCTCTTATTCTATTTTATATGTAACAGATTTAGCAAAGCAGTTACTTGTTTCATATTTATACTGTAACTGGCCTTCTTTACCAAAGTCTATTCTTGATTTAGTTTGTTCAGCTGATTCTTTAGGTGTTTCTTGGGAAGTGATTGGCATTTCTGTGAGAGTAGATGCTTTTGTCATTTTTTCTAATCTGTTATAAAACTCAGTGATATTCATATATATGTGATATATCTTGGAGTTTTATGGTTTCAAGTCTTATGTTTTAAGCCTTAAATCTAACATTTTGAATGTTTAATTTTACACAAATAGAGTCAATAGACTATTTATGCTTTGATTCTTGGCAATTATAAAAGAGTAAAATAGTATCAGTGTATTTGGATAACCAAATGCAGAATATTTTTCAGATTGCTAAAGAAGTGGCTATAACTTCCATATTGTTAACGAGAAATAAAAGCAAAACTATAGTACATACAGCATATGGTAGAATAAAAGGAAAACATAAGAAAACAAAAAAGAATGTAATAAACAATATAACAAAAGTAAAACCAAACATCAGGTAGAACAATTAAAGATCTTAATTGAGAAAATTATAGATATAATAAAAATGAAACCTAATTTTGTACTGTTAATAAATATCTAACCTAAAATGGAGCACAGAAATTACTTGTTTTAGAGGCATTATTATATAATGGAAGAAACCAGCATTAGTTTGACTGCCTCCACCCTGGGGAAATCAATTAATACAATCTTAAAATGATATTGCTGAACCATTACCTGTCAGAAGATTATAGTGAATCAGATGTTTATTTGAGGTACTAGAGAACTTTAGGAGCCACAGCTGTAGAATAAGAAAATAAAGTGACCCATTGAACATGCAGCCATTGTGGGATCACACATATCAATAAAGGCTTTATGTTACCTCTAAAGTTTGGCGCTGGGGATGAGGAAATTTTTTTCACTTCTGAAATGGGGTCTAATTTGTTAAATTTAAAAAAAGTGCTTTCTAAAGCATAAAAAGCCTGTTTACTTCTGTCAAATGAATTTACTCATCTAAAATATCAAGGTTCCTTTTAGTAAATTCAATTCCCTAATAAATGATACCTTCTGATATCATACAACTGAGTTTAGTTTATACAAATCCACTGTCAAATTAATGATTATGCATAAAAATATGCTTTCTTTTCATTGACATTCAACACCTTCATTAAAAAAATCATTTTATCACCCTTGATGCCAATTTTTATTTTTCAAGTTATTCAGGAATAAATTGGATGGAATTCTGTTTAGAAATTTGCTTGCAAAGTAGTTATTTTTCAGGATATTGCTACAAAAAAGCTTTGAAAAATAAAGAGGATGTGGGAGACAGAATGAGGAACTTGAATTTTAATTATACCTCTACAAAGAAAACTCTTGACAAGTGTACTCACTAACCCATTCAGTAAATATTTGTTATGGGTAAGACTGATATTGAGATGACAAAAAGGATTCCTGCTCACCAGTTAGTGGGACACAGCAGGTCTGAAGTAGGCCTGCTGGAAAGAAAACATAAGTCTATTTTCATTTTAAAAAAAGACATAATTAATATATGTTTAAAAAAATTTCTCTGCTTTCAATCCCCAAACTTTCCATCTCTAGTTATTTTTTCCATTTATATTCACATAAAAGAAAAATTAAAAGACTGTAAACCATTTTGTTTGCACTACTTGATTCTTCCACTGTGTAAGGCTACTACTGTATTTTTGAGCTGAACCTTTTTGTTGGATTTAGGCTCCAAGACATACCTCAAAAAGACTCTTTGTCTGAAGTACTGTTTGAAGTACCCTGTTTATTGTTGTTTGTCCTAAAGGCTGCTTAGAATTGTGGTACAATTCCAAGACTCCCCTGGGGTGAACCCTACCTTAAGTTTGCTTCTCTTGGGAGGGCCAGACCCTTCTTGTGCAGCTGTGGTAGAGGAAGAAACACATAGCACATCATAATGCTGAAGATTAAAGATGGTGAGCTTTATCTAGTCATAGGAGCACCGGGAAGCCAATGAAGAGGAAACAAATGCCTGGCTTGACTTTTTCAGTCACAGAGAAAGAGAGAGCTGTCTAGCAGACGGTACAAGCAGCAGCCATCCACCCAGAAACCCTTAGGCACTGCAATGGATACCAGAGAGAACACCAAAGGAAACCAAGCCCATCACTCAACCTCTGCATTCCTATTATAACACCTAAGTTTATTATCAACTTTCAGAAATCCAACTTTCAAATTTTATAGGATAACATCACGTGCATAAGTCTGAAGCTGCTTACATACATTAAAACATTGGTAGTATTGTATTTAATATTTTTTAATCCATTGAATTTATAAAAGACAATAAAGCATGTTATTAATTTTATTATTTTACAACCACGGTCACTTAAAATGTTACACATAAAGCACATGTAATGAATGATAGAAGGGCTAATAATCTGAAATTCAAGTCAGTTGCCACTATATATTTTATATTCGTTATTGTATTTTAATAGGAGAAGTTTAAAAAAAGATCTTCCTCTCCATATTCTGACTCCATCCTAACATCATCAAGGTGATATTTGAAAGAGTCATAATATGGTTTAATTTTTTAGGATTATTCTCTTATCCTCAGTAAGTATCTCAGTTTAAAATTTACTTTACACATAGCCATTAGACTATGCAGACAATTGTTCTACTAGGAATGACAGCTAATATGTCAATGAACGCAAGGCAAAATTAAGCAGAATGAGTAAATAATATAAAGGATTTGTATATAAATTAATTAAGTTTAAGGTTAAATTTATCATCTATTATCTTCTATAACAATTAGTTATATGTATTGGGTGTATTTCTAATACTTAAGATCAAAAGCAAAGTAGAAATGTTTTGAAAGAATAAAGAATTGACACATTTATAATCTTTAGATTAAAATTTGTTTGTAGAATTTCCAGAAATTAGAAAAACTTGTCTTCAAGTCCTTGTTTTTCTAAAGCTGTGTCTCCTTGCCTGGCCAGTTGTTGGGTTGTAGCAAATGATCACTTGTAGTACAATTTTCCTTTTTGATTCTTGTAGACACCATGGCTCTTTCTCTCTTGGTTCTGAAGCTTCTATGTTTTGAAACATAATTTTTCTTTAAAGTGAAAAGTACTGCAATACTCAGGAAAATGGACATTATGCCCAGCATCATAGTTAGTCCCAGATATATGTGTCTAGAAGAAGAGAGAATCCATCTTTAAATAAAATGTGAAAAGAAGGTAATAATGTCTCAATAAATATCAATACCAATGAAATCCATCAATATCAATAAAATGATCATGAGAATGATTTTCTTTAAGTATGCAGATAAGTGGCTCTAAGGCCTTTTTATAAACATTTGACAGATTTTTAAAGGAAGTATGCTTAATAGGGTAATTTTTTAGCAGTACCCTCATATTCAGTTACTACTAATTACATAATCAGTTCCATCCACTCTGTTAATTAGTCCCTTCGACCAGGTGACCTAATTCCTGTTTGCCCAAAAGTTCCAGCTTATGCTGGCATTGTCCTAGTATAATTTTTAATAGTGTCCCCTTAAGTCTCAAAACTATTCAGGTTAGAATGATAAATCATATGGTTACTTGCTCAAATTCACTTCTACAGAAAAACTGCAAGAAGCAATGTTAAGGGGGAATCAGAATTATCTGTGGAATAGAATGACTCAAGAGTAAATGGGAGATTTAAATCAGTTTCTTCCATGAGAAACCTTCAGTTCTACATTCTATCGTAAGACAGGACAGTTTGGAAGGACAGGTTGCATGATTCATTCTCATGACCTTGTACACACACTCACAACCTCTGATTTAGTAAAATTGTCTTTAGATTAAAGTGAATTACAGCCCTAGCAAATGTGAACGAAGTGTGAATTCTACTCACAGATCAGGTCTCTTTCAAAGACGAAAATAAATTTCTCACATAACATCAAAGCCTATTAAATCAAACAAACTTATTTAACATGATTGGCTGAATTCACATCCAACTTCCAATTCACAGGGCTCAGCACCAAGTTTACTTCTCTAGAAAATGCTCAGATTGTAAATCTAAAAAAATTCTTGCTTTTAAGTTGTTGAAGCATAGCTTTAAGCAATAAAGGGACTAAGTGATTAATTGAATTGAATGATAGCATAGTGAAAAAGCCACGTCCTTCAGCACCATACACACTCACAGTCACAGAGAAAACCTTTTTACTTTTATGCATTTCAAGTACTGAAATAATTGAACATCAGTTTGGCAATAAAAGCCGAATAGATTTAGAGCCAAATCCAACCCTTGCCCAGGGGGATTATATCTGACGTAAATGGGACAGTTTGGCTCACTTTTAAAAAGAATAGAAATAAACCCAAAATGTGACCTAAATTTAAATGCTTCCGAGTTTCAGGGAATTGCTCATTTGTATGTATAAACTTTCAAAATTCTACTCTATTCTGGAATCTCATATCATATTTTTTTAAATAATCATTTATTTAAAATACAAATCAAGATTAGGAATAGGGAAAAATGATAAACACAGCCAAATAATCATATGATAACAGAAGTATTCTATAAAACAAAACACACTCATGGATTAGATTATCCTTTTCCTTACAAGCAGTTAAGCTACATGGGGAATTATTAGTGTCCATTGCATTGTGCAAACCTGGGATGTGGTAGCAGTGAGATGCAGGAACAAGCTTGATACAATACCTAAAAGTGTTTGAATCATATAATCTGCAGGATCCTCTAGTTCCACATCTCTTAAATCCCCATTTGAGGCATGAAGTATCAATCAAAACTCCAAAATATACAGGAGCTGGGATGCCTGCTGTGAGAAAAACAAATAATTCCTACTAAAAAATACATGTACACCTTTTTGGTAATCCTATAATGAATGAGCATCTGGAGCCACTTACTTTCACTCCAAAAATTATTGCTTCGGAGATAACAGGGCTTCTGTATGAGCTTAGAATTTGCCACCCCAGAAAATGCTTCCAGTGTAAAGACTTTTGAGCTGATTATTTTGAGAAACAAGAGAAGCTCTGAAGGCAGAACATAAGTTTATTTTCTGTAAGGGAGATTTGCATTTGTAAGGAAATCTCCATTTGTAAGGGTGTCTCCCTCTGTACCAGGAAGAGAAAGATTCCATATTCAAGAAAGAACTAGCTGATTTTATTTTATGTAAAATCCCATGAACAAGTAGAGCAAGTGGGTAAATATAGCTAACAATCAATTTGGATTATTTAGTGTCTTAAATAAATTTTCTCTATATTGTCCAATATTTATCACTTAAAAACATTTAGATGATAACTAACTTTATATTACTCTTAATAATATGAAGAAAGACCAAAAAATTCTAAATGCTTGCCATTTCCTGGATATATTTTTATAATGGCAAATTTTCAAAGAGTTATAAAATTAGGGAAGATGATATAATGAACCCAAGCATGACATCAATAACTACAACAATTATTAATATTTTGTCATTCCTGTGTCCTCTATCTGTAGACCAGCACCTCTCCCACCCTTGAAACATTTGTGGGAGAATATTTTAAGAGAAATCTCAGACATAATGTCATTCACTCTATATGTATTTTAGTATGCATGTCTAACATTTTTGAACATAGCATTATGCCATTCGACACATTTTATTTTATAACTTTTTAGTCTTATCAAAAATTTCTGTTCATGCTAAGAGATACGTCAGATCAGACAAAGAGAAATACTGTATGATCTCACTTATTTATATGTGGAATCTAAACAATATAAAACAAAACAAAACAAAACTCTAAACTCAGAAAAAGAGGTCAAACCTGTGGTTACTAGAGATAATGATGGGTGGGGCGGGAGTGTGAGGAATTGGAGGAAGGTGGTCAAAGGTACAAACTTCCAAGTGTAAGTAAATAGTACTAAGGATTTCATATACAACATTAGATTACACTGATGTATGATATATAGGAAAGTTATTAAAAAGGTAATTCCTGAGTTCTCATCACTAGGAAAAATTATTTTTTCTTTTTTCTTGTTTCCATTGTACATGTATGAGAAGTTGCAGGTTAGCTGAACCTATTGTGGTAATCATTTCAATATATGCGAATCAAACCATCACGGTGTATGTTTTAAACTTAAACAGTAATGTATGTCAATTATTTCTCAATAGAATTGAGAGGAAAAATCCATATTCAAACTTTTCTGAATGTCTTCGAGTTACACTGCTTTAGACACTGGTTTGTTCTAATCAAGATTCGGACTTGGTAAACATATATTTAGTTAATGGCTCTCTCTCTCCCCAACATTTTTCCATACTGATGATTTTTGAAGATATTTGTCTTGTAGAAACTGCCTCAGTCTAAATTTGACTGTTTGCTTCTTTACAACATTGTTTAATTTGTTCTCCTAGTCTCCACTATATTTCCAATAACCCTGTAGTCAACTCATGGATACACTCACTTTCAATTCAAGAAAACAGATGGTTCTGTGGGTCTTGCTTGTTACTCTTAGTAATGTTAAAATGGATCTGAGGTTCAGACTATACCTCCATTAATGAAGTTTTCATCAACTTTCACCTATATCTTTTAGCAGATGTTTATGAAGTTGCAAAACAGGAATTTGAAAAATCATATTATTCTTGTGTACAAATTATTTAGGATTTTTTCATAAATATTTTCCCTCATGATTATTTGGTTACTTTGAAATATAGTTAATGGAAGAAAGGCCAGAAAGATAGTCAACTCCTTCCCTTCATTAATTTTATGAATAATGAGTTGGTATTCTAGGCTCTCCCAAATTATTTAAGTATCATTATGCATTCATGTCTTTCTATATAGTCAATGTATTTCAATACAGTACAGCTATTATTATCTATAATTATTAAAATTTTCAAATTATCTCACCTTAGGCCAAGCTCCTCAAATTGGTCCTATGTTCTTTTAACATATCCCTATTAGCCTCTGATAGCTTTTTTACTTTCAGCACAAAAAGTTGTCCCATAATCATCTTATGCATTTTCTACCCTAGATCTTGAATTGGTCACTTCTCCCAGGTGCTCTGGTTCCATTATTGAGAAATAATAATTACAGATCATACACTGAGTGTGCTATGGGTGCTCATTTCTCCTGAGTTATACGGATTCTAGATTTTTCAGGAGACGACAGGGATATAAAATACACATTATTTAAAAATAAAACTATATAAGCTCATATTGATATTTCACACATAATTAAAAATGGGCTTTACTTAAATTACTTTTTTGTTATACTTTTATCACTTTTATGCTGAAAATATTGATTCCTAATAACAATATCTCATTTGCTTAATCTTAAAATATACAATAGTTTCAACATAAAGATGCTAAAATTAATATTAATAAGGTATAACATGTAGTGAAACAATAGGGATTTGGTAATAATAAGTCATTTAAAAATTTTTCCTGAATGGTTATGCCACTTATATGATATACAGCTAGCTTAAATTTGTTTTAAGAATTTCCTTGTTCTTTTAACTTAATTTTTTAAAATTATATAAAACCTCACATGATTTCACATTAAGAGTTATATAATAGTTACATTTATAGCTTCATTTCTATCCTATCCTCTATTTCCTCCTTTCTTTCTTCTCTAACAGGTAAACTTTTTTTTATTTTAAATAGTTTTTAGTTTACACTTCCATTGTTTTTGTTTTTAAATAAGAACAAATACCTTTGATTGTGTGTATATTATTTCTATTTTTCCATACTCACACCAAATGCATCATACTATAAACACTATTCTACATTTTGCTTCCCTTTGCTTTAATAATATATTCTAGAGATCATTTGGTATTACAGACTGAATTGTTTCTACAAAATTTTATACATTGAAGCCCTAACTCCTAGTGTAACTGCATGTGGAAACAGAGTCATTAAGGAGATGATTGAGGTTAAATAAAGTCATAAGGGTGAGGCCCTAATCAGATAGGATAGGGTCCTTATAAGAAAGGAAGAAACAGCAGAGATCTCTGTATCTTATACTCCACATGTACACATAGAAAAGGCCATGTGGGGGGTCACAGTGAGAAGATGGCCATCAATAAATCAGACATCAACCCAGTCATCAATCACATTGATCTTCATCTTCTCAGTCTTCAGAAGTATGAGAAAATTACTTTCTGTCATGTGAGTCTCCCAGTGCATGGTGTTCTGTTATGGTAGCTAGAACTGACCAATTAATTTGGTAACACTAGAGAGATTTTTCCCTATTCATCCTTACAGCTGCTTAGTGTTTCGTTGTGCGAGTTTACTATAGTGTATTCAACCAGTTCCATTCTGATGGATATTTAGACTACTTCCAGTCTTTTGCTATTATAAATAATGCCACAGTAATTGATATCCATAAGATTCGAATTATTTCATACTTTCACTAGCGAATTTTTGGCATCAATTCCTAGAAGTAGGGTTGTTAGGTCTGAAGATAAATCTATATGTAATTTTGTTAGTTTTTGCTAGATAGCCCTCCCCAGAAATAGTATCATATTCTCAATAGCAGTGCAAAAGCATATCTATTTTTCCATATACTGCAAACGGCATTTGGTAATTTGCCAATCTGATAAGAATCAGCATGTCAGTGTAGTTTTAGTTCGTACTCTTATTATAAGAGAATTTGACCATCTTTTCATACATGAAGAGGCATCCACATTTATTTTTCCATGAAATGATTGTCCATACCTTTACATATTTTTCTATTTATTGTTGATTTTTTTCATCCTCAATACTTAGGATCTCTCTCTATAATATGGATATCAGACACTTGTCTATTATAAAAATTGCCAAAATTTTTTTTCCCAGTTTGTATTTGCTTTATGATGTTTACTGTTAGTTAGCCTTACAATATTTTTGCCATTTTCAATTATATTTTATTTTTATGGAATCAACTTTATGAATCATTTATTTTACTGAAAAATTTTTTCTCATTGTAGGTTCACATCTGTATTGCCAGAGGGAGATAGATATAGAGACCAGTTCTAGCCAGGGGCATACTTCAAGCTCAGTAATCTGACATTTTTCTAGATAACCTCATTTTTATATTATAGAATTATAACTCTATAAAAAAGCTATCCATGTTGGCATAAATTTACATTTTTGTTGTTTCCCCAGTTTTATCAGGGTCATGTTATATTTTCATATGTACCTATTTATATCAAGATCTTTGTAAACTAAATTTTATTTTCAGATTTTTTTAAATCTCAGAGTTTCTTTTTTTCCCCCTGGTAGTTCTTTTCTGTTAAATTACAAAAAAAACACACATTTATAATTATTTTATTTTATTCTTCAGAATATCAGCTTTTTAAGGAATATAAATCTTTTTTGACTCATTCACTCTATTTCCTATGGGTTTTAATTAAGACATATTGAAAAATCTGATAGAAAAAGCATTCCAATTACATTTTAAAAAATCATCTACCCAAATTCATACTGCTTTGATTGTTTAAATGATCTGACTTTTCTACCAAAATGAGATATCAGCCAATTGAGAGTAGCTCAAAAGAATTTCTTTCATTTTAATAACTGAAAAAATTATTTTAGGCTTTAGTCTTTTAAAAGTATTTTTTATTTTCTTTTTCCTTTCAGGGGGCTCTTCCATAATAGCAATGGATGTTTTAACAATAGGCCAATGCTGGAAGAGACAATATTGTTAAACAAAAAATATTATTACTCTCACAAAATCACTGTATTGTAACATGAGCACAGTATTAGCTCTCAATAAATATTTCTGGAATAAAAGAAGGGAAAGTCAGGAAAAAAGGGAGGGGAAGAGGAAATGAAGGAAAGAAGAAAATAAAAATAATAAGGACCTAACCATCTATATTATTTAGTTATACAGAATAACTCTGTAAAAATATTTAGGGAAGTATTCAAAATACATTTGTGATGGCTACAATACTTAAAACATAGATTATACTTACCAAGAACTCTTATTGCTAAAGTGTAGATACCCAGGGCAAAAGACTTAAGTTGTGGCTTAATGCATCTGAAAACAACAAAAGCACTATTATACACACACTCATATATATTATTTATATACATGCTTTTTCCATTAAAGCAAATAGTAATGTTAGTGATAGTCCAGTTAATACATGTGGATGTTAGAATTCAGGTAGCATTCATGGAGAACCCACTCATGTCCCAACAGTAGGAAGGCAAATTATGTAAAATTAAATGCAATGAATGCATCAAGGAGTTTACACCTAGTTTTTCTAGAAGATAAATCACATCTACATGACATCATATTCAAATAGTGTTGGGTAAAGTAAAATTATAAGTTTAACCAGCAAAATAACAAAGACTCACAGGAAAAAAAATTTCTAAGAAATTACAAGAATTTGAGGCAACAATAAAAGATTAATAACCTATAACTAGTTTTTGTGGTTTTGTCTGAAGGCACAGGACCGTATTGACCTGAGTTGATAAAATCACAATCACTATGGCATACTAAGTGTTTTTGCTAAACAGTGGAGACTTGAATTTTCCAGCCAAGTGTAAAAATATCTAACAAGAGCATCCTTAATATGACTGTATAGCTTTAATTGATTGGCCTATGGATTTTAATAGTAATGATAATAATGATATATGATAATTGTTGAGTATTAACCATGGTACTAAGTTCTTCATAGGTATAATACCATTCATCTCCACTTTAAAAGAGGCAAAAATCACAATTTTCTTCCTTCAATCCAAGAACATCCTATGACATCAAAAGACAGCATGGTTCATTGGAGGGATTGGTGGTGAGGAAAATTCTTCCTCTTGTAGCCTGTTTATTCATGGCCCAGGTAACCACTTGACACAGTCTAAAGGGATATTGAAGAAATAGCCACCCATGAAGAATAGCACTGGTCTGAGAACTCTGAGGCAGTGTTTTTCCATCTTTTCAAAACCATGTTTCCATTTAAAAATACAAATACCTCATGTTCTCCTTAAACCCTTTTAAAAAAAAAATAGATTTGTGGATGTTAGGTACTATTTTCTATTTATCTTTCCTCATCAATTTCCACAATATAAACTGCAGGATATTAAGGATGTATATAATACTTTTAATTAATTCCATTTTAGAAAAACTTAATATTCATTAATATACTAATTTACTAATTTAAAAGTCACCTAATCCAGTTTATAAAAGGTTAATTTCCAATAAAATTTGATTTTTATGTTTAATAATTTTATCAAAATATGTAATATTTTAGGTTATTCTTATTAATTGTATAATAATTTTTTGCGAAACTAAGTAAATTAGGAAAAACATTTTATCACTGAAAATACTGGTTTTAAAACTAATATTTTAAAATTTGAATTTATATACTGTTTTATAGAAATCTATGATAGGAGAGTCAATAAAAATATGCAGGCACAAATTACATTGTAATAAAAGAAAAACCTATAGAGCAGATAAATAAAGATATAAGTTCAGGAGAAGAAAGAAATATGTAACATTTTTGACTATTAAAGTTCTTTTTACATAATTTTACATTTAAAAGTGTCCAACATTTAAAATCATTATATTTTTTAATGTAAATATTTACAATATATTGGAAATCAATGCTTAGTTACTATTTACACTTATGATAAGCCTACTTAGATGTCAACTTAATTTGTAAAGGGGTACACAGTATTAAAAATTCTTTTAGGATTTTATAGGCAAAAATGTTTGGAGTTATTAACATCATATTTATGGATTAGGATCCTCAATTGATTTGAATGCCATTAATACCAACCCATATACTCACATAAGCAGATAATTCCAGTACAAGCAAGAATATATAGAAAAAGTAATAACCTACATATCAAAGTAATTAATTCAAACCATCTGGCATTAGATGAGATTTAAGGATTTTATAAATTCTGTCATCCAAGTTCAGTGAAATCATGTTTAATACTAAAATACTTTTAGTCTATACTGGTTAATATTATCACCAGCATTAGAAATAGCACCCTGTGTTTTTTGAGTGGCTATAGTGATGTAGGCACTAACACTTCTTTCTAGACCAATGGTCTACAAATATTTTTAACTAGATAAACTTCTATTCAACCACATTTTTGTATTAAAACCTAAAGTGGGAAAATATAAATGTGGAAAAAAGATGTAGGACAAGTTTCCTGAGAGAGTCATAAGAAATTGTGATGATTCTGTAGAACAGAATTTGACATCACTGCACTAGATGATTATTATATATCTTATCTTAAAATTAGGATGGGAGTATCAATGTTTACCTCAGAAGCAATATGTATCCAGGTATGCCACCTAGGGATAAAGTATAGGACGTGATGACTGATATTACAAGGAAATACAGAAACATTTTGGAACATTCATTGTCTTTTTGACATCTGCCCACCATGCCTGAGGAATTTCCTGATATAGAGGTTGCAGTTCTCACACAGGTGCAGTTATAAAATATCTGTAAAGAAAAAATCAATTACTGAGGTAAACTTTAAATAAAATTAAAGATAAATATTTATTTAAAAAGACTTTGCAGTATAGCTTACATTCATTATATAAATAAGGAAAATTATTTTATTTTTCTCTTAGATTATAGCAAACAAAGCAAAATATAGATATAACATTTTATTATCCAAACAGCAGATGCCTGGTCTACAAACAGATCCTACAGGACAGTCTCCCAGCAAATAATACCGAATCCACTTGTGCCTTATTTCCTCTGCGGCTTCCAAGCTTAAACCACCATTATTTCTTGCCTTGATTATGCCATGTCTTCATGCTCAATTTAATTCCACTCTTATCCAGTTATCATATTTCTCATACAGTAATCAAAGCGAGCCTTGAGAAATACAGTCACGTTGCGTGACTATTCTCAACCTTCCAATGGTTTCTTGTATAAAGTACAAAATCCTTAAAGTGGCTTACACACTATCCATGAGTTAGCTTTAGCATCCTGCTCAGAACTGACTGCTCAGTGATTTTTTCCCCCATTCCTTCTGCTTCAGCCACACACATGGGTTCCCATTGTGCCCTTGCTGTTTTCTCTGCTGGGCTGTTGTTCTAGACTGCTACATGGCTGCCACATGTACATCAGGTCTTTGCTCAGATATCTCATTGAAGAGAGTTTCCATGGCTACTCATTCAAAATAATACCTCCATCTGTTAACTCTTTCATCCTCACTTCTCTTTTCCTCACAGTGTTTGTTGTTACCTATTAGAATATTATATAATTATTTATTTTTAAACAATATATTCCCACTAGATGTAACCACTGTCAGAAACTTTCTGCTTTGTTATCATTGTATAGTCTCTCATTTTAGGCCCTTGATAACCATTTGTTAAATAGATGAGCACAATTTAAGGATATGACAGAATTTATAGTGGTTACTAGAAAAAATATGCTGATAAATGATGAAACTCAAATCTTGCACAGAGAGGCAACTTTTTATAATCTCTCATATTTTAGTTCTATACATTTTGTGTATGAATGTGTATATATAATGAGTTATCATTTTATCACAAAAGAGTTGTAAAGTTTTAGATAAATAATAGACTAAAACTGGCATTTCCTTTTCAAGGAAGAATAGTAGCATAGGTTTGTGTGTGTGTGTGCTTTTTTTTAAATGTCAGGTAAAGAGCTTTTGAATCTTGATCCTACCTCTCACTGCATATGTGAATTCTTGTATTTTGGTGCCTCAGTTTTCACATGAAAAAAAAAATAAGTTAAATAATACTCATTTACTTGGGGACCGTAAATGAGTCCCCAAATGTTTAAATGCAATTTCATTTTTAAAGCACCTCTTTTAGTCCCTGGCATGCAATGTATTCAATAAAAGAATAAATGAGGCTCTAGTTAAGAAAAACCTTCAAGCAGTTTAGGCAAAAGGGTAGTGGTAAAAAGCTAAAAAGAAAAAAAACAAAAAGAAAATTAAAAGAAACAAAAAAAAGAAAGGGAAGAAGGATGAAAAAGCAGGGAGAGTGAAAACTCAGATTTCAAATGGGGGAGGAATCTTATTCATCATTGCTAGAGACCAATCTTTTCTGTTCCGAATAAAATGTCCAAATAACAATAAATGGAGAAAATCAAGTGTTACTCTGTGTCTGCGGAAATGTTTGTCTAATCATTCTTATATTGCTGAGAAGCATGTGTAAATACATGTGTGGCTTCATTTTTTGCCCTTTACCACTGTCAAATACAGGCTGATCTCATTAGCCATAAGTACAAAGCAGTCTGACCACTGGTATATACACTGAGGATATGAGGAAGAATCTATGTTTAGGACAAGAATGTAAATGTGTGGTTAGAGGGATGAGTTTATTAATAATTGATGTACATCATATTTTTTACAATTGGTTTTCTACTTATATTTTCAACCTCACCTCACTTCCACCCTACGGAAAGCCTTCATTCCAGCTACCTACTCTTTGTTACACAAGTTGGCTTGATTTCTCAGGCAGAACTGTCCTAGAACCATCAACCTCCTTATCATCAGATAGACTCCTGACCCTGGGTCTAGACCTTTTGCGCTAGATTCCTAACACTGGCCTTTATTTTTCCTGTCTCTAATGCCATCAAAAACTACTGGTTTTGGAGTCAGGAAACATGAATCTCAATACAGATCTTATATGATCTTATGACTGAGACTCTCTTTCCTTTAAAGCAAAACAAGAGAACTAGAATACATAAATAGGATGCTCCTCCAGCCTGTTCCATGATTCTAATTCTCAGCCTAATTCTTTAGAAAACTCTAGTTCCACTAGTGATGGTTATATTTCCTGTGTCCACACAAAAGAGCAAGGACAGAGTAAGAGCCAGGGCTCCTACCCGTGTCTTCTGCTTCTGGGTTGGTCCCTGAACCCACACTGAGTTGTGGAGTTACATATTACAGCAGGCCCAGGGGCACACACTTTAGAGATTTCTTACAATAGTCTTTCCACTCCTGGTGGAGTTTTGACAACCAGCCAGACAAGCCGATGCATATGTGATTCCATTTTCACCACACATGGGTTCCCATTTTGTCTCTAGACATTTGCATCTTGAGTTGCAATCTGAAAAGAGAGCTCGTTCATGATAAGAGACAGGTTTGGTTCTGTAAAGAAATGTAACAGTATAAAATATTACCTCTTAGCAGGCAGCACCTAATATTTTCAAAAATTAATGCTCTTGAGTGATATAAATGACATTGAAAACAAAGTTTTTCCTTTCGGAAACAGAATTGTCATTAGAAATATCAGCTTCTGATCATTAAATATGAATTTACTAATAAAAAACTTTCTCTTGAAAATTATCTTTAGAGGTTTATGACTTCACATAATATCTTATTCCTGGCTTAAGGACTTTTACTAATGTCTTCTTCTAGAATCTCAATATATTTCTATGCAAATATGTATAAAAGTGGATAACAAGGCAGAAAAATAAGCTTTTAGAGCTATTTATGACATTACTTTTAAAGCATTGCAGGTATTGTGTGTGTGTGTGTGTGTGTGTGTGTGTGTGTGTGTGTGTGTGTGTTTAAATTTCCTTCAGAATCGTCTGAGCATTATTGGTATGTGCATTGTTGCTGATGTGGTAAAAGTAGTCAATATTATTTAATACGTTTTCAATGCCTGTGGGAGCTATATATCTTATTTGCATATGTCTTGCTAATAAATTCAGCACCAGTTCATTTAACTTTTCTCTCTCCCACATATGCCCCCACTGTGTGGAGCTCTTCCATATCTTATATCATCCTCTTTGATTCTTTGCACATGCTTTTTAAAATGATTTATCCATTCATTTGTTCAAACGCAAAATTGTATCGGAAACCTAAATGCTTGCTTTGGGAGGAGAGAAGATGTTTACAAACATGGAGAAAAAAATATCTGCCCTCAAGAAGCTGGCTTTTTTTAAAAAACAATTAATTTTACCTAATTTTGATTGTCTTCTTTTTTTCTCTCCCTCTTTTGTTCCATCTCATTCTCTCTTATCTTCCCCCTTCATCTCTCCCAGAATTTCTTTTTTCACACTTCTGTTTCTTCCTGTCACCTGAATTGCCTAATCCTTTTATTTTTATTCTCCTTGCATTATCCATATTCCATTTATTTTTTAAGGGTTACTTAGTGATATGCAATAGTCTATATATTCTATCTGCTTTTTATTTGCCATCCTTTGGCCATTCCTAATTCATTTCTTCCTCTTTCATTTTGAACTTAATTTTTATTCCTTATTCCCATTATTCACAAAGGTATTTGAGAGACCTATAATAATGACAACAACAACAAAATACTTTGTTATGTACACTCAGTGAGGGCAGAAACTATTTGTTTTATTCACTTTTGTATCTCCAGCACCAAGAGTAATTCCAGCAATGCAATAGCTTAAGAAATAAGATTTCTTGTAAAGCAAGCAATCAAAGAACTATGGTATTCTATTTTGATGAAAGAATCACTCATTTTGGCTCCTCCCTCTGAAAGGTATTTCCTATAAAAATTGCAATCATAATTTCTTAATTGATGTAATATTTCACCTAGTAGAACTGCTATCGATTGGGTACCTTAGAAGTCAAAACAAAAGACCACTGAGGTATCTTCAAATAGAATAAAAGGGTGTTTAACTAGATTACCTGGGAAGTCACATAGGAATATTCTCTTCCACAAGGCATTAATTGTTAACTGAGACTGGTGGTATCTGAAAGTGTTTAAATATGCCTTTGAAAGCCTAGAACCAGGCCACTATGGATACTGTAGTTTGAGATAATAAAAGGTAGAGCTAACAGAAATTTTGAAGGTGATCCTGGGCAATTACTCATTTTAGCAGATCAGGATAGTCAGGTCCAAAACGGACAGATCATTTGCTCAAATTCACAGTGTCTATTAACGACAAATAGCAGCATTTCCAGGTCTCTGGATTCTAAATTTGTGACTCTCACATCAGACTTATTCTTATTATTGTAGAAGAAAGATTTCTTCTACTACCATATCTGAGGCTTCTCTACAGTATTCCTATTAAACACCCAGGATCAAAGCAGCCTTGTGGAACAAAGCAACACAGAATAATTCCTCAGGAGCATGTTGTATTTTACAAAGCCAACTATTTTATATTATTGAGGTAAGTTAAATTTATCACCTATGGCAATCTCAAAGCAGAAATAATTGTATACATGTTTTGTGAAGGATGTGTTGACAGTGGAGTTGTTACTTAAATCTTTAATTATACAATGAGTTTTATCAAATATGCCAGAATGTTTATACACAAATGCAGTGAGAGAGAAGAAATTTTCCCAGTGGTGCTGTCATTTCTTTTAGCTGGTTCCAGTAGCAAAGCTATTTTTAAAGGCTAAAGAAGAGTTTTAGAATGATTTAAACAATGATAGCATTATTGCCATGCAATCATATTCTTTTAAGGTAAGTGCATTCAAGGGCTAATATTCACTCAACGAGTATAATATCTTTTTTTTTCCTTTAAAAATATTTAATTTTTTATTATGTGAGTATATTTTCAATGTGAAGCTCAAAAGGTTGCTGTTGCTGCCTGTTTTTTTGTGTTTGCTTTTGGCTTAGCAATAGCATGATGTTATAGAAAAAATGTTATACTTTAGGAAGCTAACTGACCTTTCTAAACTCAGTTTTCTTTAAAAAAGGGTAACAAAACTTACCTCTTAAAGGTGCTCTAAGGATACAAGTGAGATAATGAAATTTAAGGTGTTTTGTAAGTTGCAAAATACAAAGTACTTTACTACTATCCATCTACCGTGAGGATAAGAGGGACAGTTAAAGATAATACAATGCTTCTACTCTCTCCAGAAATGTCTGTTTACAACTAATGTTTTTTTTTTTTTAATCTACATTGCTGTTACCAAGGCAATGCTACACTAAGCTAAGTTTAACAGTGCTGTGATAACACCTAGGAGCAATGGTATATAAACTCTGTATTCATTGATTTTCCTGGATATTTTAGATAACAAATGTAAAACTGATATTCACTTAACAGCAGGAGAAACCCAGTTAATGAAGGTGATGAAGACTGGAATATGGAGACAAGACAGTTAGATAAGCTTGGCAGAAAGCGTAGGAAGGGAGCTGGAGAGCAAGCAGTAAGCAAGAGCAGCTGAACTGGCAGGAAGCAGAATGTAATGTCAGGAGCGTTGGCCTTTGAGCCACAGGCAGTTTCAATCAGTCAGACAGATGCAGTCAGGGAAGTCACCGTGGCATAAAATAGTGGCTTGATACTTTTTTTAAAAACCAGTAATGTAGTTAGGTGGATAAAGAGAGCTGCCTTTGGGAACTCATGTTCAGAGATGCAGTGATGGCAAGAACTCTTGAACAGAAGGAACAAAGAAGTTTCTTCAAGATCTAGCTTTGTATTAAGAGTTATAGATTCCACTTCTTGGTATTTATCTGAAGAAAATAAAAACACTTATTTGAAAAAATATATGTACCCCTATGTGTATAGCAGCATTATTTACAATAGCCAAGATATGGCAGCAATCTAGATGTCCATTGATTAATGAATGGAGAATGATGGTGTGTGTATACACACACACACACACACACACACACACACATACATACATAAATACACACACATGCATACTAGGGAATATTACTAAGTAATAAAAAAAAACATTGCCATTTATGACAACATGGAGAGACCTAGAGGGTATTATGCCAAGCAAAATAAGTCAGATAGAGAAAGACAAATACCAAATGTTTTTACTTACATGTGGAATCTAAAAAAAAAAAATAATGAACAAACAAAACAGAAAGAGACTTATAAATACAGATAACAAATTAATTATTGTCAGAAGGGAGAGTGAAAGATAGGTGAAAAAGATGTAGGGTAATAAAAGGTACAAAATTCCAGTTATAAAATAAATAAGTGATGGGGATATAATGTATAGCACAGGGAATATAGTTGATACCATTGTAATAGTGTTGCAGGGTGACAGGTGGTTACTAGACTTATAGTGATTATGTCTTAAGGTATACAAGTGTCAAATCAATATATTGTATAGTTGAAACTAATATAATATTGTATGCCAACTACTCTTTAATTAAAAAAAAATAGAGCATTAGTCTCTAAAAACTAATAAACTTATCCCACCCCGTACAGGATGGCATAAGTCTGAGAGCATCAATACATATTCTCTTGACCAAGTCCAGAAAGCTAAAGAGAGCTGTCATGTGGGTCATGGGTTGGAAGAATAGTACTCTCTCCTGAAACATCACATGATTTGTGTACAACAGAGACTATGAAGGGTAGCATAGAGACCATTTGGTTATTCAGGTGTTCAAATCAAAAAAATACAATTGTTTCCGTGAATGGCACATATATTTCGGGCCAGGCAAGTATTAATCACTTTCACGTATATCATCTTGCTTAAATGTTACGAAACTTAAAAAGATCATTATTTCTATTTTTAAATGGAAAAATGGAGCCTGGATTAGATTAAATAACCCATACAATGCCTGCTCACTAAGAGTAAACAGAAACAAGATTCAGGGTCTATATTTTCTACCATCAGATTGCTTCCCTAAATTAAGATGTGGGTTTAGCGTATTTATATTTCTTTAAGACATTCAAATTCAAAAGAGATGAATGACAGATTTTGGTGACAATAACAGGTTTTATGTCATAAATATTGTCAGCTATTTCACAATAGAACAATAACTCCCTTTTCACAGTTATGATGCTTAAAAATCAAATTATTTTATTTTGAAGTTCTATCAAAAATTAATTTGAGTAAGCAAGCCAGTCTCTTCAGATTATTTAATGAGTGAACATACCCTTGGTAGGAGATAGTTAACCCTGCCACATCAGAATTTTCACATCCCAATGCAAACAGGGAAAGGAATAGGAGGTACCCAAGGACAGATGATCCCAAGTAGATTTTTGCAGCTCCACATACACCGATTCTAAATTTTTTCATAGCTATTCCCCCAGAGAATATTCCAAGAGCCACTGCAGGTATGTTGATGAGCCCTGAAAAACAATAAAAATATATCATTTTTTAAATCTCTGAAAGAAATTTGAGTGCACTCACTCAAACATCCTAAGGGATTATACAAAGCTATGCAACAGTTCCTGACATATTATTAGACTACTTGGTCATTTTAAGTTACAGAAATATTTATTTGCTATCATCTATTGACGTGTATCAAAAGATTTTGATGGATGCCTAGGTTATAGCTTAATTACAGCACAAGTGACAGTCTCAGAGTTCTGCTTACACTATGTCTAGCACAGGGTTTAGTAGAACATTTCAAACATACTGTCAGTTTGACTGACCCTTCCAAATTCCCTAGGAACTATAAGCTAACCATGCTGGCCCAAAATGATGGAGAATTTTCTGAATATCAAATGAGATGTGCTTCTTGCCTCCTAAAGCTTATTTCTTTCATCTTAAGAATTTTTAAGTAATTTAATGAGAGAAATTTCACTCTGATTTCTTTATTACACACTTTTTCCACTCACTCCAGAAAATGTTGATTGTAAAATGTTTACCAACTAAATATTCCAAATGGAAATATTATTTGTAATTTGTACTGCAATTTGATTCAATTTATTTTATGTCTTTTTTCTTTTGATTTTAATATATTTACCTAAACATCAGGAAAGCTAAGAGAAATTTTAGCTAGTTTCCTATTATAATTCCAGCACACCCATTCACCTTATTCTTTGTTACCATCCTAAACAAGAGTTATGACAGATGTAGTAAATGTTTTGAGATGGTCAGCACAATTACAATATAAATTGGAAACTTTTGATTCCCATGCAGATGCATGATAGCCTTAGACATTAAGATGAAGTGGTAATGAATATAATTACAGTACTTTGGGATTGTTTAGAGCTTCTTTTCCAGTGAAGCAAAATTTCATATATTATAATGAACCTTATGATATTACTTTAATGTTCTAAGAAATAAGTAGTAAGATTTAAATGCAAGGAAAATTTATGGGACTTTTCACACTCATATAGCCAATTATAAATAAAGAAGTAAAATTAGTCATTATTCTGGGGCAAAATAAAATTATTTTTTTCTCACAAGTTAAGATTATTTTTATCATTTCACTATTTTAATATACCTTTAATTAATTATAGAACACATCACAACACAATTGCTAAATTTGCTATGCTACCTTAGCCACAAAAATTAATATTTTTTATTAAAAGCAGCTTTTTTCCAAATAATTGTTAATTTTTCTTGATTTGTATGTGTGATACCTCCAGGAACTGAGAATGATAATCAGTGTTATCCCTGATAGTAAATGTTGTTATATTGTATCTACTAGAAACTGTCTTATCAAATAAAAAATTCAAAGAAGTTAAGTAAAAATTAAGAAATAATTACTGTATATTAAGAAGAAAAGATAAGATAATTTGCATGTAACTTAACAGCAATAGGAAAAGCTTAACTGGAAAATTCTATTGCCAAACCAAACTTCTTCCAGTAGAAATTGCAATGAATATTAAAAAAAAACAACAACACTTTTTAAAAAAGCAAAAACATTTTACTATACATTCTCTAGTTCCTGAATTTGAAACATTTTGTTTTTCTTCAACTTTCTTTGCAAAATTAAAGTAGTTAACATGAGAAAATGCTGAGTGTACAGAGAAGGGTCCTGGATTTAAAAAATCAATCATCTATAATTTAAAAGAGCATTATCTTAAAAGAGCATAAAGTAAATTCTTCTTGTCAGTTTTCCAAAAAATAATTATGTCTAGTGAGGAAATAAACTTAGAAACATAGGAGAAATATTTTATAATTTATTCCTGGCTATGTCTTAATATATGTATACCACATATGCATGACATTGAGCAGGCTATTGTGTCTCCCAGAATTTCTAATTCTTTCATCTGTACTAATTCTCTTTAAAAATAATTTTATAGGCAAAATATTTTATTTATTATTTACCCAATAAAGGAATGTGATTACATATAGTCTCATTTTCTATTATAAATATCCTCCCTCAAGCTATACTTAATTTTCTTTTATAAAATAAACTTTTAAATTTGAAATTAAAAATCTTAGTCATCACTCTAGTGAGAGCAAAACCAAACTTCTAAGTTATGTACATGATAAACAATGAAAAATAATCATATACTTAAAGATGTATCCCTTTAGTTTAATTTATGCAGAAAAATGGTCTTTTCATTTTGATAAATGAACCTTGACCTCCTCCTTTACATTATACCAAAAACATTTGACATAGATTAAACCTAAATGTAAAAGTTAAAACAAGCTACTAGTGGAAATATTAAAAAAACATTTTCATGTCCTTGGGGTTTAAAAAATATTTCTTAAAACAGTTTTTAAAAAACTAATGAATAAAAGAGTGAATATTGGACTTAAAATTAAGAAGCTCACCATTAAAGAATGAAAGGGAAAATTGAAGTCTGTGAGAAAATATTTATAATATATATATTTAATAAAGAACTCATCAAGAAAAAAGTATAGTACTACAAATCAATAAGAAAAAGACTGACAACTTGATGAAAATGAGCAAACATTTTGAATATAATTAACAACAAAGAATGTTAAAATAACCAATAAGCCTTATAAAAGTGCTCAACATCATTAATCAGTTAAATGCAAATTAAAGCACAGTAAGATACCATCACATCCTATAATAATGAATACAGTGAATGATTTAAACCATTGGAGTCTCCTATCATAAAGAAATATGTTCAAAAAATAGGATATATTTTATGCCTCGAAACAGTAGCATTACATTACATCTTCATTAACTAAAATAGCTAATCCAAGTTTTAAAAGTATCCAATTTCTTGTAGGGTAGTAATTATGTATTTGTGTATTCCGGTTCTGCATTCATTTCTTCATGCTTTCCTTTGCTCTTGAATATCTTTCTCATTATTGACTGTACTTCCAAACTAGAAACACAACTCCTTTAAATAACCCAAATTCCAGGAATCAGAAAAATCTTTGGACTGAGCAAATACAAACTTTGTTTTGTAATAAACACCCCTTATCTATCTAAACGCTCCCTTTTTTATAATCCTATAAACTGTTCAGGTAAAATGTCCACTGTTATATTTTAGCTATACTCCAAAGACAAATATCTGAAATCAACAACCTCCTATAAAATGCATGCTTGGTCTATGTGAGGTTCCCATGGTCACTCACACATAGTTGCGAATAACTCTTGCTAGAAAACTGTACCACAGACTTTGTAAATATTTCACTCTGCTGGATTATTTTCACTTACATTTTAACTTCATATCTAAAATTTCATAAATTACCTCCTTCAGTGTAAACATTGGAACCATATTCTCTAAAAGTACTAAGAGTTAATGAGATGCAGCTGATAGTACCTACTGGAAAGCATGAAGGACAGATGAGCATACCGATAACAAAGTTGGCCTTAGAGGACGACTGTCCATACTGCTGCTCAATGTACTTTGGTTTATATGTCACCATGCCAAATAAAGAATTGAACTGAACAGTGCTTGCACACAAGTATAAGATGTACACTGGATTTCCAAAAAGATTCTTCAGCGATGGAAGAAAATCTATAAGACAAAATAACATGGGGTAATTAAAGACAGTGTCAACTCTTGGCAGAAGATACGGCCTTGGCAGCAGAATTTAGATGGCTACGTTCCACTGTTACAATTAACAGGAGCAATTTTAGTGTGAAACACACACACACACTCACTCACTATGTATATTAAGCCATTGGCACAAATCAAGGCTGAGATCTGGCCAAGTTGAGATCTAAACATAGGCACTTGCTTTTTCAGGCATAAAATCTAGATTTTAGATAGAGGTATAAGTCAGACAGAAACAGATTCTTCTAATGGATATGTGTGAAAGGCAAGAGAAAATGAGACTACTCCCTTATTACCGAGCTGGGAGTCATAAGCATGACATCAAGAATTTCAGTTTCATGGTCTCTGTCCTTCATACTTGGGTCATGGTCACAAGAAAAGGAATATGAATGTTATCTCCATTGAACGAATGAATTTTAGTGTAAGAAATGAGCTTTGGCTTTTACCTTCTTCGATTTATGCAGCCAAACAATTAGAAATGTGAAAATATTCTATAAATGTAAATATTGCTTGCTGGGGCCCTCCAGGAAGGAATATTGTCAGACCAATGGAGGGGGAGTAAACTTTCTCACAGCCCCCCATTTCCATAGGGAGGGTATTCGCTAGAACATGTCTTGCCTTTTGCCTTACCCCACATTCACTCCTTTCATAATTGGTGAGAGACATACCCCGCTACACATTTCTCAAATGGTAGATCTCTTCTATTAAAAGTCCATAAGTCCTAAAGATTTACTCTTTTCTTTACTGTCCATCCAGACTGACATGAAGCAGCAATCCTGGATAGGGGCAGCAGCGAGGCCTAAACTGAGGACATTTGAGGGTAGGGGTATCATCAAGAAAGGTTTACCAAAACTTTGGGTCATGTCCTTTAATTGTTTTTCAGTATAAAGCTGATATTTTAATCTTTGTTCCTGCTTTCTATATAGTTTCTCAATTTTTTGTTTTCTGAACACCTGAAGGGGATAGAAAGGTATCGTTTATAGATCCCTTAGGAAGTTCAAACAGGTAAACAAAGTATTTCGGAATCTAAAAGAATGTGACTTACCTCTTGCCATTTCCATTATTTTTGCTTTTTCTCCATGGGGTGTTTGGTAGTCTGTATGACCATCCACAATAAATTTGGATTTCTCTGAGGAAGAATTGGGATCCTCTCCATTTCGGGGTCTTGGAAGACTCTTTGGTAAACACCAGAAAGGTACAGCTGCAAGGAGACTTATGATTCCTGCTATTAGATAACCAAGCCACCAGGCACCTACCCATTGGGGATCCTTTGGGGTAATGGTTATGTGATCTGAAAAAGAGAGAGGATGGCTAAGTAGCATATACAGAAAAGCTAATGGGCTGAAAAAAGCACCTCTTTAAAAAAAGATGTAAAGCCTGGCATTAGTTCTATCACATCATGAAAATACCTAATAATTCATACATAACTTTTACTACTCTGAACATTATTAACTTATTTTTGAAGTGTCTGGAGCATGACACTTTCTCCTTTTGTTCCTTAAAGTATTGAGTCTGAATACTAGAAGGGGACACATGGATTTAAAACTTTGCTCTAAGTTTCTGCAGAAGGCCCCTGGGACCCATAGCAGGAGAAAAGCAACATGTGAGGAAGAATTACAAGGGTTCAACACCTTCTGACAGCTATGCCACATCAGTGCCATTTTCACCTGATTTACATATTGCCTAAGATTTTATTCAGAGTCACATCCTGCACCCTGTGCCCTAAATATAATCTGAACCACTCCAATGCTACTTATTAAATGATGTTTAGTAATACTTTAGAGCAATTTTAGGTCTGAAGCAAGATTTTTACATGTAAATAAAACATCAATATCTTTATTAATCACAAAACTTTATTTTTGACACTAGTTCTCATTTGACTAAAAGGTAAGCATTGACAAAAATTTTTGAACAAAACCAAGTGTTTTAAATGTGTGTGTATAATATTTTATATATTTAAGTATTTATATTATATATCATATATATAAGAATCTATAAAACATATTATTATACTCCACCTCCACCATACTCTGTGAGAGCAACAAAAAAGCACGTTTTTTGACAACTAGTCTCAATTGCTATTACTTTACATTCTGTAAAACGTTTAAACTAATTTGTCGCTGCATAACCATTGCTTCCCCTTAATCATTTTTTCTCCCCCACTCATCACACCTACACTTTCTTAACTATATCAGTCTCCGTGACTGGATTTTAAAATTTAAGGAGTTAAGGAATTTTGCTACTTTATTCATTGTGATAAAATAGCACCTGGAATAGAGTAGAAGTAAAATTTTGTAGGTTCATGAATTAATAAATGAATGAATAAATAAAAATTTGGGAGTATGTTCTGCAGTTTATCTGATTAAAGAAGAACAACGTGTAAGAGTTTTGCATTGCATGTTAACACAATGATTTCAAAATGCAATCCCAGAACTTTGAAAAAATGAAACATTTTCTTGTTTCTAATGGCTTTCAGGGACTTCTTTAAAAAAACAAAACAAACAAACCAGAAAACTACTATCTACTTTTATGGGGTGCATTCACAAAAACAGAAACTAGTAAGTATGGAAAGATGAGATCTCTCATTTATTCCCTTCACAAGCACTCTCCCAAAAGGAAAGCTAGTCTCATTATATATAACACGCCTTCACTTAAAAAAGATTTGTGCAATAAAGAAGAGAATTTTAGTCACCAGAAAACTTTTGATCCTTGGTCTTTCTGGCATGTCTACAAATACTTTATCAGTTAATGTGACTATAATAAATGTTGATACACCTGAAACCAATAAGAGCCAACAAGTAACCACAGCTTTTAGTTTTAACTATGCTGGAATGTGTTTGAACTGGCAAACCAGAAGTAAAAAAGAATAATTTGAATAATAAACCATGGGTCATCCAGTTCTAATTGCCACCTATTTTTTCTGTTCCATTTTATCAATAATAAGCTTTTCACGGATTATTTTCATTTTGTGAACGATTACCATCCTGTCATTTTATTAAAAGGCATTTTGATATTTTCTACACTGTGCCATTAAAAAATTACAGTAACTAAAATAAATGAATAAAAATAAGTTCCCTTACCTAGGTTTACAAAGCCAATGTCAACATACAGTTTGGCACATAATGAACCTAACAGGAAGCCAAAGATCGGTCCTATAATTGCAACCGTCTGCACACACCCTGCACCAAAAACAAAAATTTTTAATTAAATTAAAAATTAAATAAATAAAAAAGCAAGGTACTATTTCTTTGCATTTGTAAATTAATAAACTTTTAAAGAAGAAATGTAAAAGAGATCTAGTTAGTAGCTGAAAATATTTCATCAGCTCTTTACTTAAGTGTACTTAATTTGTCAGCGTTTCAACTTCATTGAATTAGGAAATAAGTCCTTCTCAGCTATGGAAGAAGAATGAACACTTTCAAGGCATTAATTACCTCTGAGCAAGAAAATAATGTCAGGACTCTGAGGAAGCTAATTTCTCAAAGTAAATTTTACTCCCTGGGATTAGATTCCTCCACTGATAAAAATCAGAATTATACTATTTGACTGTCTTTCAAAAAATTTTTTTATGGTTGGTTAAGCATAAGACATTTTTTGGTATTAAAACTGATTTCTTCCACCTTAGTGAAAAAGTATATGTATTCAGAGCTTCTAGGGACCTATTTGTGAGAGCAATAACTATGGAGATAACTATATATCACCTCATGCTTCTGTGGTACAGTTAGCCCAATAAAAATAACTTATGATTTCTGAAGACCGTGACAATACATTGTTGTTATTATCGTCATTGCAGTTGAGCTCACAGTTATTTTCTTTTAATCTGATGTTCTTTTCCTAATGCAACAGATCCTTCTAATTGAAGTTGTTTTATTATTGAAATCCCCAGTGTGAACTTCAGAAATGTGTGAAATATTTAAAGGAGTTGGCTATGAAGTAAAAAGCCTTCTGTACTTTAGTTTCAGAACAAAGTTGATACAACCAGATACCCCGCTTCACAAGAAGATGAAGGAGGTGAACATTACCAATATAGAAAGCTGCATTGTCCTCACTGGCAAAGTCATCAAGGTAAGCAATGCCTAGAGGCTGAATGGGAGTTTCTCCAATTCCACGAAGAAGGTTCCCCAGGAAAACATAAACCCACATGGAGGAGCTGGCATCAATTTCACATTCTTGAAAGGGAAGCAAACGTGATTGAAATTAGACCTCTATCAAAATTAAATATTTATTCTCAATTTCTATAAATTGTCCTCAAATTGGAGTGGAATGCGGAAGTGAAATGTTGCAATAGACATAAATTGATAGGAGTTTGAGCAGGACTGGGAAAAGTTTTGTACTTCAATATTTTAGGTAGCATAAATTCCCAAGAGACTTTGACCAAGGAACTCTTTTTCTTCACGTTCCTGATCTCTTACTTTCTATTTTCTCTCTTCTTTTTATTTTATACTTATGCTAAGTTCTTGGAAATTCCAATAACATTCAATAATCCCATTGGGGAGAAAACATAAAATTTTAAATAAAGGTTTTTTTAGCCATGGTCTTTAAACTTTTTTATCTTTCAGAAGAAATTACTTGTGATTTTATTGCTGACCAAGTTTTATGTGGAATTCAAAATTTTACACGTGGGTGATACTTCACTTTTGGGTAGCAATGCCTATAATTACAACCATTTGATAATGAATAAGCATATTTAGGGCTTGTATTTAGAAAATAAATTCATATAAAAATTTTAAATCCTATATGCTTCAGTAACTTGTCTTCCAACAAAAAGAAACTTTGACATTATTTTTAGAATGAAATTCAAAGCTAATGTTTTAAAAATGCTTTTATATAAGCCATGTCTTAATACAATCAGGTAAAGTCAGATAATTATTTCCATATCAATCATCAACAATATATGCTTTGAAGAGTTTAGTCAGTTGAGAAAAAGGAATAGTATTAACAACACCCAACAATCAGCATTTATGAATATTCCCTTTCTGCCAGGCACTGGGCTAAGTGGTTTGTAGGTATTTTTAAATTGAGTTCTCCTAATAATCCTATGAAATAGGAATCATTTTCACCTATTAGTGAGCCTTAAGGTAATTTTTAAAGGAGAAGTCTGGATCATGAAGAACTAGGTGAATGCTTTCATGTGGACTTGGAACAGAAAAGACCACTGTGCAATCGTGTTGCTTCTTGTTTTGATTCTGCCTTTTCTAGAAGTGTGCCAAGTGACTGTGAGTTTTTCACTTATCTTCTCTGGATTTCTATTCCACTTTCCTAAATATAATGTGAATTCCTTTTCAAAAAATTGATTCTAATGTCAATTCTAGCTCTAATATTCATGTGACTGTAAGAACCTTGTCTGTAAGGAAGGCATAGGTAAGTATAGACACCTTAGATTTGTGGCTATTGAAATTTAAATTAATTACAGTTACATAAAATTAAAACTTTAGTTCCTCAGTCAAGTATATTTCAAATACTTGATATGTAGCTAATAGCTACTGCTACTGTATTGAACAGGCTTTCCATCAGCAAATAGAATTCCATTGGGCAGCTCTGTTGTAGGGTGTTTTGGGGAAAATGAGGATGTGTGGGGAGTATTTTTAAGAAAGGTCCTATATTCACCCCACTATCATCTTTCAAATGAACTTTGTATTCACTATGTCTAATGTCCACATTTTTCTTTTACTTTAAAGGAAAGAAAAGGATTGAGTTGTGAGCCTTACACTATGTACCTACCTAATAACATGTCTGTTGACATTAAAAATACCTTCATTTCCTGTTTCTAAACCCATATATATTTTTTTAACATTAAAAGTTTAAATATTTCCTAATTACTTGTATTGTCATTTATATCACATCTCTTCCCAGATTTTCAAAAAGAAAAACAAAATATCTTCAATGATTGCACCTTTTCTACAGCTGAAAGTCCAAACACTTTAGCTCACTTCCTGCTTCTTTATGTGGACCTGAATTAAATTTATTATCCATTATATTTTTATGTCCATATGTCTTCCCGGGACACTTTCTCCCCTCATATTTCTACATTTCCTTTAATCCTTTGGCACTTATTTTAATTCAAATAGCCAAACCTCTTGTGTTCATTGTCCATGAAAAAAATATCTCAAAAAAAAGTATTAATGAGGATATTAGAGGAGTGAAAGGTTTTGTGGTATAAATAAAAGATTTGGATGGATGGTAGGTACATAAAAGAAAGTCTTCCACACTTCCTTTATAGAAATTGATTCCCAGGCTAGAAGTAGGGAGTAAGATGGGGGTGGCAGGGAGGAAGTGTTGAGTATATTGATGCTGAAGGGCTGTGGAGAGAGGGGGTGTGAGGTGCTGCCTGTGCAGCATCTCAGAGATATGGCAAACACCTGTGGATAGATCTGTAGACTCCATGAGAGAAAAGAACCTCATAGCCAGGTAGAGCCCAGAGAGGTAGCAAGACCCCAACATGAGATGATTGTACAGTAGAGGTAAGTATTCCTGTCTTTAGCTACTCAAAGGGTTTCCAATATCTAGTGGAACACAGAAGAGGTGACTCCCATGTTACCAGGGGTGGCTCATACATATCATTGCTGTGTCATTTGCATCAGCCACGCAGAACACTACTATTCTAACAAAATTCTGTGACTTAGATCTTGTGTGGAAAGTAGAATTATTTCCATGTTTCCAAGACTGTCACTTCTATATCAGAGAGAACTGTTGTGCTAAAAAGGACATGGACATGGACATATGTATGACCAACACTGTGGCCAAAAAGATTAGATATCTAAACTGACATGACACCAAAACAACTCCCCCGTTTACTATTATGCAAGCTCCTTAGAATATAAGCAGCCTCTGGGAAAAGGGTGAAGGTTTGGAAGAAAGTGACTGAGATTAAATTTTTGCCATTCTGATGAAAAAGGACTGAACACAGAAATTAAATTGACTTTGTAGGAAAAATCTATTTCTTTCATATCTGAGCAATGAACTGAGAAATGTGCTAAACTAGTTTTACCCTAATTTCACAGTCCACCTTATTTGCAACCACTGGAAGTTTTCCTCAGTCACCAGCAATTAATGCTCCTGCCATTCCATAAGATTTGATTGTTTATATATTTTGTAGGATCTCATCATACATTGTTTTATATTCTAAAAATTTTATGGCACTGTAATATCTCAATTAAAGTAGATAGGATTTTTGACCGCAAAAATCATATAGATACTTTGTCCATACTAAAGCAAATATAAAGTTTTGTAAAAAACAAAAGCTTGTCTAGTCAATAAAGTAAAAACAAAATCATCTTACCATTACTTATTTTGGACTGTGATTTTTCCATAACTGAGATTGGTAATTGATTGTTTGACTCCAGGAGACATGGAGAGATACTAAGAGTGGAATTGGAGAAAGAAGAATACCTTTCATACCTGTACCTGTATAAAAAGAACATTTTCTTCACTATAGACTCATTCAGCATTATGCTAAAAACATTACATGTATAGTACATGACTCGTTAGGGTACTTAGTTTGGGGTCACAGCTATCCCTGAATCTAAATTACCAAGCCAAATCATCATTTAATAGCAAAGTTTTCTGAAGAGTTAGCCAGAAGATCTGGTTCATAAGTATTATATCATGTCTGAAGCAATTATACACTGTAGTGAAAGAAAATGAAAGAATTATTCATAGAAGAATGACCATAAGTCACATACTTTTTTGGTGAAAAAATATCTAACATTTGAGAAAATCATGATTACATCTGGGTCAGAGGAAAAGCAATAATTTAACAACTATGACCCTTAGCACACTGTATTTAGTTCTAAATTTATTAGAACAACTGCAATGCTGATTCTAGAGAGCCGACAATGATGCATGGGCTTTTTGAACCATTTATCCAGATGGCATCTTTCTTCTTTAGAGTTCATTAATCTGACTCTAAGCTATTTCTAATTCCCCCCTTCATTTTATCAGGTCACAATCGCAGCAGGATTGAAGAGCCAATGCTGAATGATAGGACTGTGATAATCCTTCCTGCAGTTCCCTAGCATCACATCCCCTCTCACGTTGTCCTTCATGAGCCAATTTCTCTGTCCTACTTTCACCCTTCAGAGGAGAGTTACCTGATAAGAGAACATCACAACATCATCTTGAGTCTCATTTTATTCAGGCACTATATGACGAAGAGGCTAGAAACCATAGTAACATATTTGAAATGTTAATAGTAGAAACCTATTCATAATGATAAAAAAAAAACATGTATCGAGTTATGTAAATATTCAGGTTAAAAAATGGGTTGCTTTTTATCAGTTTTGCACTTTGGTGAGTCCATGAATCCCATAACCTCATAAAAAAGAAAGAATATTTTTGTGTGTGTGTATGTGTGTGTGTGTGTGTGTATGTATATGTATGTATGTATGTATATATATGTATGTATATAAAGAATTTAAGGGAAGAAGTTCACAGTTTTTGTCACTTATATCAATGGGCCTCTGACCAAAATAGGTTAAGAACCATTTAATGAGGACAACTGTTTTTTGATTCTTAGCTATATAGGAGAACATTTAGCATTAAAATCATGCTAAATATAATTTTCTTTCTTTAATAATTTCCATAACTGTACAAAGCCTAGAGGCTCTTAAAAGGAGTGTCAAGAGTAATTATGCAATTTTTTGAAAATTGTTAATTATTTGAGCATTCTCAATTCAATCTATTGAAAAACAACTATTGCAAGCATAATAATTATTTAGATTTTGAATAAGTGGAATTTTATGTAAAAGACACTTTTGCCATTAATTGTTATATATGACATTCTAGAAAAAATCAATTAACCTCTTCAAATTTCAATTTTCTTAGTTGTAAATGTGGGCTATAGATGTGCCTCTTTAGGCTTTTTTGGATAAGGAAACAAAGAAGTGATTGAATAAGGAGCCAGTGGTATAATGTCTTTAAGTCTTTATCAGGGATTTTAGTTCTAACCCAGATTCAAACCCTGGCTGACACAATCTTGATTCAGATACATGAAATTCTACAGCGGCTACAGAGAGCTATATTTCTATAGACACTATTCTAAATATTCTCCCTGATTTCAAGTTTGCCCCATCAGAGTTACTTTTCCAAGTAGTAGTCAGCATGACCTTTAAAAATTTGTCAGATCATGCCAGTCTGCTCAAAACTGTCCACTGGCTTCCTCTTTCATTTCAAAGAGAAACTAAAGTCCTAGGAATTATTTGCAACCTTAGTCCACAGGTGTGGTGTGCAGACCATGAGCATCAGCTCAATCTCAAACCCCACTCCAGAGCTACTAGATCAGAATCTACATTTTACTAAGAGTCTTGGGTGATTCAAATGTGTAACAAAGTTTGAGAAACAATTTTGACCTCTCCCATTTCCTTTTACACTGCAGTTCACCCACACACCCAACTCCCTTCTGTGGCAGGAACTTTGCATCCACTATTTATTTAGCCTAGAATCTTTTTTCACAGACAAATGCATGGCTTTCCCCTTCAACTCTCAGTTATTCCCGAATATCACCATGTCAGTGAATCACTCCTTGATAACCCTATTTTAAATTGCAACCCAAACACACATACCTCTTATATATCTTCAATGGATTTTCTCTATGGTACTTGACATTATCTAGCAAACTATATCATTATTTATTTGTTAATTGTCTCCTCATAAGATTCATAAAAAGAGAGATTTTTGTCTCTATCACAATTACCTCTAAAAATAATCAATAAATATTTGTTAAATCTATAAATTAGATAAGCTAACACACATAAAGCTAAACACAGCCTGCTGGGGACAGGTCCTGAATAACTGATATCTATGATTAATATTTGTTGGACATCAAGGATGTTTCTACTAGGCAGATAGAGCATAACTACTGTTTTAGAGAAGAAAAATTACATTTTAGACAAGTACACAATTAGTGATTAACCCTGTGAAAGGTTGAAAACAAGTTATTCTAATAATCTTTAGTAGACAGCAAACTTAATAAGGGAAAAATTCTGAATTCTGTGTGTATTTTTGTTTTTGTTTTTGATTTTAATTTATTTCTCACTGAAGTAACCCCATTACCTGACTGTCAGACAATGGCAGACACTAAATAATGAATGAACAAATATATCTTTCAGCATGTAAAAGGTAGTAGATGAGAATCTGTCTTTGTTCCTTTGGCATTCTTTGTCAGCACTAGCCTGGCTGCGTAGCTGACTTTCTCTTAGATATACCTCTCCTTCTGATTTTGTTGAACTAGTATTTTGTTTCTCATTAATTTAAAGTAACAAAATTATTAATCTGAATGCAATACCTTCACAACAAACCATTGCTTTTCTCTGGTTAAAACCATATGGCTTAATTATCTAAGCAGGAAGATACATACACAAAATTGGGGCATAGCTACTGGCTATGTCAGGAAAATTTTACCTGTGTCATCTCATTTTATATTTGCAACATTATAAGCTAGATATTATTTTTAGTAACTATAATATATACTTTTAAATGTATAAACTGAGACCTTGTAAAATTAAGTTATATGCCCAAGGATATATAGGAGAGCTACTGATCCAATTCAGAATAAATTAAGTCAAGGGTCAAGGATTTATCTATCCTCTGCAATTACTTTCAAACTTTGAACTTTTTTATTATTGAAACTCTCTTTCCCCCCAAGAAAACTGCTGCATGAAGGTTCAATGACTAGAACACAGGAGTGGCACAACTATAAATGGAGCAAGAGTTAGGCGAATTGCAGGCCCACTTCCTCAGGCTTCTTTTGCCTCTTCACATTGGCACTGACCACATATAATACCTTTGTAGAACCTCAGTGATCAAAGCAAACTTCTGCCCTATGTGGAAGGAGCCTCGGTAGGTGTACAAAGAGTAGGTAGAGGTTACAAAGCCACAGATTCTTCTCCAAGTGAAAATGAAGGGGGCAAGGAAACCATCTAAATAGGTAGGAGAGATCTTACATAGAGGATTCTGTGTGCTACCTTTACAGGTTGGCCACAGAGATCAAAATATGACTATGTTTATTTAAATGACCTGAGAATCCTTAGCCAGATCAATTCGCAGTTTCTTCATCTCCAGCTCTAAAAAGTCATGATATAATGACCTAGAGTGGGCAATAATTAAAGCATTCTTTGATATATAATTTCAAAAAATATTCTCTTACCACTTGGTAGTCACTTCTTCAAGTTGGTAACCACAAAGAAGGGAAGCAACATGAATATGTGTGAAGTAATCAATACCTGTTTTAAGATTCCAGTTCTAAAATTATAAGACAACTAACCTTAAGAAGTTACCAGACTTTCTAGTCATGGTTCTTATCTCTAAACTAAAAAAGAGAAACTATGTTCTTCTACCCTATAGGCTACTACTGTAAGGGTGAAATGATATAAAGGTGAAAATCTCTGGAACTAACCAAAGTATAACAAAAGTACTAACTAAAGTACCAAAAGTAGACTCAGGGTTAAAGTATACTGATATTCAACTTTTACTGAGGAAGTTCCATGAAATAGTTTTTAATATTGAATATTTATTTGAGCTGATATATCCCTAAGTCGGTGACCTGCCAGTCAAGTGTACCATGATTTAGCATCTTGTCTACAGTATTTATTTGTTACACATTTGACATTTATTACATACTATATTAATTTATTTTTGCTTATATATTTTGCCTACTTAGCTAAATTAAAGTATTTGGATGAAGACATATTAGTAAAAATATCCCTTTACTTTTGTTGACATCAATACATATTATTATGATGTGTATTATAATAACATAAATTATTATAAGTAAAATTATGTGATCTGAAATTTTGCCCAAAGAGGATATAATAAAAATAAGGTATAAATCATGGGATACTTCCTTAAGTCTAAATAATTAACTGTAATCATAAAAAAGGGAGAAATGCAGTTGGTTAAAGAGAAAAAGATGATTGCTTTAGACTTACTGTTTCATGAAGAACTGAGGCATCGCAATGAGCAATGTTCCCACACCCATGATGAGGCACCCTGTTCCAATTATTTTTGGCCTGTGAAGTCTGGCTCCAAAGTAGCTAACAAGTGTTATAACTAAGAGGTTCCCTTTGGGGGAAAGAATAAAATGATTATAAGTTATAGTACTTAGAAAAAGTTACCAGCATCCCTGAATGAATATAACTAAATGAATGAATGTCTATAGAAAGTCTGGCCATATTTTGTTTTGACTTAACTGTTTCCCCACAAATATTCCCATCATTTGACTTTTTTTTTATTAATCTAAGATGACTATTGAAATTGTCTTCATACTCATTAATTCAATCATCTTATCCCATCATTAAAATATTTTAATTACCAACCCTTTTACCTCATTTTCATCCATTCTAATTATTTGTCTTTTTAAAAGTGTTTTATCAGTAAATCACATAGTAGAAAACTTCCTTTAGTTGCTCTCTGAAATTGTGTTTGCTGATTCTGAAGAAAACTTTATTATTTTTTTTTATTTGTTAAAGTTTTCTATCAAAATTTCTAAAATTATCCCATCTGCTCTTAAAACATACATATTATATTCTTGTTTTAGATGATATTCCCTATAGAAAAAATAACACAAATATAACTGTACCTCACTTTAAATGAAATCAAACTCATATTTATGATACTTTAAAATTTGTTTATATACTTTTTAGAAAAATATAAGCCTCAAAATAGAAATAAAAATTATTTTACATAAAAATATCAATTGTATAACCTTAACATGTACTTAGAATATAAATTTTATGAAATACAAAATCTCCATAAATATACCCATCTGTCTCTTTAAAAAAAATAATTAAGGAACATTATTGAAGGTGAAAATTATGCTTTTCTAAAAGATCTCTAAAAAAGCAGGTGATAAATTACTTTTAGTTGATAATGGTAATAATTGACTAAACATGTTTTAAGGAAGATATTCTCATATTTTCCTATGTACAAAATTTCCTGGAAGCGGGTAGTGAGGAAAATAGAAACATTAAAAATGAAGAATGTTGGCAGCTCCCAACAGTTTCTGATTCCATAGATCTGGGGGCAGGCCAAGAAATCTGCATTTTTAAAACTAGTTCAAATGTGTTGATGGAAATGGTTCCTGGAACATACTTTGATAAACATTGTTTAGGGTCTTAAGTTTTAGCTATTTTCATTGAGAATATTTTCATTTAGAATATTTAGCTTTTAAGGTACTGCAGTTCTAGGTAGAGCAAGACCTCAGAAATTCCACTGCAATTGATTGTGATGGCTGATAGGTGACCTTGCATTAAAGTTCTCGATGTTTCCAATTTTCTAGCAGGAGCATGTTTCCTAACATCTGTAAGCAATTATCTAACTTACTACTGTTTATTCACTTTGCCAGCGTTAGTCAAGTGCAAAAAGAGCAGAAATTTTTATAGCAATTTTTAATTTTTTGAGGACAATAATAATAGTGAGAAAAGTAGACTGCATAGTGACTCCAGGCTTTACAACTCCAGGAAGAATTAACCTTCTATTAATTTTCATATTAAAAAAAATCGAGTGTAAGATTTCTCATTTGACATTTAAATATTTAGAAAAAATGTTGTATTACATTATATTGATAATTCTGTGTATATTTTTATTAATGTGTCAAAGTAAGTCAACCAAAATAGAATGAAAGTTGACTTTCAGTTTATAATTAATATGTCTCTCTTCCCTAACCCTCCCCACCTCCCACACCACCTCTACCTCACAATAAAGAACTCAATTTTTACAGGCTGTTTGTGTTACATTAGTGGGTATGCCAAATACTACATAGTACCATTTCTGCATCTGTGGTATTTATACAAGTTTTCCTTTACTTAGTATCCTTTCTGAGTCTTCAGAGACACACTTAGAAAATAAATGGTGATAAATGATGTTTAAAAATAAAATAGGATATCAAAATTCTTTTGCATCTACCATCACTAGCCTCTCAAAAAGACATCAGGTCCAGAGAGTTTGAAACTGTTTTACTAAAATGTTTCTAAACTTGCAAGTAACAGATTTTACCTTTCTTCCTCTCTCTAACCACACACAATATTCCAGATAACAGAAGAAAAACTACCCAACTCATCTCATAATACCAATATGTCTTGCCAACCAAAACTGGACAAGGATAATGAAAGAAAGGACCAACAATGGTTTATTCAGGAGTACAAAGTTACCACCAAAACACACACACACACACACACACACACACACACACACACACACACACAACTATTAATTAAAACTCTATATTAAATGATGAAAGGGGACTAATTCCATGATTATTTTAACAGATGTAGAAAAGCACTCAATATAATTAAACATTTATTTATAATAAGAAAAAAATCTGATTATCTTTTAAGGAGTATCTATCCAAAACACACAGAAAACATATTGCTTAGTGGTCATTTTTATTAAAATCAGATATAAGAAAATGAGATGCCCATTGTCATCTAATCACTGTTTCTAATCACTGTAATACTGAGGCCAATGCAATAAGACAAAAAGAAGTATTAACAGATATAAGATTCAAAAGAATAACATAAAATTGACTTATGTTTCATACAGCTGACTGTCTATTCAGAAAACTCTGCAGCAACTATAGACACTCAAATTAAAATTACCAGAAGTTGAACAAGGTTGCTGTATACATATAACATTTAGAAATCAATATTGTACTTAGATGGTATAGCCTATTATACATCTAGGCTATGTAAAATAGCCTATTGCTCCTAGGCTATAAACCTGTACAGCATATTACTATACTGAATATGCTAGGCAATTGTAACACAATGGTCAGTATTTGTACCTCTAAAAATGTCTAATCATAGGGAAGGTACAGTGAAAATACAGTGTAAAAGATGAAAATGGTATAGGGCACTTACCAGGAATGGAGCTTGCAGACTGGAAATTACTCTGGGTGAGTCACAGAGTGAGTGGTTAGTCAATGTGAAGGCCCAGAACATCACTGTACACTGCTGTAGGCTTTATAAACATAGTCCCACAAGCCCTCCCCCTGCTTCCTTCTGACAGGATTAGAAATAGATAAAAGTCAAAGTCATTAAGTCAGTGTTGCTTCATGAGCAGGGATATGAGCAGGACTGATTAGAAATATCAAGGAGAATTTAGCAGGATATGGTATAGATCCCATAATAGTGACTGTCAGGAGAGAAAGAAAGGTGGCCTGAGGATCAATAGAAATTAGAAATTAAGATAGAGAGATAAAGGAACATAGGAGATTTTTCATGTCAATGTGGTTTTAGCCACTGCATGTTGGAGCAGTGGTCAGATTAAGAAACTGTGTGGTATTCATTAAAAAAAGGGTGTTTAACATGGAGAGGGTATAGAACTGAAGACTCAATTTGTGTTTAGTTCCATTGACCTTCTTTGGCACAAAGGGCTCACGCTGGTATTGTATTAATGGAAAAAAATTAAAGTCATTTATGCTTTATTACAACCTGCAAATGTTTCCAAAGTAAAGGAACAGGTTGGCTCCATACTACCACAGAAAGCTTTTACTAAAGTGGAATTGACATTTAATACTTGTTAATGTACTCTTATGGACCTGTGTCCTTGTACAGGACTTAAGTCCTCAACAACAATTTATGGCAATGTACTCTGAAGACCATCAGGCTAGATTGGGAAGGCTGAGTATGTAGTGCTGGGGAGACAGGCTCCTCCGTGTTGAAACAAATCAATAGCTGAGTGATTGAGATGTAATCTCAAAATTGAAGTGCTATGAATAAGAGGAAATTTATTGCCAAGTCTCATGGATATTACTTTAATCAGAGAAGAAAATTTTTTATGAATGACATATTCTTCCATTTTACACAGAAAATACAGCTCCATTAAAATTTGTGGGACCACTGTCATATATGTGGTCTGTGAGTGACTGAAATTGCATATGTAGTACATGACTGTAAACAAATAAAAAATATTCCATGTTTATGAATAGGAAGACTCAATGTTGTCAAAATGTCAGTTCTTCACAACTTGAGTCTACGGTCAATACAATCCAGTATGTTATTTTATGGATATTGATAAACTGACTCCAAAGTTAATATGGAGATACAAAAGATCCAGAACAACCAACACAATATTGAAGAACAAAGTAGGAGGACCCAACTTCAAGGTATACAATAAAGCCACAGTAATCAAGACTGTAATATTGACAAAAGAATAGACAAATAGATCAATGGAACAGAATAGAGAGCCCAGAAACAGACCTATCTAAATATAGTCACTTACCTTTGACAAAAGAGCAAAGTACTATACAGCAAAGATAGTCTTTTTAACAAATGGTACTGGAACAAGTGGACATCCATTTGCTCCAAAATGAATCTAGATGCAGACTTCCTACTTTTCACACACACAAAAAAACTCAAAATGGACTACAGACTTAAATGCAAAACACAGAACTATAAAACTACTTGATAAAATAGGAGAATAAACTGGACTTCCATTAAAATTAAAAATCTCTTCTCTGTGAAGAACAACATCAAGAAAATGAAAAGACAAGCCCAAGAGAAAATATTTGTAAAAGTCATATCAGATAAAGGACTGTTATTCAAAGTATACGAAAAACTTTTAAAAGTCATTAAGAATACAAACAATCTGATTGTAAAAATGGGCCAAATACTTTAACAGACATGCCATCAAATAAGAAACACAGATGAAAAAAACAGCATATGAAAAGGTGTACAACATCATATGCCATCAGGGAACTAACTACAAATTAAAATGGCAATGAGATACGACTACAGACCTATTAAAATGGCCAAAATTTATAACACTAAAGGCTGGTGAAAGTGTAGAGCATTGCTTGTGGATATGCAAAATAGTACTTTAGAAAATACTTTTGTGATTTCTTATAAAGCCAAACATATTTTTCCCACATGATCCAGCAATTGTGCTCTTTTATGTTTACTGGATGGAGTTGAAAACTTACATTCATAGAAAAACCTGCACGTGTATACTTACAGTATCTTCACTTATACTTGCCAAAACTTGGAAAGAATAAAGATTTCTTTCAGTAGATGAATAAATAAACTGTGGTCCATCCAGAAAATGGACTATTATTTAGCACTAAAAAGAGATGAGTGATGAAAAAACCTAGAGGAAACTTAAGTCCATATTACTGGGTGAAACAAGCCAATCTGAAAAGGCTACATTTTATTTGATTCCAACTACTTGACATTCAGGAAAAGGCAAAACTATGGAGACAATACAAAGATCACTGTTTGCCTGAAGTCAGGGAGGAGGGATAGATGAATAGGCAAAGCATTGTATCTGGGGAGCAGTGGTACTCTGTGTGATACTGTAATAGTGATTACATGTCACTATATATTTATTTAATTCCATAGAATGTTCAACTCTGAGAGTGAACTTAGTGTAAATTATGCAGTCTGGATGACAACGACATGCCATTGCAGGTTTATCAAATGTTGTAACAAATGTACCACCATTCCAGTGTGAGATGTTGATAATGAGAAAGGCTATATGCATATGTGGGGGCAGACTGTATATACTTTTGTTCAATTTTTTTGTAAACTTAAAACTGCTCTAAAAAAACACAATATATTTTAAAAAATTGATATCCAGCTGATTACATACTAAAATGCAAAAAGTAAAACTTTTAAATATGTAAAAGATAATATATAAAAAATGTTCAAAACAAATAATTAATATCTGGAAATGTTAGCAGGTCATGATATTGAAAACATTTTATTTTCTTGGCAATTCTGATTGCTGAAGAAAAAAGTCTGTTATAAAAAAAAACTTAGGAAAAAAATGAGTGTCTAGCGTACATTAAATAATAACACAAATTGATGTGAATGGAAAAATGAAGTTGTTCTAAAAAAAAAACAAAAAGAATTGAGAGCTGGAGATGGAGAGAAGGAATAGGTCCAGAACTCTAAAAGGAAGGCATATAGAGAGAAGCAAGATAAGTAAATTAAGATTATGGTCAGAAAACCTGCTTTTCTGAAAAACTATAAATTGTAAACTATAGTAAACATAATGCTTGGGATAAAGTTTTGCAGAGAGAATAAGAAAACTTTAAACCACTTTACTGTATCAAATCCAATAAATAATTTCTATCCTTAGAATGACCTGGAAAAATTGATATAAATTTGGACTCAGAGCCATTTGTCACTTGTTGTCATACATTAGTTCTCTCTAGCAAATATAGATTCTCCCAAGTTTCATTGGAACCTAGAAATCCAAGAAAAAGTTTGAGACAGATTCTTTCTAAGTTTCTTCAGCTTTAAACTGTATTGAAGCAAATGTGATAACCACTACACTACAGAAACAAGATGGGCAACCATATACCAAAATTAACTCGAAATGGATCAAAGACCTAAATATAAGACATGAAATAAATTGCACATAAAAAAAACATAGATACTAAAGTCTTGGATCTTGGATTTTGAAAGGATTTTATGAATTTGACCTCAAAGGCAAGGGAAATAAACACACACACAAATGAATGGGATTATATCAAACTAAAAAGCTTCTGCACAGAAAAGAAACTATCAATAAAACAAAGAGGCAACCAACTGCATGGGAAAAGATATTCCCAAACAACACTTCTGATAAAGGGCTAATATTCAAAATATACAAAGAAATTAACATCTCAACAATAAAAAACCAATTCAATTAAAAAATGAGCAGATGATCTGAACAGACACTTCTAAGAAGACATACAAATGACCAACAGATATATAAAAAGATACTCAGTTTCACTAGCTATTACAGAAATGCAAATCAAAACCTCAATGAGATACCACCTCATGCACATTAGAATGCCAATCATCAATAGGATAAGTAATAACAATCATTGAAGAGGTTGTGGGGAAAGGGAACCCTTATATACTGCTGTTGAGACTGCAAATTGGTACAGCCACTATGGAAAACAGTATGGAGCTTCCTCAATAAGTTAAGACTGGAATTACCATAGGACCCAGCAATCCTTCTTCAGGGTATTTACCCCCCAAATTGAAAGCACTGTAAAGATATATGTGCCCTGATGTTCATTGCAGCATTATTTACATTATTCACTTGTTCTTTTCAAATTTTAAAAGGGAGTCTACAGTCAATTGCTAACCAAAGTCTGAAAGTAGAATTTTCATTACCTGCTTTGCTCTACTGTTCTGTTAACAGAATCTTTCTATTTGTTGTAGGTGACTGGATAGAAACCCCCTTTATGGTTTAACTTTTTCTGAAATTATTATGACAATTTTTCATGGAGTCCATTTGAATTCTTCCAAATTTTGAATCACAGGGCTCCCAGGATATGTGGCTCTTCTGTAAAAACTCTTCTCACATACTTTTAAACTCAAAATATTGGTAGTATCTCACCCTCCTCCAGAAAAGGCTTTCATTCTGATTAGAAACTCTGAAATATGTGATTCATGTAATAGTGAACATGTAGAACTATAATGGTGGTTTCTTGGCGAGAATGAATTGGAATGAGGCTATCCTTTAGTTATGCCTAGAAAACTTGGTACTTACAAGCGAGTCAAGCATCCTCAGTACCTACCAATTTCAAAACTACCATCGATGACTCCCACCAGCGAAGAAGGGATTTCAAACCTTCTCTCTATTTGAGTGATAGTGCTTTTCAGATAGCCTTCTGCCAGTGCTTTGGCAAAGTAAACGAAAGACAAGGCACCTAAGAACACCTGGAAAATATGACAAGTCACACTTAGTCTGACTCTGACTTGATACAACTGGAAACTTACTAAATAAACAAATAACCACAACAAAACCCCAAACCAAGAACAATGAAACGAGCTTGTTATCAAAGGTAAGAAATTATACTAAGAAATTAAAAACCATAAACCAAGCACTTAACATCTTCTCACTGTTGCACAGTGATGATACATGCACCAGCAAACTAAAAAAGCAGAAGTACTAGTCTTTGTGTTTAAGTTCATATTCTAGTTAAATTCATAGTCAAATCCTTATTTAGTGAAAAACTTTTTTTTTTCATATCTGCCTTATGTATTTTTACAAGACCTTGTTCTGTGACAGTGTATCCACAGGGTAGGTTAGCATTTATTTGAAAAAAGCATAAATATCTGTTAAGTGAATATTTGGTATTAAGAAAGAACAGAAACTTGGAGTCACAAGGAGCACCATTTACAAAGCAACACTCCGTCCCTGTGTGGGAATGAAAATTAAATTTTTCATTCCTAAAATGAGAATAGTGTAGATGTTTCATAGATTAAACATTGTAACTGTGCTTAGCATAATATTTGGTACATGGCAGATATTCAATAAATATTAAGTTTCTTTCTCTTTTTGGTTTAGAAGGGGCATTCAAGTAAGCCAGAAAAGTAGTATTTGGTAATTTAACCTATATAATCAGGCAGAGATTGCTTTCATTGCCTGGAAAGTGTGGTTTTAATAAACTGCATCTAGATCACTTTATAAAAAGGAAAAAAAATTCTTGCTTCTAACTATATTATATAGAAAATATCTGGATAGGCAGCCACGAGCAATGACTCCACTTAATTCTTTGTTATTCTTTAGTTCACCACTTGCAGTTTTGTACCCTTTAATTGTTTGTTACCTTTAGTTCACCACAGCATGGCTGTTTCTCCTCTGAGGAGGAATATTCTGTTCTAAAGGAAGGCCTCTTAATAGGTTGCGTTGAATTTTTGCGAAATAACTGGATATTTTCTTTGGATGAAGTGTACATTATGAAAATATTTCTTGACTCTGATCTGTCAAAGTTTATTTTAAAAAAGAAAAAACAAAAAAATATTTTATTCAAAAGCACACAATTTATTAAATAGACATAATTCGATGTGAAGGTGGCTTATTGTACCACAGTAAGTTGGCAAAGTTTTTCAATTAAAATTGACCAAGATGTTTGATTAACTAATCCTGCTATCAGGACTCTGTTGCCAGCATTCTTTCTCAATCTCTCCAGTTTAAGCCTCATTATGGCAAAGAATAAATAAATGTTGCCTTTGGAATAAATAACGAAGCAGAATTTTGCTAACTTTGTGGTCTTGCCAGCTTAAACTAGGAGCATGCAGGAAAGGAAGAAGAGGAATTCAACCATTTGAATATTGCCTTATTAGAAGTTAAGTATTTCAAGCCTGTAAGTCTATCTTCTTAGCAGAACTGATAGAAAACATTGATGCCCACTTTAGATTTCTATAGCATATTATAATTCCTACAGGTCTGTAGGAATTATGGCACACACACAAAAAAAGAGGACAGGTGTGTATCATTTTAGTTTGAAAAATGAGGAAGCAGCAAAATTTGTGTCTCAGGCTTAGATTTAATTTAAGCAAAAGTAGTCTTTGGCCTGCCTTAAAGTATGAAGGATGGCATCCCTTTTCTGTGTCTGATTTCCCCTCCTCCCTGTCTTTACCAAGTCCTGGACAGGTTCACATACTCTGAATCTATTTTACCCCTGTTCACATCAATATTTACATGTCTTATGCCCAGTTTCCTTAGGATTCCACATGGCTTCATGCCTACCTGAGAAAATAATGTAAGTGAAAAAATTAAAAAATAAGATAATGTCTGAATCACGCAAAATTGATGATGCATTTGTATGTTAATAGAGATCCTCTATGTTTTCATCACACTGACTAAAGAAATAATGTTAGAAGTAAAATTTTAAGTACTGTGGTAGAAGTTTAGGTTTATTCTGCCAGTGTGGTATGTTACTGAGTTAAATGTCAGAAGAAAGACCTAAACAATTGAAAAGTGGAGAAGATCTTTTCAGGGAGTGGGAAATATGTCAAGAAGGGTGTGGTAAGGGCCTGATTTAAAAAGAATCATTGTTAGACTTTTAGATTATTTGATTGCATAAACATACATAACTTTAACTTTTAAAATATGGAAAAACGAAAGTGAGTGAAACAGGATAAAAATTTTAAAACTCAAAAACTAAAGTAGATAAAGAGCTGATAATGCTAAACAAACTCAAAAGACAAAACACAAGAATACAATATTAATGAAATACAATATAGATACTTCAAAGTATAAAACAAATATAATGTACAATATAGAGAAATAACTTTAAAATTTTGACAAAATGAATAACTTTCTGGCAAATATTAATTACATGTATTGACACAAACTGAAAGAGAAAAAAAGCCAAGGAAGACATTAACAAAATTTCTCTGAAACTAGCTCCTAAACAAAAATACTAAGGACAGATGACAAAATAGGAGTGCTTTACCAAGAGCTATCCTTCAAGGAAAGATAGTAGATAAAGGAAACACGATAATAGTCTCCATTTATTTGACAAAACTAGAATTACCTTAATAACAAAAAGGAAAACTTCAGACCAAATTTAGACATTCTAAAATCTTATGTAAAATGCTAGTAATTTCAAATTCTATAATTTTTTTATAATTAAGATTCAGTTTTAAAATATGACAATATTAAATCTATATTTACCAAAATCACCACATTAAGAATTCAAAATGTTGTATATGTATATCAAAACATCACATTGTACACCTTAAATACATACTTTTTTGTCAATCATGCATTAATAAATGTAGAAAAATACAATTCAAAATCAAAAAAAATAAAATCTCAGTATATGTAAAACAGCAGGTGATAAAATTCAATGTCTATTCCTGATTATAAAAAGACAAATTCTAAAAAGCTAATAACACTGAGATTCTTCTTTACCATCTATCTGATACCAACAGAAGACTTTGTCACTAAAACTACTTTTCCAGAGAAATATTTAGCCAGAACAATGATAAGAGATTTGACAAAATATTGGGTTATACAATGTTAAATAGGTTTCTTTAGTACAAAATTACTGAGTACCTCTAATTAAAGTTCTGGAGAAATCTGCTGCTTATAATGGAAAAAAAAAAAAAAACAATAAAAATAACTGAATGTTCAACAAATAATATATTCATGCAATGAAATATTTTGAAGACCTTAGAAATTAGTGTAAAGAAGTAAATATAGTTATATAAAGCTATTTCTATCGCAGAATTAGTTTTAAAATACATGCTAATAAACAGCATAAATAACATTCTATTTTATAAAAGAAACACACATATTCACATATGTCTATACATAGAAAAAAACATAAAAAATTTATTAACAAAATGTTAACATATTATTTCTGGTTGGTGACATTGCAGATGATTTTTAAAAAATGTTTTGTGTGTCCATATTTTCTTTCTAAGTTTTTTATAACAAACATCAATTTCTTTTATGAAAAAATATTTTAACATATTAAAGATATAAAAAATCACCAAGCAAGAAATGTATAAATCTGAAAAAAATTTAAATACAAAATGAGTAATATTAAATTCACAGTTTAAAATGGAATCCTCTTTCAAGAACTAAATTATATAATTCAAATTGACCTGCTGTTTTATAAGTTTGGATATATTATTTCCCATCAATCATAATACAGCCAGTGATAAAAAAATATAAATAGCTTTATAATAGAATTACTATCACTTAACACTAACCATATCTTTAAAAGATTAAAAGGGTTATATTTAGAATGCTAACACTAAAAAGAAAAAATAATCATGTTAAAATTCTATATTAAAAACTTGAGACACCAAAACACGTTGTCTTCTTATAGTTGAAGATGTTGACACAAAAATCACTCTAGAATCCAGGAACAATAAAAAACAAGAGAACTATAGTCATTCTAGTTCATGTTGTGTTAGATTAAAATGACATCCAACTTAAAATATTGATACTACATAGTTTTACTGAAACTATAACTCCTGCTTGATGGCTAATTTGCATATCACCTCAAGTATAGTCAATTTCAATGAAGCTACAGTTTATGAGCATTGAACTTTTCATTCCTCTGTGAAAAGAGGGGGAAAGAGTTCAATGACTTTAATAGAAAGATTCTTGGGGCCTGCAAGTGCTCTTTCTTTTCTCTGTTTGCCATAGCAGAATAGAACAGGATAGAACACACAGTTATTTAGAAAGATTTGCATCCGAGTAGATCCTTAATTGTTCCACCACTTGAATAGATTATTCCAGGAAATGAATCCTGGCAAAGATTTTATCTGACACCCTGGATTGGAGTCTAACTTACTCTAGAGGCCAGAGAAAAATAAGCGAAGAGGTTTTTCTTTATTTTAGTCAAAAAAAAATTGAATTCTCTGTTCATATGGGTTTGAAAATCAATCTTCTGGTATTTAAAGAGCTCAGGTGGCCTAAAAATGTTGTAGATGGAGCACACTGATGCACTCACTGATCCTCTGTGCCCTTTTCCTGTGACAGACCACCCAACAGTCAGCCTCCAAAGACTGCCATAGACTGAGAAAGGCAGCCACTTCCCAAAATTCTCTCCTCTTAGTCATCTCACATGAGGAAAACTTCTCTACTAGCTATCTTCTGGACACTAGATTCCTTCACTTCAAGAGGGGAAATAACCCCATGGTACTTACTACAAAGGAATGTGTATTCTGTGGAAAGCTGATCCTCCAATGTGAGTAACTGTCAGAGTCAGATTTAGTAGGTACTGTTTTTTTGTACCAGGTGATTTATATACCTTTGGCTAATCTTAAAAACAACCTAACAAGGTTAGCATTATGATTTCTATTTTAAAGAAAGTGATATGGCTCACAGCAGTTAAGAAACGTCAAAAACTACCCAACTAATAAGCATCAAGAGTCAAAATCTGAACCTGGATCTGAACCTATATCTGAGTGTATCTGGCTTGTTTAACCAGTCTCTTCTTCCATATCCTCCAACCTAACAAGGGACCCAGCAATTTCCATGAAGTGTTATGGCTAAGACAAGAAGTGCAGAACTCAAGGATGTCTTTACCTCTCTTCTGTAAGAATCTGACATGATCGTCATAAAACATTAAAGCAGAGAACTATATCTTACCTGGAGGTGGAGATCAAAGACAGCCAATTCCTCTCAAGGGTGGACTGCACTCCACAGACTGAAAGAGGAAACTGGGGTGAATGCTACAGCAGCTCTGAGCAGTTCTGTCAGGTGGGGAGAGCCTAGATGGACACAGACAGAGCAGATTAGGGGAAGAAAAAGATGAAGGGCATGGTCTCACCCTTGGGCAATCTCTTTTCTTTCTGCTTCCCTCCTGGCCTCTTTTCTCTGGCAGTCGACAGAGAACAGGCCACGCTGACAAAGCCACTGACGTGCATCTCAGCTCCCAGGGCATAGAAAGAGCTGAAGCCTTTGAGCCATTTCTTTGCAATTTGCTGCAAGTTTAAGGCCACACGTGATAAAGCTTTCTTTATTGGAGAGAGTGAAAAAAGAAAAGACCACTTGTGATCTTACTTGCTGATTCCCAGAAAACACAACTCTGCAGGGGGCAGAGGGTAAGGGAACAGAAGCAGGAGGAGGGACGGAAGTTTGTAACAAAGATCCCTCCTTCTCCTTCCAAGAAGTTTTAAAGCCAGGGCTCCTTGAAGACATCGCTGGGATCCTTCTGTTAAAAAAAAAAGAAAGAAAGAAAGAAAGAAAAGAAGAAAAAGAAAAAAGAAAAAAAAAGTCTCCTGGACTAAATCTCTGTGTGGTTTCTTTTCCCATTGAGACCCTAGAGTCTAGAGATACAGAGACAATGTTTCAGGTCAGGATCAAGACTCTAAAGATCTCTCTCCAGAAAGAGTTGATTCTCAAAGAGATATGATCTGTTCACATTCTAAAATTTTCTGAGCCTTAAAAATAAAAAAATCAGAAGAAAGAAATGTTGGGTTTTCTGGCATTTAATTGTTTATTCTATCTAAATTCCAAGAAAAGATAACTCCTTGCAATTCTACAATTCTAATCAATTCTTTTTCGAAGAGTATAGTTTAGAGGATTTTGAGCAGTATTAGTTTTCTTTCTTAAAGGAATATTCAAGATTCACCATACTCTTAAATGAGTCTCAACTTCTGCCTTTGCAAAGCAGAATTTTCATTAGAGAGTTAGTTACAAGATTGTTTTAAGGATTAAATTATATCTGTATTCAAAAGTACATTACAAGTAACAAAGCACTAAATAACAAGAAAGGTATCATTACATATATGGTCAGGATCATTGATCAATAATAAAATATTATATGCACATTTTACTATAAAAGAAAAATAAAAAGATGAAAGGAAAATAATAAGCCTTGCAATGAAGCAAGGGTGTGTACCATACTCTGAAAGAGCAAGTATTTTGTTTTAGAAATCAAACCAACCTTTGCCATAAGAAATAATGAGCAACATCTTAATAGGTCTTTCATGTTCAGTATATACAACAGTTGGTCATTGATGCATTAAAGGGAAGACACTATTTACCAGTAAAAAGTGCAAAGGGCCTACTTTTCCTCCCCCCAAATACAATTTTCTCCTGAGAGTATAAGCTGGTCTATTCCCAACTTGCTCAAATTCACTCTTTAAACATGATGCCTTTCTGACCTCTACTGTCTACTGTTAATATTACTATTTTGAATAACATTATACTTACTTTACATGATTTTTAGAGTTTCTTCTGTGCAGCCTTGCATTGGATGTATCCTACTTTCATACACTAGACCAAGGGTCAGCAAACTTTTTCTGTTAAAGATCAAATAGTAAAAACTTTAGGTTTTGCAGTCCATGTAATCTCTATTACAACCACTCTGCCATTGTGATGTTAAATTAATGATAAATTAATTAACTATAAATGAATGAGTTTCCTAGAGCTGCTGTAACAAAGTACCACAAACTGAATGATTTAAAACAACAAAACTATTATCTCACAGTTCTGGAGGCTAGAAGTATAAAATCAAGGTGTTGGCAAAGCTATGATCCCTCTGAAACCTTTAGGGGAGAATTCTTCCTTGCCTCTTCTACTTTCTGATATACAATTATTGTGGGATACGATTCTGCTGACATTGTTGGCATTCCTTGTCCTGTAGATTCATCACTTCAATCTCTGCCTTTTATTATTCTATGCTATTTTCTCCCTGTGTCTGTCTTCTGTTCTTAAAAAGACACTAGTCATATTGAATTATGACTTGCTCTAATGAGCTAATCTTAACTTGATTACATCTGCAAAGACCGTATTTCTAAAAATTAGGCCAGGTTGACTGATACAGGAAGTTTTTTTTGGGGGGTGACACAATTCTTTTCATTTCACTTCTTACCTGTGTTGAGTTTCATGTAATCATTTTAATCGCTCACTTCCATACAGCCACAATTCTCTTGTTCATCTGTTAATGTGTTTTTTTTGGCAAATCACACCTGAGTTAGATCCAACTTTTTGTCTACTCTTATGTTTGCATCTACACTGTTTTAAATAGTTTGCATCTATACTGTTTTAAATAGTTACTCTCAGGGCTTGTTTTGAATTTGGTCCATTAACCTCACTGGGCCTTACAGACATTGTTAAACATAATACCTTTTAACAACCCAATCACTTTCTCTCTCTCCTGAACAACTTCTTTCTTAAACCTTCACACTTCTTTTCCAACTATTATCAGCTAATGACTTTGCTTAAGAAATTCACTGAGGACATAAAAAAAATCAGGAGAGAAATATTGCAATCTGCCATCATCACATTTACCATCCATCTACACGTATATTCATATTGCCTGTCTTCTTTCCTGTCTCTATGAATGTGCGGCCCATGTTTTTAAGATGAAGCTTTTGTCTATACTCTGCATTTAAAATTCCGATTCTCCAATTCTTTCCCAATAACTCTAAGTAGTTTTTTGCCTCTCCCACAACTATTTTCATCAATAACGTCAAAGGCTTTCACATTATTAAATCTAGTGATCAATTCCAAGATCTCAATTTAATTGATCTATTAACCAAATTGTACACCATTGAATGTGCCTTTCTATTCAATCCATTTTCTTCATTGGTTTTCAGAATACCACCCTCCCTTGGTTTTCCTCCTGCTTTAGTGATCATTTGCTCTTAATCTTCATTGCTGGAGTACCCCACAGGTCAGTCCTTGGAATATCTTTTTTGCTCTATCTATACTTATTCTCTCAGTTATCTCTTCTAGTCTCATGGCTCAAAATATCATTAATAAGATGAATGAGTTTAAGAAAAACTTTGTAGTCTCTAACTGAATTAAGAGTTTTCTGTCTGAATTATATATATATATCTCAGCTCTCTGCACTGAAAAGGTCTAAAAAAAGAACCAAGTACCAATAAGTGCAACCAGCACTGAAATGAGATAAAAAAGGAACCATGTTGTCTTCATGTTTGATTGTTACCAGATTCAGGGATACAGATGGGCCTGGAATACCTTGTCATACCAAGAAGCAAGGAGGCCTTGAAGACTAGATAGTGCTAAAAACACTCAGGGGCAACTTGAATAGACTCTTGCTAGTCAAATATAGGAAATTTTGAATATCAATAAGAATAACTATAATAATTGAAATATATAAAATGTATAAATTTGTGAATCCATGTAATAACTTTACAAGAAAAAAAATCACATGGTCTACTTTGTATGTTTCTAAGGTACCACTTAAGGGGAAAATTGCATTTTTCCTGTTCTTTCTATTCATTATGCTCACTAAAATTTTTGAAGTATAAAACAAAATTTCTCTCTATGGATATATTCAGACTAATAAATGAAAAAATATAATTACAATATCATAATTTTCAAACCCCTATTGAATTAATCCATTAGTGCATTAATGAATAAAAATAATGGTCATCAATGATCAACAATTTCACAAAAAAGAAACATCCATCTTGGTGGAAGTTAGAAACTTAAAATACCACTTTTGAAATAGCCCTCCTCTTTACTTAAAAAAAACAAACTATTCTTATCAAGCCTTGGTCTAGAATGAAACAATAGTTTATAAGAAATACAGAGAAGAGAAGAGCATATCAGCTGACAATACAGATGCAATCAGCAAAAGTTCATAATGGAGAAGCTCAATAAGACAAAAAAATCATTTTTTTCCCAACCAAAAAATGCAAGGGAAAAAGGAGATGGGCCTGATTAATAAATGGGCCAAAAACCTTAATAGATAACTCACCAACAAAGATATACAGATGAAAAATAAGCATATGAAAAGATGTTCTGCTTTATGTTGTCATCAGGAAAATGCAAGTTAAAACAACAATAATATACCTAAATACTCATTAGAATGGCCAAAATCCAGAGCATTAATAACACCAAATTCTAGTGAGGATGTGGAGCAATAGCTGGAGGAAATGCATAATGGTACAGCCACTTTGAAAACAGTTTGGCTGTTTCTTATAAACCTAAGCATATTCTTACCATATAATCAAGAAATCATATTTACCCAAAGGAATTGAAAATTAACAGCCACGTCAAAACTTGCACACAGATATTTATACCAGCTTTATTCATAATTGTCAAAACTTGGAAGCAATCAAGATGTCCTTCGGGAGATGAAGAGATGTAGTCTACTCGGACAATACAATATTCAGCACTAAAAAGTATTCAACCATGAAAAGACATGAAGAAACTTTAAATGAGTATTAATAAACATAAAAAGTCAACCTAAAAAGGCTACATACTATTTGCTTTTAACTATATGGCATTTTGAAAAGGCAAAACTATGGAGACAATAAAAAGTTTAGTGATTCCCAGAGGTTGGTAATGGGAGCAGGTGGAGAAAAAAAAGATTTTTAGGGCAGTGAAAATACTCTATATGACACTAAAAATGATGAATACATGTTATTACATATTTGTCCAAATCGATAGAATGTACAATATGAACATTGATTATAATGTAAATTGTGAACTTTGGTTAATTATGATGTGTCATGTAGGTTCATCAGTTGCAACAAATATACCACTCTAGTGGGAATGTTGATAGTGAGGGAGGCTGTGTGTGTTTGGGGGTGGGAGGAAAGCAGGAGGTATCTGGGAAATCTCTCTATCTTCTTTTCAGTTGTGCTGTGAACCTAAAACTGCTCTAACAAAATTCTTAATAGAAGAAAAAAAGGAAATAGGATGGAAATTATATGTAAAAAAATTTAGGAATTGAATCGCTATTGTATAAATTCTCAATTTATACAATTGAATCGCTATTGTATAAATTGTCAATTTATACAATAGCGATTCAATCCTTATTTGTGCCCCTATTTAAAAAGAAATAACCAATAACAAAATTTTATAATCTTATTGAAAAATTTATAACCCGAGAAATATGAACATTGGGTGGGTATTTGTTATATTGAGGAATTTGTGTTAGATTTTTTAGAGACGATAAAGGTATTATTGTTTAAGGCATGTATCTTTTAGTGGTAAATACTAAATCATTCACAAACAGATATTATGTCTTAGATATTTTCAAAATAATTTTGGTGTTAAATATTTGGAGGTATAAATGGAACAAGACAGGCCATGTTAACTTTATGGGCTGGGTGATGGATACATAGTATGTAGTGTACCATGTCTGACTTGAATATGTTTAAAAAATTTACATAATTGAAGTTTAAATAAATAATAGATATGTATAAACTATTAGTGGATGAATTTCAAATTTCTTTTTTTAATTGGCCATAAGGACACAACTGTTATATATTCATAACTTTTGTTTTCTACTATCCATCCCATGTTTTCTTTGACCTTACGCAATACTTCATTTAGTTCAAGGTTTTTACTGATGAAAATTATCCCAAACTTCATTACCAAAAAGGCAAGGTTCTTAGTGATCTTGCCTTTATCGGGTTGCTCTAGTTTACCACTGTATTTACTATTTAACATGGCAGTACTAAAAGGCTCCACAGAGAATCCTCTGGGTTCTAAATATGATCTTTCCTGCCACTATGTTGTAATAGAATCCAATTTCAGCTTGATAAATTTGGATTAATTACTTCCTCTTTTGATGGCTCAGTGACATGAAAAAACAAAGTGGCAGGGTTATGAAAATAACACATCCTTTGATAAAAATGTTCCTCACTTGGAAACTACTCCCTCTAAACCAGCAAAACCAAAAGTTTTAGAGGTAGAAAACAAACTAAATTGGTTATTAGATATAATAGTGAGGGGAATAATTCCTACTTCTACTCTTTAATTCCAATATGTACACTCTCTGTAGAACAAACAACAATATATAATGGTAGATGGTTAAGACTATACGTTGCCTTGTAACCAATCACATCCAAATCATATTGGGGTTACAGCTGGCACTCTAACTCAATTTTTAGTAGGGTGTTCTGATATTCTCAAAACTGTGTCTTTCTTGCTTTCCTCATTGCTCTTGCTGGCTTTTACAATTGAACATCCAATTCCATTATGCATTTCCATTATTGAAACAACTGTGTGGGCCACATACCCTCATTATCTTCACTGTATCTCTCATCCTTTTCTTGATTTGTAGCAAGTAGAATTATAGTTCCCAAAGGTGTCCACCCCATAATTTCTGGAAAACTATAAATACATTAAGTTACATGGAAAATGAGACTTTTCAGATATAATTAAAGCCCTTAAAATAGGGAGATTATCTTGGGTTATTTGGGCCAAATGTAATCACATGGGACCTTAAAAGTAGAAGACTTTCTCTAGCTGGAAAAAGAAGAGATATGTCAGAAGAGGAAGTTATAAAGTCTCCCAGTATAAGAAAGTATCACATGCTGTTGATGGTTTAAACAGGTAGGTGAGAGGAGCAGTGCCAAGAGGCAGGTAGATGACCTTAACAAGAAGAGAGAGGCTCCAAGAGGACAGCCAGAAAGGAAATGGGGACCTCAGTACTATAAATACAAGAAACTGTATTCTACCACCTAAATTCAGCTCAGAAGTAGATTCTGCGGACTTCTGAGATGATCCCAGATTGGTAAACATTTGATTTTAGTCTTGTGAAAGACCCAAAGCAGAGAGTACAGCCAAGCCCATCTGGACTTCTGACCAACAGAGCTGTGAGCTAATAAACTTGCATTTTTTTAAGTCACCAAGTTTGCGGTAATTTATCGTGGCAGAAACAGAAAACCAATACATCATCTCTAGCTACTTTGAATTCCCAGGCCTTCAGTGAATTCACCTCTGGTATCTGGCAGGAAAAAAAAAGTCAAATTGACAATAAAGCAAAGAGCTGTCCCCTACCCCTCACTCCTGCATCCTACAAGCGCTAACTACAAAGCATGAAGCAATCCCCTCCAGCTATGTCTGGTCCTGTTAGCCCAAAGGATCACAGACAGTATGGGCAGCTCGACAGTACCTCAAATCTGACAGATTTCAGCAGAGGTGGACTTGGGGCTTTTTTCTTAAGCCAGCATTGACTTCAGAAATGATCAGGATACAAAGTAGCTCCCGGATTAAAATAAGTCAAGGCTTATTTCTTAAATCTATGCTAATAAGTAAAAATTTTCTAATTATTTAAGAATTTCATTTGTCTTTTTATTTTCACTGGTTAAAGCATGTTACCTATACTCCAAGCTCTACCTCATGTGTCCAGTAAGTGTAGAGGTGGTGTGGAGAGCTGGAAACACCACTCTGATCTCTGAGGTCTTCTATTTCAGGCAGTAGATGTGGCCATCCCTTTCCTCTAGCCTGAGTCTCAGGCTCCATTAGAACTTACCCATGTGACTCCTCTTATCCTACCATGTAAATTAACTCTTCCTCACTGGAGACCAGTTTTGACAGAACCTAACTGCACAAAGAGATGGAGGTTCAGACTGTATTATCCAGCTAACAGAGCATCACCATAAGAGGAAAACCCTGGGAGATGGATAAAATTTACAACTAAAAAGGACATAGTCTTGCCCTGTCATTCTATGTATAGTTGGAAGAATGTGTGTGCATGTGTATGTGCACGTGTGTGTGCGTGTGTGTGCATGTGCATGCAAAGGGAGAAGGCACATGTATGTACACAGAATATATAATATGCCCAAGATATAGAAATATAAGTGATAAATGGCTGGTTCCTTTCATGGAGGTTTTGTCCCATAGTTAATGGGAAAAGAAAAATAAGGAACAATTAATTCCTTAGCAACTTTAAGTGAAATCACATTTTGCTTTTGTTTGTTTCTGAGGACTATATTTGAATTAATTAAAATACTGAGTGTTTTGAATCATTCAAAGTTTCCTAAAGCTCTTCAAACATGCAGAACAAACTTAATTCTGTCTGTACAACCAAATATTACATGTGCATAGGGGTCCCATGTACATATGGCATCCACAAAAAATCTTTATAGGATAAACTGCAGCATTTATAGGATACATAGCAACATTGTCTTTTAACAGGACTCTACAAATGAATGTTAGAAATTTGAATATCTTGCTTTTGGTACTAACTATTTAATTAGAGAAAGAATATAGTTTAGCTACAGAAAGTTAGATGAAAGTTAACATGGCTAAGAATTCATCAGTAGTAGGGAGGGAGAATGGCCATGAAAATAGAAGCCCTCAGGAGTCTTTGGAAATTATAAGGCCAATGGTTTTCATACTCTAGAATAGGCTGGGTACAACTACTAAATCTGAATATGAGAGGAAAGGATGCCTTTAAAGGGCTGGGTGGAGGACCTAGGTTGTACAAATAACTACATCAAACATGCTGCCAGAATTATATTTATATTATACATTATTTTCACATTGCAATATCCATATCCACTACTGTGACACAAGTGTAATAATTTTGAGTATATCTTTACTGTAATATTAATATATATAAAACCAAGAGGCACTTCCAGTAAATCTGGGGAAAAAAGGAGCATTCTTATAGTGTCTAAGCTAAAAAACAACAAAAATAAATACAATTTATATAATTTTTTTCTGTACAGATTCTACTTTTTACAAAACATTTAACAGCCATTAACCATTAACTATGTCGTTTAACAAATACATGTGATAGGACGATACGAAGTATTGCTACACATATTAAGTACAAGACACAGGTGAGAGGACAATTTATTTTCAATTGCAAAGTGATCACTTAAATCCAATGCCTCATTCTTGGGTTTCTATGAGTTGATAAATTTGGAAAGTTATTAATAAACAGATTCAGTTGTTGAAATTGATGAGAATCACACTGTCATGTACATATGACATACCCTACACTGTTACTTTGGTTGGCAGTTATTTGAAAATATTGCTTTTTTTAGGAATATTAAATTAAATTACTCCAATACTCTGGTTTACACATATTCTACAAAGTCACATATTTGAAACATGCTAATTTTAACTTTCCAGTGATTGTTTTATGTCAGGAAGAGGTAACAACTGATCAGAACAACTTGCTCCATCGGGAATCAACACATTTTAACACTAAAAAACCTAATCGAATTAACCAAATCAAAACAAAAACACTCTGGATTCCAATTAAAGTATTTTTAGTACTATACTCTAATATCATTATAGAAAGCTAGGGAGAATCTCATTTTAATTATTTTCCATCATTTAAAAATATTTATCAAAGCACCAATTTTCATTTTGTGACTTGCATAATAAAAATCTCTAGGTGGGTTCAGTGATATCTATTTCCAGTGCTTGTCAACTAACAAATTGTCCTTGTTGGAATAAAAATGGTGTAAGTTCTTCTGTGAGACTATACTAAGAAATGAACTACACTCACAAATGAAAAACAAACACCAGTTAAACAAACAAATATGATAAAAAAATCCCATGCAAATATTGTATAGAGTATTAAAAATAGTGATTTTCAAACTAATGAACAAATGTATACTACAGTTCAAGCTATTTAAATCCCACTAACAGGTAATATATAGATATGTTAGGGTTATTATTTAAAGATAGCAACACCATAGTACAGGATTATGCTTATAAATAGCTAAAACAGAGTATCTGATATAATATGGGTTTTTTGAGTCAGAAAAATAATCAAGTTAAATTGCTTTAAAAGGTGAATGCAAATTCTGTCAGCCAACAAGTTATATGTATATAGACAAAAAAATCTTTAAACATTTATTTTTAATTTCACATTGAACCATCTAAATAGTTTGCTATTATATAGGGAGTAAAATTACTAGAATTACAAACAAAACAAAAACCTTCCCTTCAAAAGGTATTCAAGCAGTGGTTCCTAAGTTCCATGGGTGAATTCATGTGTAGGTGCTGATTGTAATAAAAAAAAATCAGCATTGAAATATAAATCCATTATGTCTCTTTACTCCAGAGTAGCTGAAAACTAAATTAGTTTGTTGGAAAATGGAGATGAGCCTAGAATTTTTATGTAGTGTTCACTCCCAATCCACAGCTGTCTTTTATCTTTTAGCTTTTTAGTACAGTGGGCTGCACAATGAAACTAGGTGTGCCAAGATAGAACTTGAGGTGAAACACGGTGTCATCACAGCAGATGAGAATTTCTGATTATTTTTTCTTTACTAACTTTGAGTTGAAGTAAAATTGAAGAGAAGCCATATTTTTCTCCTGCGTTTGATTTTTTTTTTTAGAAAATAGGAAGAATTCCCTGCTGTAGTCTGTTTCATTTGCTGTTTCATTTGAAATAGATATTTCTACACGAAATTTAGTTAAAGCATTAAGTCTTTAAAAATATTTTTTATTACTTTTCTATTTATAAATTTCAAATTCCAACCTAACATTTGGTTACTCTTGGCAGATGGATGTATAAGTGTGGTTTATTGACTAGTGAGCGCTTCACCTGTGGAAGTCAAGATTAATAAGATTTAATTTTCTTAGTAAGAAAGATAAGTATTTAGTTTTTTAATTGTTAGAATTTAATTAATAACCTATATTAATGGATCATATTTTTAAAACAACCTAAAACATGATAAACTGATGGATAGCACATGCCTTTTCCTTGGAATAACTCAGAAGAACTCAGACTATAATTTGTACAATTATTCTAATTAAATTATTGGACTAAATTTATTTTTATTTATCTCATATATTTATTGGACCCTTCATAGAACATTTTCCTCCCTGAGATATGAAAGACATTAATTAGAAAAAGAAGTAAATAGTCTTCTTTCCAGTTTTGTTACGTAATACTAGTTCTATCAAAATATTTAGCATCTTTATACCATGGAATGTCATGTTGCGGGTTTTGTCTTAATTGAATAAAAAAAGTTTAACAGCTTTGATCAAAAGAAAGAAAATCATTTTTAAGTATTTGCAATACTTACCTGAGGATTAGATATTACTATCTTTCAACAATTTTATTTGTATGATTAAAAATGTCTTGATATGAAGCAATATGGAAATCTGTATGATTCAGTATTTCTTATCAATAAAGAGAAGGCTTGCCTTTTCTTCTGTATTTCACAACTCCTCAAAAAGCAGAAATCCACAGATACCAACATCTGTCAAGGTAATCAAACTTGTAAGCACAATATGGAGAATTTGGATTCTTTTAAGAGCATTACGCATATGTCAAAAGTCAATTTTGTTTTCCATCTACAAATCACTTCATATAGTTTATATTCTTACCTGCACCAAAGTAATTTATACTGGATTAGTATTTTGGAATCAGCAGATTAAGTTCCAACAACAAAATGAAGCCTTAATCTTCAGTTGTGTATCTTCTAAAAAATTTAGCAATAATACTTATTATTTTTGTCACCACTGTTAACCTGCTGTTAAGATGACTGGATAGTCTGAACATAAAGATCAGTTCAGATAAGATGAAAAGCACCCTTAGGTAAGATAAAAGCAGCATCATTTTCAGAAATGAAATGTGTTTAGGCAAGTTGCCCAACATCCGTGGGCATAATATACACTGAAAAATATTTGTGTTCTTTGACAGGGTTCATTAGTGTGAAACATACAAATGCTTATAGAAACCTCAATTTAAGCTCTTTATCAAATGCATAGCTTGTAGTTTTACTCAGTACTTATAGTTTAATTAATTTGCCCCCAAATTTCCATTAAGAATTTGAATATTTTCTAGAGAAGCATACTGATATGAATATAGGACCTAAAACTGGTATATTTTCCTCTGATTAGAAATTTTATTAATAATTAAATTTTGGAATGTGCTCTTCACCTAAAATTGCTAATCTTCTTCCTAATTTAATGTTGTATTTTGTCGACCAAATTAGAAAAAATGCATTGACATTATAAAGAATTTCATAGTTTTACTTCATGAAGGAGTCATGAAAAAAATGAATGATTTAGAATAATGGTCATAAAACATATTCCTGCCTGTTAGGAGAGTAAGTGAATGGAAGAAACTCAGTTTGTTTTCAAAGTATATAGATACTTTAGCTATAAATTGTCTGGAGTTGAGCTATCACCACTTGAAATTTTATTAATTCCCCCCACACACACATTACTGATAATCTTTAGTATAAGGAGAATCTTGATTTACTCTATATTATAAAAGTTTACAGAATTGTTTTACTGCCAGTTTATAAGGCAGTATACTTCCAAAATGGCATATAAGCTAGAAAAGACATTAAGTAGGAATTGGGGTTAGAAGAAAAAAAATGATTAAGACTCTCATTGTGGTTTTAATTATTATTTTAGAAATATTAAAAATGACAAGGACAGTGGAGATCCTCATACTGACATAGATAGAAGCACCAAAAAGACCTCCCAAAGTGGAATAGAAATAATTTTTTTGATGACTCTCTTCTCATCAGCCAGTTGTTCATCACACAAATAGTTCACTTTTGTAAAGCAGTCATTTCAAACTTTAGTCTTTATTTACAATGATAATTTTCATATCTTTATTACTTATAAAATAATTTATATTTTTTCCATCATTTAAACAAAGTATAGGCCTGAGTCTCTTGCCTTTTGCACAGCTTTTACCTTCAAAGAAAGTTCTCTGGGGACGAGATAGGGACATCAGGAAACGCAAACCAAGAGAGGCAGGGAACATGAGGAAATCGCAATACATACACGTAATACGAACAGTCTACACGACACACAAACCCTTTTCTTTAGTTTTACTGGGATTGCAATGGTTAGGATTTGTTCGGAATTCCATCAAAATGGAACAGACAGAATTTGGTACTCTGCTTTTAGAAAGTGAGTATTTTCTTAAACATGAAGAAATTCCTTGTCAGATGAAGACCAATATGGATATATCTCTGAATAAGCTACTGTCTTCATCTTCTACTGAGAGCAAAACCAGGTCTTATATAAATGACAAAAACAAACTTTATACTTGTATAAAAAAAACCCTAAAGTGGTGTTTTCACCAAAGAAACAATATTCTGAAAGTTGGCTTAGGTAAGTGGAAAGGCATAGTATCAGCATGCCGGAAATGACATCAATTACACTCAGGTATACCTGGTCCTTTCCGTAACAGGGAACAATTAGTAGCATCAAACTCATCATTTCCAGCTTTTCCTACCATTGGTTTTATGGTTTATTCTACAATTATCCTTTCCCCTAAATGAGCTAGAAATTCCTTCATTTGAAAGACCTGAGTTTATCTAATGGCACCTATAAATAGACTCATATAAAAATGTAGTAAATTGCAACAAATACACTTCTAAGGAATTAAGCTCTGGAGTTAGAAGTGGAATAGTAATATTGCTGTCACTAAGGAGAGGGAGACTCACTAGCAGAAAATATCTTTTTACATTCCTAGGCATCCTCTGGGACGTGCTGTGTGTGTATGAAAGTCACATACTTGATGAATCTCCATTTCTTTATTTCAACCGACATCTATCTTTAATATACTGAAAATTTATTTTTAAAGAAAAAAATGATCAATCTTCCAAGACTGATGGACACAATTCTGGAAAAGAGGTTCTAACCGTTTGGCCATCATTATTTCATGCACTTTAAAATGAAACAAACAAAACCAGGCAGTTTGCTAAGACCTCTGCTCTGGCAGTCAGGTTAGCCACTACTTGGGGCCAGGAAGCTTGGATAGAGCTGCCAACATCCAGTTACAGACACACAACTCTTCTTCTGACACTCTATTTACTCCACATCTAGATTTTCCTTAATTTATAATTATTTTACAGATGTATGGCATCTGGAGAAGGGGAAAAGATTAGCTTTGTTAAGAAATTAGATATCAGAGGTATGTGAGTATAAAGTCTATTTTTTTCTTCTCTTATTTGCAAGGGAAGGAGAACAGTTAAGTTCCCTGGGAAAAATGTATCTGACTCACAGTAACTTTTACAAACAGAGAGGCACACAATTAGTAATACTAAGAAAATGGAAAACTACTTAGTAAGTCCTAAATAATGAAGACCTGGTGTTAACTCAAAAAAAAAATTGCAATTATTCTTATTATTTAGGTAGAGTGCATCAGTTTGATCCTTTCCATATTGTCCTACTTACTGGGAAATTTACCTTGAAACCATGTTTATTTCTGATTGTATTATCTTTGCTGTAACTTAAAAATGCCATAGATTACTGTATAATCATTGCTTTGGAATGAAAAAATAATCACTAATGAAAAACAAAGGCATTTTTAATGTAAACACTCTTCTATGACTTCAGAGGAAATAAAAAGTAGAAATCGCAATCAAGGTTTGCTTAGAACCTAAGACTGTTTAGATAATGAGCCGGTCTGTATATAGCACTGAAGGAAGAGTTATAACCAAAAAGTGTTGGAACACCAATGATGGGCATTTTGTGTTGGTCAGGTAAGTCTTTCACTTGGGAGTCATGGACCCAAAAGTTAGTAAGTTACTAGTGAAAAAAAACATTCTTTGCAGCATCCTCATTTAATTGGCACAAGATACCTGTATCAGATTATCACTTATGCTAGAATAGGTAGATGTGTGGCTGTCCATAGACCTCCATGAATCATCACTCGTTTACTGGGCTTGGAGATAGCTTCAATGTATAAAAATGGTGATTAAAATATAACTTTATAAAAATGTTTCATTTTCCCTTTAAAAAAGTTTATATCTACAGAAACAAAAAAAAATCTTTATATTTACATCAAGATAACTATTCATGACAAATATAATAATACGAAATAAAATATTGAAAGTGAGTATCAACTTTTTAAATAGAGGTTTGGCTCACAGCATAAACAAGTGTAAATAAACAAACAAACCAAAAGAAAAAAAAAACAACTTTCAATAATGGGCCCAGTCCCCCCAAATCCTTCCATAATCATCCCTGCCAAAAGCATGACAATGGGCCAAATTGCAGATAAAAGCCACCCCATCACACAACATGGTTGGTCAGTGGGACCTTTGCCACCCTAAAGTCAACCTTCAACAGTTGCCGAGAATCAGGCTTTCAGTATGTCAACAAAACCAAAACCTAGGCTGAAATTTTCCCCTTCATCTCTCACTATACATTCCAAAGGGGGATCTCTGTTTGCCTTTCTCTATCAAACACATTTTGCAGCAAATTAAGACATGGGAGATTACTGTTAAGAGTAAATTCCCAGGTTCTCTCTGGAAAACTTTTAGAGCTCTAATCTGATTAAAGATCTGACTCTAGCTCCTTCCTAGGTGTTTAAAGAATGCCATTCCCTTATATGGTGATTTGATCTTAGGTTGAGTGACAGACAAATTCAGAGACAAACAGCTCCTATACATTCATTAGGCAAGTAGATTGAAAAATGCCTGTCTTCCAGGTTTAAGGCTGGTGATAGAGCGCCCCCTAGTGGTGTGTAGCAGTAGTACCAATCACGTGGCCCGCTCACCCAGCTGATGAATACCCACCCTCCTTCTGCACAGAGATCTTTGTTGAAGCTAAGTGGAGGAAGGCTTTTGGAATGGCTGCCTAAGACACTGCAGAGTGAACTTCCTTCTGTTTGTTCACAATTGCTGAGTCATTTGCTACTGGAATTCTATGAACTACTAACCACAAAAATCTCTCTTTACATACATAGAAAAATACATACACACAAGAACCCTTTCAATCCTCTTTCTCTCTCCCTCTTAATACATACACACACACACACACACACACACACACACACACACACACACACACAAGATGTTGGCAGGAGAGATAAGAATTCAAATAATTCTCTGGAACTTTCATCCCTCAGTATTAAGAGCAAAAGCTTCTTAATTGTAACCTACATTTGCTGCACTGTTCCCTTGCTAAGCGGCACCATTTCCTTCATTTTCCTTTATTTTTCCTTTATGATTCATAATATCACAGTGACCACTAATATATCTTAATATGAATGTTACTAAATCGTGGAGCCAGTAATCCTGGCTTTCAGTGTGTATGTGTTTATGTGTGTTCATGTGTGTGAATATGTTTTACATGTATCTACGTGAGAGCTTATATATACACACACAAATATATTTCTTCCTTATAAAAAATCTTTAGAAGCTGGTGTTGCAATGTGAAAGCTTCTCTGAGCAAGAGTTTTTAACCATGTACCTCACTGTAAAAATAAACACACAGAATGCGAAGAATCCCAAAATGCAATAGCCATTTGCCCATCTTCTTATATTTCTACAGTGTTGTGTCTAAGTGTTGTGCTGGCTTGAGAAGAGTCTGTGACAAGTCACTCAGTTTGGAACACAGCTCGTTCTATCCATTGTCACTGGTTTGGCTTTGGGGTTGGGATTGCCTCTCCTCTTGGCTTCCCTTTTTCTTCTTCTTCTTCCCTGATGGCCTGGATCTGTTCTGAGGAATGCTGCTGGGGGGACTGGTCCAGGGGCTGATTTTCTGTGCCTGCTAACTGTTGTTCCTCTTCGATGACTTTCTTCCACATCTTGTGGTTCTGCAGGAGGTGCTGAGTTATTTGGCAGTAGATTTTCCTCCTTTTGAAAGTTTTCTTTCCTGAGAAGAAAACAAATTGGACTACTTATTTATATGCTGAATACATGACAGCTATTTCAGTTTACGTTATTAATATGAGTTAAGTACCAAATGAGTACCTGTATCTATCATTTGATTTGTATACTGTAATAATGTCATTTTCAAGAGTGGAGAAATAAGAGAAAGGTGGCAATGACCTTTAATATATCATTGAGACATAATTGTGAACAGCATGTAATATCTGGAAATGTTCAATACAAGGTTCTGTTTATATCTTGATATTACTCCCACTCTTTCAGACTCTCAAAAGTTTTCACCTAGATTATTGGAATAACTTCTTGCTATGTCCTCTTTTAGTTTGTCAATGAGTTCAAAAATCTACAAGATTGATTTCTTTAAAAATGGCTTTAATGTTACTGTTCTGTTTCATGTGGACTAAAAAATTAATTTTAAGTTCCTCTCAAAGAATGCTTGTTCTTCCCCAGGCTGGCACAAACGCACTTTTGCTTCCTCTATCTGCAGCCCAGTATCTATCTATACTTCACTGTTCTCTTTTCTGCACATACACTGAACTCTTCTACAAGCTGGTACTACCCCTCCTTCTGAAATGCTCCTCAGTCACGAAAAGTTCAATGTCCACATATTATTTGAGCTCTAGTCAGATGTCACTGAATTCCTCTTCTAAGAAATAATCTCTTCTAAACTCTGTCACTCTATATATATGCTTCTCAAGTACATACTGTTTTCCATTTCCTCCCCCATTTCTCATTATCATTATCTCTTTTTCTGATAATTGCACATCCAAAGTCATTTAACGGGGACTCTTATTCCTTCTTTCAGTTATGTCGTCCCGGAAAAGCCTTTTGAATTCTACTTCCCTACCCACCTCCTGACAATACAGCTGTGTCACAGTGACTGGTGAGTACATACGTAACCCAAGCCAAGCCAGTTCAGAGTACTTTCCTGATATTTTCCCCAGTGGCACAGAATAAACATATCCGGAATGAAGTAAACATAAAACTAACAACAGTGCCAGCTTTATGAAGAAAGTGAGGTTGAAAGACCAAGCTGTTAGGTTGATGAGGCAGAGACAAGAACAGGAGTAAGGGGCTCTGATACTAGTCAACATCATTTTACAAGAAGTAATAATTTTCCCTTTTGTATATATTCATTTGATTGGAGTTTTATCACTTATAACAAAACAGAGTCCTAAATAATGTACATCCTTTAAAGCACTCATCTTATTCTCATATATTCCAGCTCCTTTACTAGATGATAGCCTCTTTTAGGAAGCCTTGTAAAGACATGTACTGGTCTTTTACAGGATGAGCCTCAGCAAAAATGCAGTTAATAATAGATTATCTTTTATTGTGATCAAACAATTTAATGTTTTCAACACAGAAGTACTAAAGACAATTTTCATAGCAATGCATCTTTGAAAGGTAGCACACAGAGACAGAAAGAACTCACCAGGGAGGATGGTGGTGGCTCGGACTAAGATGAAGATACATAGATAAATGTGAGCTATATTTGTTAGGTTTAAACAAAAAGATTTTGGCAACTGATTAGATGTAGGAAATGAAGAAGAGAAAGGAATCAAAGACAACTTTTAACTATCTGGACTGAAGAGTGGAGTAGATGTGGTACTATGAACTAAGAAAGGGAATATTAGGTGAAAAGCAGATTTGAGGGGTATGTTGAACATGAAGTGTCTAGGAGGCTTTCACGTGAAGAGGTAAAGCAGGCAGTTGGTCTTGAGCTTAGAAGAGAGGTCCATTCTTTTTTAAGCAACCAGAATACAATTCAACTCTCAATACCTTCAACTGAGTGATCATTTTAGACTTATGCAAAGAATTTAGAAATTAGGCAAAGATCCTCTCATTAAACTGTAAAATTCCCTATAGACAGAAGCTTTTCCCCCCGTTTTGTGTCTATATCCACAAAGTCCCAGACTTTAGTAAGTATTCAGTAAGGATTTACGCAAATAAATTATGTTCTTTCCAGTTTCTGTTCCACAATCTCAAGTAAATAGTGAAACGTTTATAAGTGATAAAAATGATGATATGGAAAAGTGATCCACAGGAAATTCTGATCTAATTGAGATGTCATTAAAGAGTAACAGTACAAGTTACCAGCTGATCAGCAGGGATAGTTTGGTTTACTTAACAAAACAGTAATCATTTACAATGTATAACCTGAAAGAAGAAAAACAAGGAAGAAGAAGAGAAGAAGAAGACAGTAACAATAGCAAAGAAATAACAAAAAAAAGTGCCAATTACTATGAGACGTGACAAAAGACCTAGATCTTGTGGAGGTCATCAAAATTTTTGTGGAAGTGTTAGTGATTGCTTCAATGGTTTTATTATAATATACCACAGAAATTTCTCACACTTTATAGAACAAGATCAATTTTTAAAACACAGTTCAGAAAAAGAACATGAAATCAAATTATCACGGATTACTTTTAAGCCATAGAGACACATAACAAAATTCTTAAATTGATTAAATGCCAGAGGGAATGGCATTTGATAAGCAGTCATAAGCAAGAATTTAAAAAAATATTTACTGTATTCATTATTCATGAAATGAACCCATCAATCAAACTGATATTGATCATCTATAAAATGATTCGCCGTTTTTTTGGATGCTATGGAAACAAAGACCAATTTGTCTCAGAGCATGCTTTAAAGAAACTTACAATCTATAGGAGAGAGAGCCAAGAAGGCAAAAATGAAATACACATGCTGTTTTTTACGACATACTCATGTGACCAAGATGGCCTTAATGTTCCCCTAAGCCTAACTAAACTTTTGACCTCCCTTTCTTTAGAGCATTTGCTTTATTAAATTTGAAACTGCAAATTCTTTCTCTGTTCCTTTGTAAAAATGTATAAATCTTGTCCCAGCAGATAGTCAATTTTATAACGTAAGGACCTGGGAGCCTAACTTAAATAAGTACCAATTAGCAAACACAAATGGCCTGATCACATTGACCAATGCCCCTCTAAGGTCCTCCAGTACTTTTTCCAGTAGTAAAAACTCTCCTGCCTTTGTTTTGATAGAGGTTAAGTTTATTCTCCTCCCCTTGCAGTACTCTTGAATATCAAATCTTCCTTGCCATTTTTAGCAAGTGTGTGGTACAATTTCTTTTTGACACATCAAATCATGGCAATACAAAGGATTAAACCTGTGTGGGAAGAGGTAAGATTTTTTCAAAGGCTATGACACATAAACTGGAATGTAAATCATGAGAATTAATTACCTTGTGTAAAAAAGGGGTTGGTAGCAGGCAGAGTGACAGGTATGCCTATAGGCACAGGGCACGAAACCCTGGAGCATGACATCAATTTCTTCATTTGAAAATGTCTTAACAAGGGATATATATATATACACATATAGGTGTGTGTTTGTGTGTATGTGTGTGTACAATACATCCAACACATACTAAAATTTAAAGAAATTTGAATTTTTCTATCAACATTAATAAAATATATTAATACATTAGATTTTTAAAAGCACTCTTTTACCAAAGCCATGTATTTGTCTATTTTTACTTTGTTTTTGATGTAGTTAAGTACAAATTAGTTTCTGTTGAGAAATTTTAAAAGGCTAATATACTTTTTAACTTCATCTTTTGAACCAAGAGAGTTAAAGATGGCTATTGGCTGAAAGACAGACTTTAATCAAGGTCATAGGAACACTCTACTTGCTCAAGGTGATTACTTCATCTGAAGGTTAGACGCATTTGTGGCAGTGCATTCCTAGGGAAGAAGCTAACAAAAGCTTGATTTTTCTCCTTTTTCATTTCAGGGCAGCTCCCATGAGAGCAGCTGTTCTCTGATTAATGCCATTTAACACTAGCAATAAACCTCTCTGGAATTAAACAGAATGATGTGACGTAGAAGAAAGTTTGTACCAAATAAATTTGCGTAGATTAGAGTCTGCAGGTGGTCTAAAACATGCCTGTATTGGGAGCCAAATTGTTCAGTACTGGAAACTTTTGAAACGAGAACAAAGAGCCTTTCATTGCTCAACTTTTAAATGCAGCTTAGTACTTCATTAGAAACCTCTTAATTCACTGTAGGAATCTTTCAGATTTAATTATGAGGTAGGGAAAAAGCCTTCTTTCCCTAGGACATCATATTGAAACATTTTATTCTATGTTTCCAGGGAGATCTCCAAGTTTTGCAAATTGCTGAGATTATCAGAGCATATTTAATTTAAATTTTCCAGAAATCTAAGTTTCAGGCTACATCAAGTTAACCATCACAGTCAATGGGAATTCCGAAATTAAAATTGGAAACGTGAAATAGCAATGTAGTTAAAAATGAGGAGACCCGGGTTTCCTTTCTGGTTCTTCAGAAACCATCTATACCTTGGGATGTTACTTAAGTTTCTGAGCCTCAGTCTAGTCTTTTGTAAAAGGAGGTAGCTGAACTGGATGATCACCAATTCCCCTCCCATTTCTAAAATTCTGTTACTCTAAGTGGCCAATTTTTACTGAAAACTAATATTTTCCAACATTTTTCATTTTCTTGGCCACAAAGAAATACTTCAAAGATAATTTTTCAAAAGCTACAAGGTATCAAGTCTTTGTTGATGGATGCGTTAAAGTTTAATATAAGGTGGTCAGTTGACCTTTAGAAGTCTAATTTAGTAAACAGAATCCACAGAGTTCTCATTATTGCTTAGCGAGCTTGATAAAAATGGGAAGATCAGGAGAGTGACACATCAGAATCTGGAAGTCAGTATGGCAACCCAACCTTATGGAACAGAAGAAATTAAATATTTGGTTGTCATGTTTGTAGTTAAAGTCGACATTGATGATTTGAACTTGTTAAGTCTTCTGGCCTGGGTTCTTTAGTGCTTGATGCCTGGATTATGTGTGTGGTTTTGCAATGTGTTTGAGTTCAAATAGCAATCAGTTAGGGCCCATGGGAACAAAGTTTTTCCAGAGGCAAAGCCAATACTATATCAATCACTAAAAAAACTGTCTTGCCCTTAATCAGACAGCAAATTACCTGGCTCTCTGGATGAAAATAAATTTAAAAAATAAAACTAATACAAGCTTACTGGATGAACAAATGAAAAAATAACCCATATATCCCCAAATCCTGGTACCAACCTCTGAATCCCAAGATTAGCCCAAAATTTCTAGTAGAAATCTTTTTATATACATCATCAGAGAAATATTTCTATCTCTAACAGAATATCAAAGGAAAACAACTTTTGATCTCCTCTCCATTCTGAATAAAAGTTAATACATAGGATAGAACTTAAGAAAAAATTTGACCTAAAGCCAAATTTGCAAAAACTTGTCTCATCAGTCTATAATTAATCATGACCTCTTATCTCTACTTATGTGAGCTTACAACCAGGTTCTTACATCAGGGAAAAATGGGTGAAGGCCCATGTTAGAACACTCCCTTATTAGACAGCCAAGTTGAACCAAGTCATGCATCTTACTGACTGCTAAAAAATAAAGAAAAAAAATGATCAAAATGTCTTCCTTGGGAATATTTTTGGGAAGGGCTTTGAAAAATATTAAATTTGTATGTTCTTTTTGAAGGTAGATAGAAACTATGTACTACGTTCTCATAAACATAGAAACCATATCTGCACAATGTCACTGTAAGGGTTATAGGTTTTAATAATAATGCTATTAAGGCCTCCTCATTTAAATTAAGTGAATTAGATTAGCTACATTATGTACTCCAAATCAATAATCAGACATAACCACCTCTCATTGTCATTATTGCCACTACCTCTGTACAAAGCCACAGTCTTCTCTCATTAGGATAATTTCAACAGCCTCTTAATTTATCCCCTTGCTTATACTCTTTCTCCTACTCTAAACTCAAGAATATTGTCAATACAGCAAGTGAAGCAATTCAGTTAAAATTTAAGTTGAATCACAAACTCTTCTGTTCAAAACTTCTGATGGCTTCTCATCCCACTCAGATTAAAAGCGAAACAGACTGTGACCTACAAAGCCCTATCTTAAAACCCTACATCATCCAGCCCCCCACTCTCTCCTGCCGCTCTCCCATCCTTTTCCTCTGCTTCAGCCTCCTCAGCTTTCCTGATGCTTCCTGAACACCAGCAAGCCCACCTCAGGACCTTAACATGGATTGCTTATCCCTTTCCTTGGAATGCTCTTTCCATATCCTTCAGATTTTTTTAAAATCAAAAAACAAAACAAAACAAAACTCTCTTATTTAGTCCTTCTGTGGCTACTTTATTCCTTTAATTTTAATTTCCAAAATCCTTGTCTATTTATTTATTTTTTTTAGATTCTAGCACTTATCAGTTCTTAACAGACTAGATTTACTGATTTGTGTTACTTAGTGTCTGTTGATGCCACTGAAACATAAGTATAAAAGGGCAAGGATTTATTTACTCTTTTGTCTGATTTGGTCATAGCTCTGTTTTCAGTACCTAGAAGAATGCCTGGTACAGAATAGGTGTTCATCAAATAGTTCCTGAATAAACGACTGATTACTACCTCTTCCTGCTTTAGATAGTCCTCCCCTAAATAAGCTGACAAAAGCCCATAGTTGGTCTAAATTGTACAAATTTTTTACATCTGTAAATCATTCAAATACTCTGAAGAATAAGCTTCAACTATTTTAATTTTTTTTTGTTTTTATTTCATGACAAAGAACGTCTTTGTGTATGAACATTATTGTAAAACTCATTGTCTATAATTTATTATGATATTGCATAAGGGGTCTATCCATAATCAAATGTAGCAGATGATATTTGGACTTGATGTAATTCACAAGAAGCATAAAATTCATCTGAACCTAGAACTAGATTATAACTTACTTGGAGATTCATTATTTTCACAGGTTTCCTCTTCATTGGGTGCTTCTTCTTCCTCTTCTTCTTCTGGATCATCAGTATCTCCTGACTCATCACTGTCTTCCACCCATTTCCCTGGCATTAGCCCTGCTGAATCATAGGAGTTGCAAAGAGGACCCACAATATGAGAGATAAAGGATTCCTGAAGATTGGCCAACTGAGGAGCAGAACGGTCCATGAAGGGGCTTATTGGTAATCCAAGGCTGGCCTCTTCATCACCCTAGAAACAGGAATTTAGAAAGGTAAATTATAAAGTTTAAAATATAAGTCACATCAACATTCACTTGGTATCTAAAATTGCAAATATGCAAGAACCCAGATATTCATGTGTAAATTCCCTCTTTACTGCTAAAAGATTCTATTCAAAAATTACTAAGATTCCTATAGAAATGTTTGGTTGCCATTTACCACTTTTGTGACCTTGAGGGTTTGGCTTTTGATCAAGGGGAAATACGAGAAATGGTTTAACATCTCAGTAAATAATAATTCTTATCTCGGTAGATAATCTTTCTTATCACATTAGTCAGTGTACCTTATAGAAGAGTATAAATGCATCGTAAAATAAATGCTGGGAAAAAGTCCCAAGCAAATACATAATATATCATGTTTTCCTTTTTGGCTGTGGCTACCAGAAATCTTAAAATACTGTATCACTCAATTAAAGTTGCTACCTCAACCTAGTTTTTGGTTGAATTATATCTTCTGTGATTATACAGTTTCTGTATTCTTATTTATCTACATGTTTAATAGGTTCATTTTACGAGTGTTTTCATTTTGAATTTTTTCAAATCTTCCTGAAAAAAATCAGATTGTTAACCAGAAGTTATTTACCAAAATTAATGAAGAAATATACCAATACATCAACAATGGTTATACCTATGTAGTGAAATTATTATAAGTAAATTTTCCTTTTTCTTTATATTTTTTCTGGATTTCAATATTTCAGAATTGACATGAGTTAATATCATTCCTAGGAAAGGTAGTACATTGTTTTCTAGAAGCACAAACCTTTTATTCTATGAAATGAGTATAATACCCATAAAAGTTCTTTCTAATCTCTTTTTAAATACATCCATTGACAGGCAATTTATTATTTATTAAGGCACCCCATCCTATTTCTGAATGCCAATAGTAATATAAATTTCTTTCTGACATTAACTTGAAATCTATGTTCCCATAACTTCTATAAAGTGGTTATATTCATACCCTTTTTAGGAAAGCAGAAAGAAAATTAATATTTCTTATAAATCAAATCTTGTGTCAAGCACTTTATATAATTTATCTTCTTTAATCATTACAAAAATTTCATGATAAACATAATCTTAAATTTGTATGTCACCTTTAAGTATCTAAAGACTGTTATTGTATCACCTCTATTTCCCCCTGGGGTAAACGTCTTCACTTCTTTCATGTTCTGTCACTGATCTCTCCTTTACCCATGCTCCACTACCTCCAGATTCCTCGAGCACATGGTTCACAGTATTAAACACAGTTTTAAGTATAATCTGGTCAGTGTAGGGTAGTATGGGGAAGATACCTCCATGCTTATATTTTGGTGGTAGTTTTTTAGTAGTGTGCCAACCCTTGCATTATCATGTCAGATAAAATGCTAATTTTCAAAGCTTTTTATGCACTGCTGTTATTCATATCTATAAATTTAAACTGGCTTCCCTTATATAAATTTGTAAAATAACAATATTTCAGACTTTTCCAATGTCTCTACTATTTATCTCAGAAATTTTATAATTATAATTATCCAGATTTTCTGTCATTTTTTTTTCTCCTCTGATTAAAATTGGCCAAGGCATTTTCTGATGTTAGGGTGAATATGAAATAGATTGATCACAATTTCACATCTCTTAGAAGCTTTGGTGAATTTATAAGCAGCCTAAGTATGTATGGAGATGAATAGTTAAATCACTTACTTGTTCATAAAATTCATTGACAATACCCTCTGTCCACTGAAGATGGAGCTCTTTACATTTAGCTGGCCCATTGATATCAGCCAACTTTATACACATTTGACAAACCAGTAGACGATCATTTTCATTGGTCCAATCTATTCCAACATCATCATTTGCCTGTTTGAAGGAAAAAGTTAAAATGTGTTTTGTCAATGAAATCAAAAGTTGAAAAGGAGAATAAATGATAGAATATTTATTGTCTTTCTGCCATGTGAAGATCAGAATATAAAATAATGAGGAATTTCTCAGTTACTTAAAATAAGGTTGCTGGCTTGCATGTTATTAGTAAAATAGTTCCTCAAAAATGTAATTTATTAATTATGAAATTGAAAATAAGTACTATTTAAAATTAGCATATGTTATCAATTCCTATTAAAATAACATAGTTATAAATGATAAAATTTTCTTGAATTAGCATTTGAACATATATATTTGATGTATGAAATTTTACTTTATGGTTTTGACATTTCTATTGCCAGGTAATTTTTTTAGTATACCACAGAGATAAGAGTAAATTAAATCTAACAAAAACACAATGATAGTTAGAATTTTATTATTTCTCTACATCACAATATATAAGATTATAGAGATAACACTGAAACTTCTCAAGTTCTTAGATCAGTAGCAATACATATTTATCTGCTTCTAGTTAAACATTTTATTGCATTTCATTTTCACATTTGAAATAGAAGAGGGGATAGCTATGAGTTTTTTCAACATTTTATTTCCATGATATCTTTCAATGTGGCCATAAAATGAAGACTGGTATGAATCTAGTTACCTTGGCATTAAATTTGGCTACAAAGTCAAAGTGTTTCTTCAAGTCAGTGGCCAAAATTGCTTCGATGACAAGGAAACGGAAATGCTTAAATTCCACATGGTCAAGGTTAACTAAGAAGTTATACTCTGGCCGGGACATGAAAAGATTCCATGCAGCAGCTGCGTGATGATTTTCCAAAACTGAACGATCATTATAAAGCACCGCCTACACGAAAAAAGTAAGAGTGAAGAGTTCAATTTTTAAGTTAAAATGAATCACAAAAACAAAGGAGAATATGCAATGCTTTTGGAACTATCTTTTTTCATGGAACATAGAAATATAACCTCGTGACTGCTGTGCATTGACTGTTGATTATTTTTCTTAGTTAAATTTCACTTTTTTGTAATATAAAGTTTATATCCTTGAAACTTTATTTCAAACATTTACAACTGAGGGGCTTACAGTTAGATTTTATCAAATTTTTTTGCAGGGCATAGAAATTTAACCATAAAAAATATGCAAATATATTAACATCCTTAAGAGGTAACTCAGCTACTTCTTGAATCTAGAAAAAGAATGACCTCCTCTTAACTACACATCACTAATAAAGAGTAATGGAATCACTGAGAAACCCATTATTTAATACATTCTCACCCCACAATTAGCCTTAGGAAATATCATCACCTTTTATTTAGTAAGTAAAGGTATATAGTAATTATCTACCTGTTTGACATTCTCTAATAATGCTGAGGGAAGCAGCAGAAGAGGAATTTGCCTAAAAAAATGCTTGAAGATGGTGGTGATAGAGAAAAAAAAGGCATAAGTACACAAAGAAAAGATTAAGAACATGAAAATTAATATTGAAGTAAGTAAAAATACAGACTGCATAGAAAAACTGGGATAGTATATGCAGCTGGCAAGAGGATTTGCATGATTATCTTTAGAAAAAATAATTCTGGTGTATAAAGGACACACTAAAAAAAGTTAAATTAGGTAGAAAAATAATCAGAATATTTTTAGTGTATATAGATTAGAGAAAAATTCTAGACTCATATAAGAGAGCACGTGTAAATGGATGGAAATGAGATAAAAGACAAAAAGTGAACAAGAAAAAAAAAAAAAAAAGCACAGGACCAGATTGGTCTCTAGATCCCCTAGAAAGAAAATTAGGATCTTAAGACCTTTAATAACATGAGTCCAACTGATTAAATTGAAAAGAATCTTACTGAGTTTAAGTGTATAGATGAAGATACCTAGATCCTTAGCAATTAATTTTTGACTTAAGTTTTTAAATATATACTTTGATTTACTTCTTTATTGTTTAGGAAAAATGTTTCTTCAAATGGAATAAATTGATTTTTAATTCCTACTAACCAATATAAATGCCATAAGAATCATAATTGTTATAATGACTATATTTTAAAAGAATGAGATTTACATACAAAGAGACATATTCTTAAAAGCCCAAGAAAGATTTGGTTTTCTAATCCTTCCAGAAAGGGAATTTTATATAGGCTGAATTTTCTTTGTTGAGGAAGTACATTAATATGAATTCAAGCAGTTTTTCTTCCTTCAAAGAACATTGAGAAGGGATCCCCATGGTTAATAAAGTCACATACCTGCCATTAACTTGGAATAAACCTTGCTAACTTTTCAAAGTTAGCGTCGTCTTTAAGAATTTTATCCCAGGGCTACATACAGTTTGGTGCAGATTCACGGAGTGCTGAAGTCCAATTTAAAAAATTAATTTTCTTCAGAGAAATCTCTCAATTGTACTGTTTCTCCTAAGTGGAATCGAAGGATTTACCTGAGGAGCACTCGTTGCAACCAGGAATGCGTTAGTCCTTCCTGGGTGATCATAGTCATGCATGGCTGCAGCCACATACAGTGCCATTAACTCTAAGGCAGGGATATTTCCAGACAGACATCCATATTTATCATCTGGCATATTATACATTTTTGAGAATACATATCCCATATGTCCATGTGTAAATCCACTGTCAGAATCTGAAAAGAGAAGGTGAAAGTAACAGAATTTAAAAAAAAGTATTAAATTAATATTTTTTGTCTCGACCTACTTTAAAAAACAAAACAAAACAAAACACTCTTGTTCCCATAGTTCACAAAAGAGCACAGATGTATGTACTTAGCATGTACCTGAGTCACTTGCTGACCCGTGATCATTAATTACAGTTGAGAGGCCAGGAATAGGTTGTGTAGTAAGATACCAAACAGCATGTAAGACATCAGTGGCATGGATTCTGTTATGATCTGTAACCAATGCAAAGAAAAGTTATTAGTTTGTAAACTTTGGGGTCCAAGGACTAAGAGTGCCATCTACTGGAATATCAATTAGGTCCTGATATTTTAATACCCCAGTGAAAGCTAGCCTAACATTCTAGGACAAATAGTCTTTCATTACTCTTTATTACTCCACAATATCCATAGCAATGGCTGGGGGGTGGGGGGGAACCACAATATTCTTTATGCTCGCAGATGTCTGAAGTGAAAAAAATCTGTATCTAGAGTCTACCAGAAACATCAGGCATATAGAAAACTCATTATGTGAAATAACTCATGTACTTATTTCCATGCTCCTGTATAAGACTACAAAGAGGACCAGAATAAAAGAAAGACTCATCACATACCGACTAAGTCAGACCAGTGGTCTGTACCAGTGGTCTCCAGCCTTCTAGGCACCAGGGACTAGTGCTCCTATGAGATGCCTTGTTATCTGAGGTGGAGCTAAGGCGGTGATGCTAGCACTGGGAAGCGGCTTCAAACACAGATGAAGCTTCCCTCACCTCTCACCTGCTATGTGGCCCAGTTCTAGAATAAAGTCCATGACCGGGGGTTGGGGACCCCTGGTCTATTCCCTCAATATTTCATCTGCAATAAATGGTGCCCAAATATAATCTGTGATTAGAAGATAGTAGTATTCTTTATTGAACTTAAAACACTATAATAAAAGTGAATAATATATATTTACATGCAGATTAAATCTATAAAGCAAAATTCAAAACCAAAATCAATAAAGTTCTCTGAACTAGAGATTCTGAATTGGCAATACAGTTCTAAGAAATACCTAAGAAGAAAAATAAATACTTCTTTGTACAATAACATAGGGAATTGGGCCATTTAGGAGAGTAAAAATGATGAGGATAAGAAATCCTCTAGTTATAATGTCCCTATCATGGGAGGAAGGTGTATTCTATATGTGCAGTTTAGCTTCTTGAACTGTGACCGAAGTCCCAGTGTGCTCTTGGCTCATGTTATTTTTCTGGTGCAGTTCTAAGTTTTTCTCTTGTTTATCTGTCTCTTCATAATACTTCAATGATTGGTATGCTTTATTCTAAATGTCAGTACTTTACATATATTTTTATTTCTACTGACTACCTTTGATACAGTTTCCTTCTCAATACAGTCATGTGCCACTTAATGACAGGGATATATTCTGAGAAATGCATTGTTAGGCAAATTCATTGTGTGCAAACATCACAAAGTGCACTTCGGGAAACCTAGGTGGTATAGCCTGCTACGCTTAGGCTGTATGGTGTACCACCATCATATATACAGTCATTGGCTGAAATGTTATGTGGTACATGACTGTATAACAGATTACATCTCTGAATAACACTGAACAGATGAGGAGAAGAGAACATGAAGAATGTTAATGGGAATTTGACAGAAACACATATTCTCTGGTCAAGGAAGAAAGAAGAAAATATATCTCTGGTGTTGGAAGCACAGAAGGGATGTAGGTAGATGGTGCCTACCTGCCTTTTGTTTCCTACAATTCTGGCAATTCTTAGGAGTCAACCTTTATGCGACAATATGAAGCTAAATCATAGATAAACACCCCAGGAATTCATTTGAGGGGCTGGGTGAGGGCTTGAGAGGACATCTTCAGAAAAGCTTTCAGAAATAGATCTTTTTAGGCTCTCAAAGAGAAAATAGCACAACCTGTGTACTGTGTCACTGCTAGAGGTGAATACTGATGTTACCTAGTACTTCTAAGAATAATTTTATTGAAACTGGAGTCTATGTCTATGTGCATAGACTATCTCAAGTGATTCAGGACAATTATATTTTAGTCTATGGCCATGCTACCCTGAACAAGCCTGATCCTGTCTGACCTCAGAAGCTAAGCAGGGTTGGGTCTGGTTAGTACTTGGATGGGAGACTACCTAGGAAGACCAGGTGCTGTGGGTGTAAAAAAAAAAAAAAATAATGGATTGTAAGCTGACAAGGTCCTTATAATCTTTGAGGTCAACCAAGGGTTGCCCCGCCTAAAAAATTAAAAAAGAAAAACAACAAAAAAGACAATTATATTTTATGTCTATACCTGTGTCATGGACAAAGTTGATCATGCTAGAAGTTTCTGGATTTTAGGACAGATCTGGTTTTGTCTGTTCTGATATTTATTATCTGTGTTACTTTGAGTGAGTTACTTAAAATTCTAGTCTCATTTCCTTATCTTAAAAATACAGAAATAATAACAATGCCTATTTGATACTATAATTATGAGAATTATAGAAGGGAACGTTCTAAAGTGCTCGATACATATTAAAATTGCAACTAATGTAAATATCACTCACATAATTCATTGCTGTTAGAATAAGATGGCGAATTAGCCTAGATCACTGATTTTCTCTTGACAATTTCTAAGAACAGAATTGAAAAGCTAAAACAAAAGCTAGTGTAAGCCCTGGGGAGGGAGAAGGCAGTGATAATCTGGTAGGAAGAAAATGGTAGCCTGGAGAGAGGGTGTCACTGTTAGTGCTATGTTGGGAGAGTGTTCCCGAGAGTTCTTTTCTCTTATTGCAAACTGAGAAGATTGCTATGTCCAAGTAATTACAATTACCATTGCAAGTCAAAAAAATCTGTGCATGTACTCAGCATTACGAAGTGGATGGGGGCACTATCAGGGTATTGGCAGAGCTTGTTTAGGGTGAGAAATAGATAACATCAAGTACAAGCAAACTTGCAGCTCTTGAGCTATTGTGCTTTTTGACATGTTCCCCACCTCAAGGTCCAGGTCCAGAAGGCATTATAGGCAATTTTTCAAACTTTCAATGAACAAACAATTCCATCTAAATAATTAGTTCAGAAAATATATAAAGAGGGGAAGTTGTCCAACTCATTTTATGAGGCTAGTATAGTCTTGATTAAAAAGTAGGTAAAGACAGTATATGAAAAAAATATATTTCTTTTGCTTTTGAGTAAAGGTTCAAAAGTACCAAATAAAAAATAGCTAATTAATCCTATCTACTTAAAAATTTATATTGATACATATGGGTAGGGATATAATACACATGTAAACCAAACAAGATATATCTGTAAATCTAATTATTCAAGGGTCTATTTCTAAGCATTAATGTAATGGCTAGGTGTAGAGCCAGAGGAAAGAAAGATCAATCAGGGGAATTGTTTTATAAACTATATAAATGTCTAACCAATGTACTGTATACTTGAAACTAATAATAAAATTTTAAAAATGTATTAAGAAAATGTAAAAATTAATAATAAAATTTAGAATCTGTAAACTTCTTTTTACACTTAAATATTGGTCAACTTTCCCTGTTTTATGATGTACTACCTAGAAAAAAGTTAGTAATTATTATGTCAATTGCTTAACAGAAACAGGTTATAGCTGATTATATCACTAAAATATATTTGGAAATACAACATTAATTTGTAAATTTCATCTGGTGACTAGTTGTTCTTTAGTGATTTCAGTGGCTTCCTTTTAATGAAAGTTTAGTTATGTAACTACTTAAATCTTTGAGAAATCACTCACATATGTCAATTACCTGCATCCAACCATGGTAGGCCTTGGAAAAAATGTTATTAAGAAGGCAAGGTTTGAGATCTGTTCAAACTACCCCTTTTTCTTTTCTTTCTTCCAACTTCCATGGCCCCATTGGCTAGGCTTTCCCAAGGAGCCCCATGCTCTTAAGCTCCTTTCTCTTCTAGTTCCACTGTTCTATTTTGCCCGTATTTTGGTTCCATGTTCTCTAACAAATCTAATTTGTAGATTTGATTCTTCATTCTCTCCTATCATACACTATTAGACACTATCAGCTGCACATTTTCATTCCAATGTAGCATGTGCATGGCACTTTGAAAAATAATATGTTAATAATGAATCACTAGGTGAAAGCACTATTTCTTTCTGGAAATATCCCGTGGTTTATCTGTCTCCATATAATTTGTATTTAACTTCAGCTCTTTGCAACTACAAAAAAAGATATGTGGTTCCAAAGTCTAAAGTATATAAAAAAATTTTTAAAACTTAAAAGTTAAAACATGATTTAAACAACATGTTCCCAAGGCATGTTCCAACCAATACATTATGTTTGAGTAATTTTCTTTCTATGCATTTATTTTCTAAAAGTAACAAATATTTTCTACACATTTCCACAACTTTACTGATTGGATTTATGGACATTTTCTCTAGTTCTATATATTTTGTAGCATGAAGGAGAATTCTACTTATGTGTCCTGAAATGCCACATATCAAAAATATAATATAACATCTACTCTATGCTCCTATTTCTCATGATTATAAATGACAAACATTCTCACAATATTCAAAGTTCAGAAGTGGGAACACTGGTTGTCTCCTTTCCTTTGGTCTTCATTTTAATCTGATTTTTAAAATGTTTCGAATAATTTCTCCACAACTAATCCCAGATGTCTCTTCTTTTCTATTTTATTACTTAAACCATCATCCTCCTGTTCATCTATCTGCAGCCAGATTCATGTTATGTTGAAAAATTTCTATAGTTAGTGTTTAACTCTGCAGATCCCATAATAAAAGTTGAATTTCCCTATAAAAGGAGTACATTATAAAATAAGCAAGAAATTTAAATTTAGTGATTTATTTAGCACACACTTAAATTGTACTTACTATATGTAAGTCACTATTATAATCCACTTAGAATTATTACCTCTTTTTATCCTCATGCTAATTCTACAAAACAAATTTTATGATTCCAATTTTACAGACTAAGAAATGAAACATGCAGAGGTTAAGAAAGACCCCAGCTATCCTACAGCTGACAAGTGAAGGGGCCAGGATACTAACACAGGCTATTATCTCCTGATCACTATAGCATGTGGTTATATGGCATGTTTACAAAGTGTAATTCTGTGCTATCTGCTAATGATTCAATATCCCGACATCCATAGCAAATTCAATAGATTTTTAAAGTATTATTTCATAAATAACATATACTTACAAGGAATTTCCCTGTATCCAATCTCTAAAGCATGAAAGTAGTTCATAAATTCTCTAACTGGAATTTTAAAAGCTTCAAAGAGGCCCATGTCTTCAAAAAGTCTGTATGATACCTGTAAAAGAGAAGGACAAAGCCTTAAAACATTCCGGAATGTGTATGAGGCATGAAAAAAAGAAAAAGAAGACATTATTTTGTGGCCAGCAGAGACACTAATTGGGAACAATAAATCAAATAGATAATAAAGGCCACTATGTGCCTGACCCTTGTAGTCCTTGACCATAAGGGGTATATAATCTATTTTTAAAGGTAAAGACATATGACCAAGAAAAAGTAGCCACAAAAACCAGTATATACTATAGTATAAACCAGTATATACTACATCAAGGCACTAAACTGTGTGTCATAGCAATAACTAGATAATCAACTGATAATTGTATAGTATAGTACATACTATAAGCACTAATAAAAGAATGAGAGACTGTTTAAATGTGTGTATGTATATGTGTAGTTTTCCAGAGGATAAAGAATTCAGAGTTGTACCTTAGTGAAGGATAAGAGGAAAGAACTGTGTATGAGAGAAAAAAGATTTATCCTAATCCAGTATAAATAATAATGTCTAAACTTTTTTTCCTAGCTTTCTTTCTTCTCTGAATATCCATTCTATATCTAATTCCTTTCACATCTCCAGTGATTCATATAAGTGAATACTGCAGCTGTAACTAGCATATTTGACATATAAATGATGAGAAAAAAAGGATAAAGGTACAGAAGGTAAGGAGGAAAGAAATGGTTATTCACATGGCAGAATGGAGTTCGGCACCATTTAAAGTGGTCTTAATGTCACAAAGCACAATGTTGGTTATAATTCAGATTTTAAAAATTAATTATTCTTCATTTTTATTATCTGCATTCTTTCTTAAAATTATCTTGAAATATATCTTTTAAATCTTCAACATATTGCTTCATAGTTTCATTTCCATCTTTTGTTACTGACTTTAAATCTATTCAAATTTGATATTTTTTAAATTATATATTGTCACATACATTACGTATATACGCATGTATATACACATACGCATATATAACTAATAAAGGGGTTCATTCATTCAGCATATATCTATTGAGTGCCTTCTACGTTCCAGACAATTTTCTATGTGTAGGGCATGTATATATAGGTGAACAAAACAAAGATCTCTCTCTTCATGGAACTTATGGTCTAGTGGGGATAGCAGTAAATAATAGGCATAATAAGTACGGTATATACTATGATGGAAAGTCATAAATCTTATAAAAAAAGAAAAAGAGGAGCAGGGATGGAGGATTAGGAGTATAGAGAACGTATAGCATTTGCTTTATTAAGTATGGGGTTAAGGTAGGCATATTCAGGTGACATTTGAGCAAAGAATTTAAGAGAGATGTGAAGTGAGGTACATGGATATCTGAGGAAAGAGTTTTCCATGTAGAGTAAAAAGCCAGTGCAAAGGCCCTATATGCTTGCTATACTCTAGAAACCATAAGGAGTACAACATGGCTAAAACAGAATAAGGACAGCAGAATGGAATTGGTACAGTTTTGGAGTTTGACAGCCTCATTGACCATCATAAGGGCTTTCATTCTGAGTTAGGTAAGGAGCCATTGAAGACACTGGAGCAGGAGAACTTTATCCAAAATATGTCTTAAAAGGAGTGCTGTAGTTGCTGTTTGGAAACAGAGTATATAATATGTATATCAACTTCTATGTGCTTTTTTTTCACTCTCAATGACATGTATGTTTAATACTTTACCTTTTCTTCTGTGTAATGTAACATCCCTAACTCCTCGTTTTAAAAATGCAATAGAAAGCAGTTTATAGTTTCTACATTTCAAGCTAGTTCTTTTAGTTATCTCCTCTTCACTATTGTTTTAGACGATATTTGAATTCTTGTTTACAAATACCTAATAAATATAACTATGCATGTTACTTCAGTAATAATACTAACAAAATAACAGCTGCTGATATATATATATATATGCATATGTATATATAAATATATTTAGGATTTAATAAGTGAGATGCCTGATCTAAGTAGTTTATATGTTTTTACATATTATTAATTCTCATAACACTTTTTGAGATAGGTGCTATTAATTATTAACATTTGAAAGTATGAGAAATTGAGGCACAGAGAGGTTGAGTGGCTTGTTCAATATCACATAGCTGACACATGATCAGAACCAGAATTCAAACCAAGCATTTTGGCTTCAGATTTTGTACTCTTAACTGCTTCTAATCCCACCACCACTATTTGAAAAGCTCTGTTGTTAGAATTGCATATAATTAAAAATTTTTATTATTCTCTTAAACATTTGAAAGATGAATGAAAAAATTTAGACAAGATATTTTACAGTATTATTTCAAAATAGAACAATCTTCACCAAGAAGCTATTAAAAATCATCTACCAATAATCCAAACTCATAAATAAACAACAGCATGACCAGGTAAATACTGGTAACTGAAAAAAAGCAAGCATCATTTAAAATCTGAATGATGTCTTTTTAAATTTGTTAAAATAAACACGATAATCATCAAAAAGGCAAGCAGTATATTGAAACTGAGAAGTCCTTTCCACTGCCCATGTCTCTTTCAAAGTCTTTTGAAGTGAGACTTTTTCTGTGTAGTTTTAGCCAAAAGGTGATTTGTTGGAATGTTCAAGTTAATTTATTTCAGCTGTTCTAAGGTCTTACTAAGGTGAAAAAATATGCCTTGTACACAGTAAAAAATTCATAATTTTTGTCCTCCCTCAAATCAAAGGTAGAAACCCATCAAGTTCTATTTAGCTGGGTCAATAAAACTACATTTTTGAAGAGTTCAATGGGTATATTCATTTTATTTTTGAACGATGAATTTTATTGAAATCTAATTGTTAATTAACTCTAATCTCTCTAATGTCTACTCACCTTCATGACTCTTAGAAAAGATTTTGTGGCAAAAGCTGGACAAGTTTTATCTTCCCACCACCCCAGCTCACAGAACTATCAGGGAAGCTAGGTATCTACAATAATATTTGGTATGCTGTCACTTGTGCTGTAAAATCGACTGCTGTAATAACCACTTTCTACTTGCTCAGACTCTCCATTTGGAGGGTTTACAAATATAATAAATGAATACATTTCATGGGGGGGTGCTGAAAAACAGTTTAAATGAAAGTAAAAAGGCTGGACTTCCAGTTTGGATATGTTTGCCTTTAAATCACAAATCCAATATTTAGTATATGACTTTAGATGAATAGTATATCCTGTTTTAAGCCTCAATTTTCTCTTCTGTAAAGTAAGATTTAAAAAAATGTATGTGCATCAAAGTTACTTTGAAGATTAAATTGTAGAATTTGGGGAAGTCTGTGACTTGTATACCAAATACAAAACAATATGACATTTTTTTTTTCTCTATCCTGGGGAATACTCCCTCTGGTAAAAGAGAAAGATGACTTCCTGGCCCATTGGCACATCTTCCCTTGGCACCTTTACAGGTACATATCCAGGAAAATCCACTCCCCTGGAGTCACATTCTGCAACAGGTTTCATAAAGTAGGCTACAAAACTTCCCAGGAGGAGCCCTGATGTGTAAAGCTTAGGTACATTGGATAAGAATGCCCTTAAACCTGTCCTCAAGATCAGCTAACATGGAAAAAAAAATGTTGCTTAGCTCTGAGTAGAAAGCAAGAGAAGAATGGGACTATTTACTCATAATAACAGACCAAGGGCTGCAATTTTTGTGTGTTCTTGTTCAGAATAGAGTCTAATGGAGGCAATGACTACATATTATGTAGACTATGTAATTATTTTGAGTTTCATATTCCCCCAATTATTTTAGCATACTTCTTTCATATGTAGCAAGTTAAATTGTCATTATTTTGACATATATCTAATTTCCCCTACTAAAATGAGTATTCCTTAAGGCAGGAACATATTTTTCTTCTTATAGACCAGTACTTCATGTTTGTGGAACCAAACAACAGAGAAAAAGACTCCACCTTCTTTCCCCAAACCTTCACGGATTAGAAACCCTCACCCCTAAGTTCCACACTCATATTCTTTTTGAGAGTTCCAAACAAAGCCTTTTTGGACAGAGTAGAAGTGTTCAGAGTGGAAATTAGGAAACAAGTGATTTTCCTTCCAGTGTGTTGCAAGGGAGTATTAGTTGCCCCAATAAATCTGGGTCCTGAATTTTCACTTAAGACTTCTATTAACAAGTTATGTAGCTGTCAGTCTCTCCACTGTGATATTTATTCAACCTATAAGAACTCACTGAAAACATTTTTAAATAAGCTGATAAGTATTATTCATCATTTCTATTAAGAGTGTATATTTTTATACATATTCTATAATAGAGTGAATTCATTGCTTTGTTTTGCTTGTTGAGAACAAACATGTTCAAAGTCTCAATTGCTGTTTCTTTTTCTCCCTCAAGGAAATGAACATAGCTTTATTTGGGAAGTCTTGAAAATAGTCTAGCTTAAGGAAAAAATACCAAAAGTCTTACTATGCAGCAATAGTTCACATTCTATATTTGTGATACTTAAAGATGTTTTTTGTATTGAAATACAGAAAACTCTATTTGGTGTCTTTTTCATAGTACTAGGGGGAAAGATTTTTCTGTAAAATATCTTAGTTTTGATAAGGCCTAAGGACTGTGATATTCTAAAGTTTAGAAAAATAGTCAATGAAAATAATTATAATAGTTTTTATAAATAGGCACCTTTCTTCTTTTGAGGGCTTGGGTCAGGTTTTTTTTTTTAATTTTATAAATTTTAGATCATCTCTTTATCTTGCTTGAGTGTCCCTGACACACCACACATATTTTAATTACAGAATGTAGTATTTTATTCATTTAAAGTTCCAATTACTTTTTTTTTTTAACTCACTACCAAGGAATCGACAGAATGCTGGGTACTAAAATCTCCTTTCTCCACCTAAAACCCCTGGTATCAAGCATGTACAGAGCTTTAACCAACCAAGGAATGTTTTTTTATATACATTTAAAGAAAAGTCATATGTATGAACACATTGCTTACTTGACTAAGAATACGGCCACATTTTCTTCCTATTTTTTCCACCAAATCGAAAATTGGAAAATTCCAAGTATTTAGCTGTTCCATAATAGAGTCCAAGTTGTCCATGACAAGAGGTTCGGGAGCAAGAACTGGTTTGTCCTATAATAAAGATGAATACATTTCAACAAAGATATTCATGTCTTGGTAAGTTCAACAACTGAGTTTGCCTGGAAAAAAAGGCTTAAAACTTTAGGGTGAATGGATGATCTTTAAAAACATCTAGATGAATAAGACATTGACCTAAAAATAAGGAGAAAAGATTCTGATGCTGTTTTAGACCATGAATTTTGCATTATCAGGTGCTTGCCTATTGCTGGTACACACATGCTACAGTAAAAAAACAAAAACAAAAACAAACAAAAAAAGATGTTTCTTTTGGTAACTTAAAACTACCAAACATAAGTTAATATAACTGCTTTTTGGTCCACTGTGGGGTTCCTAAATAAAAGTTCAAGGGCTTCAGAACACTACAAAATAGTATGGAAATTTATCTCGATATGTTTATGTAAGTTTTTCTGGGTTGAGGGTTTCCGGCTTACATTGGACTCTTAAAAGAAACCCATAAGTGGAGAGGGGGAGTAAATCAGCCCTATTGTAATTGGTCAAATTTCTATTACAGCTCAAAACCAGTATAATCCTGTGGGACTGACAGCAGCCACATTTTTCAGGGATTTTAATTTAATTCATGTGATGTACAGTTCCCAAATAAACAAACATGTACTATATAAATGTATAGACATTTTACAATTAGTATCATGTGAGGACATTCTTAAGAGTACCTTTACCAAACACACACACACACACACACACACACAGATGCACACGCAATATATATATGTATATATACATATATATACACACACATATATAATATATTTAATGAAGAAAACATGAATTATTTTACCTGAAAAATCTCTTTGATTTAAAAATATAAATGTAAATCAGGTAAAAAAAATGGTAATAGCAGTAATTGATAATCACATGACAGTCAGTTATTTTCTACCATTTGCTGCCTACCCTAAATTGACCTGATTCAATTATATGTTTATCCTCTTTAAATGGATCTCTTTAAACACAAAAAATAATTCATTATTAAAGGATTTTTTAATGGGTAGCAGGTGTCAATATAACTCTGATGTAACATAAGGAAAATAAATATTGTCTCACTTTCTAAATCAAAGAGGTTCTAGAGAGAGAAAAATAAATAGCAGAAGCTCTAAGACAGCTAATATAGTTCACTTTCTTGATTGATATTTATAAAATATTATTTGAGTGAATGAAATTTCATTTTCCTATGCATATTTACATTTTTAGATTGGGATAAGAAATGTCTGTACTCATCTATGAAGAGGAAGAATATTTATGTTTTCAATCACTAAGTAATGGAATCATTGAGATCAATAAGATTTAGATAGGAAAAAATTATATTGATACATATGGGTAGGGATATAATACACATGTAAACAAAACAAGATATATCTGTAAGTCTATTTCTAAGTCAATCTTTGTGATAGAAGCCTATTTCTCAAGTAAATAAATGAGTTAAGTGATATGGGGCTACCAGGAATATCATGGTCTCTGGTGGGTAGGTGCTGCAAGCTGACGCTTTCCTCAGAGGCTCTCTTGGGCATTCGGTCTCATCTTCATTCTGTACAATGTCACTGCTATCACTGTTGTTATTGGTTTCATAATCAGAGGTAACTTGAGCAATGTCATCTGAAGTTGAAATAGAACAGCTTATCAGGAAATTTGCAATAAAAAAGGGGTCCCATTTAAGTGAGTATTCCTAAAATATGTACGGTAAATACAAAGCTTAAGGAACAATTGCTTTCACGACCCTACAAACCAAGAATATAGGATCATAGGGTAGGAAAAGTCACACATTTTTTAACCCAATAGACAGAATTATGACTTGATTTATATGACATTCAATAAGTCCACAATGATAATGCTTAGATCAATAGTTTAAACCTTTTAAAAATCCTGTGGCTTTATATTTATTTTTACTTTATGCAGCTACCAACACGCTAAACCACTGAGTGGCTGACTAAAGCACTAACTCTAGAACAGACACGTGGCTGGGAGGAATTGAGCTGACACCCAATAATAAATTATAACATGGAACAATAGCATGTGCTTAAGAGCGTGGTTGATCCTATGTATCCAACCTTGATCTATAGGAATCTGTGACTTCCTTCCTTAGCTGCCTCTCTCCTCTGTCTCCCATTTCAATCAGCACTAAACTGTGTTAACTACAGGACTAATCAGCTAATATAAAGTGTGTGAAGAATCTGTTCCCAGGGCAAAATCTCAGAAAGCTATGAGTACATAGCTGAATAAGGTGACTGAAGTCTATTCAGTGCTTGCTATGTGCCAGATACCATCAAAAACACTTTCTTTGTATTAACTCATTTAAATCTCTCGACAATCCTATCAGGTAGCTTTATTGCATTACCATATTGCTATTATTCTCACTTTGTAGATAGAAAATTGAGGCACAGAAAAAATAAGTAAATTGCTTAAGGCACACAGATGGTAAATTTTGCCCACATTTGAACTCATGAAGTCTGAGCTTAGTTCTTACTCTTTACTTCTGACAAAGTCCAGTTTTTTTTTTTTTAATGTTTACTGCCTATGAAATCATTACCTTTCCCTAAGTTGCAAAGTTAATTTCCTGTGTTGTCTTTCAGAAGCTTTATTGTTTTAGCTTTTATATTTAGGTTTATACTCCATCTTGGTAATGTTTCAAATGATGTAATGTAGAGAGTGAAATTTACTTTTTCACAATCCTATGGGATTGCCTTGGCATCTTTGTTAAAAATTCAATGACACTGTTGGCTTGAATCTAATTTGGGGCTTTCTAGTGTATTATACTTGACCTGTTTGCTGTTCCTTTTGCTAGCACCATGCTATCTCTATTACTGTAGTTTAAGTCTTGAAGTCAGGTAGTATATTCCTTCTAACTTTGTTCTCTTTTTTCAAGATAGCTTTGGATATCCTAGGTTTGTTATGTGTCCTCATTCATTTACTAACTGATTTCCATTAAGTTCCTAATAAATAATGGCTTCAGTTATATAGCTTATTCCAATTAGAAGTATCTTGTAGGACTTTTCCAATGACCCATCTATCATTCATTTTTCTCATACTACTGCTTCTATGTTAGAATCAGACACAGTATGAAAATGTAATTGGCAAGTTTCAATCCCAGACTTAGCAGAAAAAATGAAGAAGCACATTCAAAGGCAACAGCTCTACATGAGACACCAATGATGATAACACTCCCCCTATTCTATCAGTCTCAATAGAGTCAGAGAAGATGAGGGACATAGAGAAGGAAATATTCTGTATCAATATCAGTAATGGCCACACAGAAAATTCTCCTTTTGATTTTTCTTTTTCTATGTTCCTGACCTTTATACATCACACTACGCCACTGTCATAGGCAAATAATAAAAATTTATTAAGTATATATGAAGAAATGCTGAATTAAATATTCAAAAATCATTTTTAGATAGTAACTCATAGAAGGCATTTTTTTCGACCTTGTGAACTTTCCACACTAACAAAAGCAAGTCCCTAGGATTGCATCAATAAAAATAAAAATCATCATAGTAATGGCAGCAAGCACCAATTACTTACACTGACCTGAATACAATCATAAGTGGTTTACATACTTTAAGTAACATAATTCTTACAACAGTCCTGCTTGGTAGGTTCTATTATTATCCTCATTTTACAGATGAAGGAATTGAGGCACAGAGATTATAAACTTATAGGTTGCTGAGTCAGAATATAAACCTGGCTCCAATGCCTGTGTTCTTAACATTTCCATGATACTGCCTCCAGAAAAAAAATTGCTTTATACAAGCATGCAGTAATCTCGGCAGGGTCATTTCTTAGGGTCTGCGATGGAGAGCTCCAAAAAGTACCCTAACAAGGATGACCTTCCAATATCCAAGATAAAATAAAATTTCTATATAGTTCTATACATTGTATAAAATGGCCTCTCACTTCTAAAAAAGATACATGTTTGTCTATAGAAATATAGAAACATTTTGGGCAGTTTGGCACCACAATTTTAAATCTGTGCCAAAGATTAAATCTGGGGCATAGAATTATGAATGATTTTGATTTCTTTCACTGTCTTTTTAAATTTCTAATCTAAGAAAATCAGAAACATATGCTATCTTTTTGGTCAGAAAAAAAAAAGGAAAGTGATTTTCATTTTGAGGAACAGAATTCAAAGAATTACCTGTCCTTCTTGGTGTCCGAATGGTTGCACTGCTTCTCTCCAGGGGCCCATCAGCAGGAACTCCTTGGGAATAGGGCCTGCCACAGCTGAGAAACATTGAACAGCTGTAAGTATATGCTCTTTTCAAAAACTCATAAGCATACACCACCTATGTGTAGATCAAGATAGTAAACAATAATCAAATATTCATACCTTTACTTATTTGTTGGAGGGAAAATACGTTGTTTCTTACGTAGATGCTGATACATGGCATACTGCTTTCTTTTTGTGAGAGTGATACAAAAGATCAGAAACTTCATTGGACTCTCAACCTTCTCCATAATTAGCCCCACTGGAGGTGAAACTACTAGCAAAATTTCATGCCATTATTCAGAGAATCTGGGGACAGATTGTCTGCTACCTACTCGTAGCAGTGATTTTGGAGGTGCTGACGTATGTTTGGTCAAAAATATTTTTCCCAATGAATCTCTTTGTATCTTTATAAAAGCCTCATTATATTTATTTCTATGGCTTAAGGAATTTTATGTCCAAAGAGCCCTTTAAGATTGCATTGTGAAAACACAATAATAGTATATATATTTTTTTTACCTCAAAAATTGGATTTTTTTCCTCCAGATTGATGAGTTACCTGTTAAGGCCTATTGAGGAAATGAGCAAAGTAGTACACTTTGATGAAGGGTGAATGTGTCTAACTGAGAAAAATGAAGGCACATGAAAAGTAGACAGGGTTCTTCAACAGAGGAGGCCGAAGGATGTAGAGTACTTCTACTTTCTTAACAGCTTTGACTGTATTATAAATAAAAAGTAATTCCACTAATGGCCTGGCAAGTTCCCCTCTCACTTATCTTGTTTAGAGAATTCATGATTAGTTTTTAATGCCACATTTTGCTTCTGGGTTCCTTCTTTCTGCTTAACATCATGAAGGGTTTCAGAGGGTTTCTGTTTATTTGGCATTTAATCACAGAATACTCACTCTAAAAGGAAAAGAAGTGAGTGATAGTTCATAATTTAACATATTAAATGTCACATCACTCTTTTCCAAAATTGTGTTTACATGTATATTAGAGAAAAGCACTTTCTAGTTAGAGAGTATCTTCATTCTAAGTTAATTATTTTTCAAGCCTTGAAGGTAAGTAGAAAAGCATCACATGCAAAATATTTCTAATTATGAAATCCCATTAGTTTGATTTTGGAAATCAAAAAAAAAAAAAAAATGACAGGACCAAAGGAAAAAGAAAGTATATGCAAATGATGTGCTTACATTCTAAGATGAAACTTGGTAGAAGTAGTATTTATTAGTTTTGAGATTTTTCATTGAAAGATAATACTTAAAAGAAACATTTGAATCAGTAGTTCAAATATACTACCACTTATGCCAATAAAACAGCTTGTTGCATAGAAATTACAGCAGCCAAGAGGCTGGGATTCAAAGCCAAACCCTTCAAGTTCAGCAGGGGAAACCACAATAATTAGTCGTGTGTTTCTGGAGCTCTCTGTGCCTACATGGGTGGTTGCCTTGAAGGCAATAATAAAACATGGTTTGAATTATAGATTTATAAAGCCCAAACAAATAAAACACACACTACTGGATTTATAAACATTACTGAACAAGTAGGCAGTGAAATGGCCTTGTTTTTCTCCAAAACCATTTTTTTTTAAAATAAAAATCCCATTACATTTTTTCTGTTAAGAATACAAAAAGTAGACTGTGGTGAGAAAAGCTCTGTGAGCTGTAGTGTAGATCTTTTCTAAACATCTCTCCTTTTTTTAGGTGACTTGTTTCACAAAGTCCGAAGCCCCCAGTGGGTGAGTCTCCCTGGAAATGCTGGAAGCAGATGTCCTTGATGCTTATTACTCCCCTGGGTTTCATCTTGGCTCAGGATGTATACTCCCAAAAATGTTTAAGGGTGTTTCCCCAAACACCATTCGATGGGCAATTATTGGGTGTTAAACTAAAGAAATTGGTTCTGTGGTCAAATAAATTCAGAAAACGCTAGATGAAAAAAGAATCAAGAGGTTTTCTTTTTGCAGGACTTCAGAGCATTTAATAAAGTGATGTGTGCTGTGAATCACTAAAAGGCAAATATGTTTGTTTTACCACAGATCATGCTTTGTGTGTGTGAGGTGGAAGATGAGATTAATACCCTACAGAAATTATTTTATTAAATAAGCTGTCATAGAGGTGGCAGCAGAATAACTCTAGAATGATAGAGTAACTTTTTACTTTGGCCCTGGCCAAAGAAACAAACAAGTAAATATAATTTTCTCTTTAAAAATATTTATAAAAAAATGAAGTAAAAATAAAGATTATAAAAAGAAACAACATGCATTTAACAGAGTTTATGAACAAAGAATCTGAAAATGAAATCTGTGAAGCTTAAAACTGAATATATTAATCAAATCTGAGTCTGTGAAACAACATGTGCTATTAGAAGACCAATATGCAACTGATTTATTCAATAACTGTCCTCATTAACCTTAGCAAAGAATAGCATTTTATTTGAGGCATTCTCATGATTATGCTTAGTTTAAAAACACTCAACTCTTTTCTATTAAAAAATATTGTAATGCTTTAAAATCAATTATTCAAGATGAAGCTAAAGTGAAGAACAACACTACATCAATTCGTAAGAGAGGGTATTTTTTCTTAGTGACAATGTTGGCAAAATAATTATTCTTGTCCTGCTGGGCCCTTTCTCTAATCCTCCATGAAAAGACAACACTTTATAATTTTATTTCAATATGATAGAGCAGTACAAGTAATTACTTAATTGTATGTGCCATGTGTTATTTGCACCTTTATAAAGTATTAAAATGGGAATTCCAAACTTAAAAAAAATGCCATTAAAATTGATATAAAATCCTCCCTGAAGAACAACTAAAAATCTTCCAACAAAATAAAATTGTATTAAATTAAAAATCACATGATTTTTAAAATGTTTTATGTATTTCTCATCAGTAAGCAGACAAACTATACAACTGATTATTTTATATCACCTCCGAAGATTAGCTGCATGGGTCATATGGACTCTAAAATTACTATTAATAGAAATCCACTGAAAAACTATTTTTATTATAGCCTCCTCAACACAAATCACATTATCTTGTACTTTTTTGTCAACTACTCTGGCAAACATACACACAGCTATGCAAACTGCTGGTAAGTATTCCTAAGAGAAAAAAATAGTATTGGTTTTATTATTAAATTCCAACACAAAATCCTTACCTGCTACATATAACAGGTGGAGTCTGTGTCTGAGGAGACAGGTCAGGAGCACTCTGAGTATAAGTTAAGGCCCTGTGAGGACCTAGGTCTTGTTTGGCAGTTGTGTTGGCAGACTCTGGAAATTGCACTGCGGAAATTTTGCTGACTGGACTGTTGGCTGGAGTCCCTTGGAGAGGTGAGGAACAGGGGGATGAAAGAGGTGAAATTTTAGTGAGGGCACCTGAGAAAGAAAGAGAGTTACTAAATTAAAAAAAAATTTTTTTTGGAATTCAAAACTGCAACTTTTAAATCTCACTTTGGACTCCTTTTAACTCAAGAAGGACGATATGAGTACTCAGGCCATGGCATGGCCTGCTCTACACACCACCATGTGGACACAGGGCGAACAGTGGGGGTGTCTCCACAGCATGGAATATGAGGAATGAATCATCATGAAAAAAAAAATTGGTGGCAATGTTGGCAAATCCAGTTACAGCCTTGGTATCCTAGAGTAACTTCAGGACAGAAAGATGTTATTTTTGTTTCTTCTTGTCATCCTAAAATGATGATATTGGTTAGAATTTTCTTATGTGTTTGCCTTCCCTTAGGTTGTAAAGTTTTTAACAGCAATGGGATTGGCTATTGTTTTAAATATTACTGGTTTAAATATTAAAGTATCTGGAGCAGAGTTTGGCGGGCATCCAATGCTCTAAATTTGTAAATAAAAAAGATAGATTTTTGAGAGATGTTAACTTTATTAACCATCCACATTTTCAGTGAAGCTACTTTGTGTGTGTGTGTGTGTGTGTGTGTGTGTGTGTGTGTGTGTGTGTGTGTGAAACTATATTTTGGTCAGAGTAATTTCTTAAGGAAACATTAGAAATGTAATATGATCCCTTTCAGATCAAACAATAGGCCTCAACCTTAAGTGTGTATATTTGTGCCAAACTGTGTTTACTCTCAATTGTGAGAATTACACAGAACACTGGATTAGATTTCAAAGTGCAGTGTTTAAGTAGAGGGATGAGGTCTTTTGAAGATATTCTCTCCCAAACACAGAGAAGGTATCCTGTACTAAAAATGGGAGAAAACTGAGAAATAACTTCTGAAAAACTGTACTTGATTACTGTTTTTCATGCTTGTGTGGCTGAACGACCTAGTATAAGGCAAACGAAATCATTACAAGTTGTTTTCTATTTCTCACCACTCCGGGGAAATGTAGAGCCAGCATTTCTCACACCAGCAAATAATATGTGTGGTAAACTGGCAGCTGGCTTAGTCTGCTTCCAATGTTCAGTTTTATTTGTCACACCCAAAGTTTTCCTGGTCCACTGGAAAGAATATTAAGCTTACTGAAGGGCTTCGGTAATTTTTGCTTCTTGTTGGCACCATTATTTCTTTTGTTTTGTGTTAAAAGATGAGAAATTGTACTTTTTGATTCAGTGTAGAGGCCAGCAACCCCTCCTGGTCCTTCTCGATATTTCTATTGCTGATTCCCGATTAACAGGTCAACCCCCTACTTTTCTAATTAACTGAAACTACTTATACGTAGAGAGAGGTCAAATAACCTTCCCAGGGTCACAGTGCTAGGGGAATATGGAGTGAGCGCAGCTACTCTTAGTGGAGTGTGGTTTATTGGCCCATGCGTCTCCCAGAGACTGCCCAAGGAAGCAAAAAAAATCCATTATCTACTAGGCAGCACTTTATTGCCCTTTACAACAATGTGTCTTGTGGTTTTAATTTTTATTTCTATTTCTATTGAAAAGATTTAGCTATTTAACCAAAGATACTGTCTAATGCTCACATTATATAATCTCTTAGGCCAAAAAAAAATTAAGTTTACTAAATTTTTATCTCAGTTTCCCAGTTAACCTATTATTGCATGCAGTACACTGTGAAGTACTAACGATTGTAATTTTTTTATGATTGGATTTGGAAGCCCCAGAATAAATTTAATTGTAATACTGTTTGTAATATTAAATTTATATTATTATAAATTATAATTAAAAATCTAATTATAATTTTAAAATAAAGGAAATAAAAATTTCAACAAGCTCTCAATCCCTTTCCCTTTCTCCACTGCTATATAACATTATTGTATTCACACATATTCTTATACACATATGTGTGCTCTGATGTATAAAAAGGTTAAAAAGGACAGTTCAATTTATGACTAACTGAATCTCCAGTTATCTTAGAAAGCAGAATAACCAGTAAGGAGCTGAATGTTGGTATGAGATAGTGTAAAGGTCACCAAAGTATTTGCACAGAGTATCTCAAAGATTCGATTTGTTCATTTAACAAATGTTGATTGTGTGCCTTTTTCTAGGGACTAAGGAGTCAGTAGTAAACAAACAAAAAAAAAGTCCCTGCCTTCCTGAAACTTTCATTCTTTTGGAAGGAGACAGAAATAGAAGAATGGGAGCGGGTGGAAATGAAGGAAGAAGGAGGAAGAGGTGGAGGAGAAGACAGGAGAAAGTTAGATAGTTGTAAGAGATAAGAAGAAAAATAATGCAGAGGGTAGAGGACAGAAGAGGACAGAAATGCTATAAGGGTAAAATTTGAACAGAGGCTTGTTGAAATAAGAAAGACATTTAGACAAGTATTGGGGAAAGCACATCCCAGAAAGAGAAACCTGCCTGGGGGTGATGAGAGGATCAGTCAGGGGGTCATTGTCGCTTCACTTTAGCAAAGAGGAGGGGAAAAGAACATGGTTGGAGAGGTTGCTGGGCAAGACTATATAGGGCTGATGGCTAACGCAAGGTTTTAATTGTATCTTAAAAAGAGACTCGTGATAGGCATTGCTTTAGGCAATTTCTTAAATATTTTGATATCTGTGAGTTTTTTGACATTTTTCTTCCACTATTTTACAAACCCCATGGGAACATTGCCCATATCTGTCTTGACTTAACATATTTTTTGAAGGCAATTTACGAGAAGAGTGATTTTCTCATTGCAAAATTTTAGTAGCTGCCAGTTGATGTTCTCAGAGAAACACAATTCTGTCTTAAATTTAAAACTCCACTCAACAATTAAAGTTCTTAGAACTCATGGATTAACTAAACTTAAATGAATAAGCAGACTTTAAGACTCCAAATTTACTGCCTGGGATAAAATTTAAAATAAGCGTTGAAACAGGAAAAGCACTTTGTTTCTGCAGTACTGTCAGTCTACATATTTTGAACACTTCTAACAAGCTCGAGTCTTGGCAACAGCTATGAAAAGCAGGGATATTTTTATTCTGGAGGTGAGAAGATAGAAGGTATATACATATAAATTCTTTTTTTCCAAACCCAAGCTACTATTTTTCACAGTGTGAATTATCATTGTTTACTTAAAATTTTAAAAACAGAAAGGGTTAGGAATGCCATAAGAAATGAGAACAAGTTTACATATATTAGTCTTGAAATAGATGGAGAAATATAAGTGCAGATAATAACTAAATACTCTTTTTTTCTAGAAAGAATAGACTACAAACAAAATTATTTCAGACACAAGAACAGGATATTCCAAGAAAATGGGATCAATATTTTTCTTGTAAGTCTTAGAGAACAGATTATTTTCTAAGATAATTTAAGTGTAATTATGCCTAAAGTTATAGAAGTTGATGACCTCTGAAGTTTTATCTAACATTATGATGCACGCTCATACATTTACATAATACACACGTGGGTGCAGGAATTCAGAGAAATATGTATTTTCTTAAATCTAATTTTTCTTCATTTTATATCTGAGTAATTTTAAGAGATTCCAGGAAAAAGACATAGCTCATGAAACATAAATCTTTGAGTAACTGAAACTACTCTAATATAAAAAAGCTAAAATTAAAGTGTTTAAAAATTGAAAATGTAACTTTAACAATGCTAAGATGCCAAGTCCTTTGAGTAATTCAGTCTTCAATTTCTTTCTCCTGATGGCATGAAAAAATGTGTGTCAAGACACAGGAACTTTGGGCAATCAAAGGGAGATAATAAACAATACTGGAGGGAAATTATTTAAGTGAATCCATCTGTTTTGTACTGTAAAACTCTTTCAGTTTAATTTTAATTGAACAACAACAACAACAAAAAACTCCAGTATATCTGAAAAACAAATGCCTCTTTTTCATGCCCACAGGCACATGGACAGTCCTAATATTTCTTTAAAATAGAAAATATATTTAAAGATAGAAAATGAAAAAAATCACATCATAAAGTTCTCTCTCATTTCAAATTTTCATAGAAAAACCTCAATCTAACTTTTAGGTGTAACTTTTAGCTGTAATCACTAACAGGACTACAAAATTCTTATAAGAATTATAAGAATCCAGCAAGGGACCTCTGCAAATACAATAAATACAAATTAGAAGAATTTTGAAAGCAGAATGACATAATGGCAGCTCTACACTGTCAGTGAGTCATAATAAAAAACCAAGATTCAAAATGCAAATTATATTTAATCTCCTACTTTATGCTTTAATTCGAGGACTCCTATGCGATTTCATCCATTTACTTTATATTAGTAACTACATAATGATTGGTTGTCATTCAACTATTTAAACTGTGATTGATCAAACTAGAGGACATACAATTGACTTGATTTGTGCAGAGACCAGATTTCATTAGTTCCCTCTGAAAATAGGTCATTTATTTTTCAGTGTTTCTATTCCCTACGTTATGCTTGCATCTCCCCACCTCTTATGCCTACTGCTTCTTTCTTTCCTCCTCAGACTCTATTCATACTTTGATTTTACTTCTTTATACACTTTGGCACAGAAAGGGGCTTTACCTGGTCTCTTTCCACACAGTTTATTGAAAATCAACTGGCATCACAGTCAGTTACATCAAACATAGCATACCTAGTTAGCTCAATCAGCCCCAAAATGCCATCAGTGAAAGGAAATAAGGGTTTCAAAACAGAAGGGCCCATCTGATCAGGGAGAACTGTAATTGAATTTCAGCTCTCTGATTCTTGATGGATTTTTTTTCTTTTGGCAGTCTTTCAGAGATTTGTTTACTTGAATTCAGCATGTGTAGGAAATAGGTTGTTTTATAAATATTTAACTCTGTTGTAACAACAGTCTGAAAATGCCATGATGCAAAATCCCCTCCAAAGCAATCATAATGCAGATACCTTATGTACTTCACGCCAAGAATGGAGAAAGGCTCCTGCCATACTTGTGGCTCTAATTTCTACCATCTGCCTTTGGAGTATCTCACATAGACATTCTTTTTTTTTTTTTTGACACTTCGCCCTTTTTTCTTGAGTGCAGTAATATGAATTGGGGAGCAGGGCACTGGAAGATGAGGCTGTTCCTCATGTCTGTTCAATCATTTGTTCTATTATTTCCAGTGAATTCACTAACCATAATTTTTAGCTTCCTTTTCTTTCTTTTTATTGAGGTAAAATTGACATATAACTTTACATTAGTTTCAGGTAGACAACATGATTCCACATTTGCATACAAATTTTAGTGTATGTGCTGCTGATGTGAGTACATTTTTAGCTTTATGACTTTATCATGTTGGTTATTTTAATAATTTTAATTTTAATGCCTAAATGAAGAAACAGAAACAGAAGATGAAATTCTTTCATTATATTGTACTCAATAAAAGACAGCACCAAAAAATTCTAATTTTAAATGATCTCAATTTGTTGTCTTTAATTTTTTTCTAATAGAGTCATCAGGACACAAGACAGAATTTAGTACTAATTATATGAACTTGGGCTTGTTACTTAACATTTCTGTGCTTTAGTTTCCTCATCTAAATGTTTCCTGAGCTACAAGAATATAGAACACTTAATATTTCAACCCTTGAGTTACCTATTATTAGTGTCCTATATTTTAATTTTGTCCTTAAAAAAAAATCTTTAGAAAATATACATGAATCTTGAAATACTATTATTTATGTATATAACGTTTATTTGGTGGACTCATGGTTTCCAAATTTATTTATTCAACATTTATATCTCAGACTTTGTTATTACTTTTCTTTCTAAAACGTATTTATCATAAATTCCTTTGCTAAGATTGGGTAGTTAGTAAAGTTTGATTTATCTTAAAATATCTTTAGTTCATTCCTATTATTGTGAGATAGATTTGCTAAAATACACAATTTTAGGTTGACTTTCATATTCTCTCAGAACTTTGAATAAAATATTCTACTGCGTTCTGATGTCTTTTATTTTAAACAGTTCTGCTTGTAGACTACCTTTCCTGAAAAGCTAATTTGTCTTTTCCCTGGCTGATTTAGATTTTTTTCTTCATCTTTGGTGTTGTGTAGTTTCACTATTTTGTGATGACATGTGAATCTTTTTCCTCCTTACTTCACTTTTCCTCAAAGTTTACATCCCTTATCCTCTACTACAATTACGATTACATATGTTAGGCTTTCTAATTCCTTTTCTTGAATTTCTTAAAATCTTTTACACTTTCTGTTTTCTCATCTATGTTGCATTCTGGGTAATTCCTTCAAATTATCTGTCTCCCAATTCACTAATTCTCTCTCCAATAGTCTAATGAGTTCTTCCAGTGATGCAATTCCTAAAAAGTGTATTTTCCGGTGAAAGTGTCTTTCTACATGAAACAGCAGAGATAAGTTGGTCCTTACATGGTTTTAAGAAATAGTCACCAGTATAAAGTGGGTGATCAAAGGGGGAAAAAAATCACTAAATTATCTATTCTAGATGTAAAAAAAAAATGCTTCTTTAAAGCTGTGACTCAAAATTAAAAGAATATTTCAAGAAGGTCTCTTGAAATAGTAGTGGAATGTGAGTACTATTTCTCTAACACTCATAGAAACAGTGCTATTTTGAGGACTTCTGCTTCTGGCTATGATTGTGTAGTTTGTAATAAATCCATGCTTCTTTGACAACAAATAGAAAAGCTGAGTTTTAAAAAAAAGTTATCAAGGCAAAGCAATCCTGTGAACTATTTTTCCTTTCAGATCATTATTTATTACCCATTAGCATGGAGTGTAAGGCTAAGAATCCAGGCAGAAGATTCAGCAATTAGGAAATCGAGCCAACAGAGCTTTTAGCAATGTCATGAAGCTGATGACACAAAAATTGGAGTTTGGTACCACTGTGGTAGCCAGAACTTAAATGTCCAACAGCCCAGTGAGAAGGGAGCGTATTTCCCTCGAACAATTTTGTGAATTCCTAAGCTGCTATAAAGGCAGAAGAATAAGTAGCCAAACAGGAAGGTACTGAGAATCTCATCAGTTTCCTGCAGAGCTGAGAGACGAAAACTTGGACTCTGAACATTCTAGGAAGGAGCAGTCATAGTAAATATCCCAGACACTCAGTTGGGATTCTAGGAGGGGGACAATCTGGAGACAGACTCTGATAAAAACTGAATTCCAGTTTTCAGTTAGCACAGACTGTGATTAAATGAGGTAATGTTTCCCCAAAACATTTTACTTTTCTGCTTGAGACTTTATTGTCCTTAATTTGGGTATCTAAACACCTTCCCATAGCTCCCCAGGTCCTGTACCTTCTGGCTTTTGTCTACATATCTATTTTCACCTCCTTTTCTGTATTCTCAATACTCTCTCTTTCTGCTTGCTAGTTTTACCAGTCATTTAAAATCTTAAATTCCTCAAAATCTCCCTCAATATATTGGGCTGTGTATCTCTATTCTTCTCTTTCATTACTTGAAAGACTTTGCCCACTTCTTCTCATAGCCTTTAAAACACTATGTAGTAATAGCTGACTACCTGTTATACTCCCTATTACAATGTAAGTAAGAATTCTGTGAAAGGAGGAACTGGGCCTAGCTTAATCACTGCCATATTCTTAAAGCTAGTTTAATGTCTGAAGTGGTGAACACCAATATGTAAGTAAATGAGGCTTGAGGGGAGGGAGAAGCTGATGCTTAGAAGTATACGGGACACACTGACACTAACACATAAAACTCCATGTAGTTAGTTGATGCCAGATCCTAGATGCAAAAAATCACATTGAATTTCATTTTGCACCTGTCTGAAAGAGAAGGAAAACTTCCCCATGACAGTGCTGTTGGGTTTTTTGGTTGCTAATTTGTGGGATTTTTTAAAAGGCTCTAAAGGGTTCTGAACTATATTTTCTTCAAATTTAAATACATCTTCCTTTCAGTATTTATATGTTTGTGGGTGGTGGGTGGGAACTGACATAAAATAAGAATTTCTTTGAAAAATATTATAGTATGTATAGTAAATAAAGCATTTCTTTGAATTTGTATAAATACTATACTCCTAAAAAAGTTTTACTTTAACAACAACTAAAAATAAAATTGAAATTTGATAAGAACATCATTTGGTTTTATATTAGGAGATGATGCTTCCAGAGATTATCTTCTATGGTGACAGTGATTTCCTATTCATCTGATAAGCTTAAGATAGGATATTTGGTACAACAAACTTGAAAGAATCTTTTCATCACATACAGTGGAAATTTAAGTAATTTATTGGTTATTAAGCCTTTTTCTTTTTTAAACAGTCAAACTAGATACACCCAAGAGTGGGCATCCTCTGACTTTTATCTCAACAATGAAGGCTTAGTTCATTCCGTGACTGCACACTCAGTGAGCATGAACTCTGCTCCCAGTAAGTTACTTACCTGGTCGATTTGGCTTTTTAGCCTTTACATAGCTAGCTGCAGAAACAGCGTAGGATGAAGTGAAGGATCTGCTTTTGGTGAGGGTCATCATTACTGGGTTATTCCAAGAATCAGGACAAACAGCACTATAGAGACAGAGAATAATGAAGAAATTATTCATTTAGATTGAGGCAGATCTCACCAGAACCCAACCATAACAGACTTGCCAGTCTGAGTCATGATCCAAGTTCAGTGACAGAACTACTTTACTTCCAGATGACAGATTGTTATTTAAGTTCAGTCTCTGCAACAGGGATATAGCAGTCACTAACCAAGCATACTGTGTTAACAAAAGAGTAAAGCTAACTTTTCTATTTGTCCAATTAATAGGAATCAAACACCTTTCATTCTATCTTTATAATCATGTTTCTCACAGATTTTCAAAAACTCAGGAAATTAACTGGTTAAGATGCAGGTTAACTTACATTAATTATAACTACCATGATGTTTCATTATATGCTCTTAATTGTGATTTTTGGTGTATCTAAATTCAAAAATTTAATGTTTATAAAATCATTCAATAATAATATTCTTTGCAGTATTTCCTTGTGAAGGAAAAAGTTAGTAATGGATCTTTTGCCTACAATTTCTTTTACTGGTGATACACTAGAAAGGAAGGGATGATGAGCCTATGTAAACACACCAATGATAAACCTGCTGCAAAATACACTAGTGCTATTTACTAGGTAAAAGGTAACAGACAGTGAATCTTCATCTAGGGAATACTTTTGGCAGGATAGCCTTGTCTGTCTAGGTCACTATTGTAAATTAACCTGGAATTAATAGATCTATGGACACCGGAGATAGAGAATGTTACACAGAAATGTAATAATGCAATATAAATTTTGGCAGTGTTTCAAACCAAAATTTATCTATGTATCGCTCAAAACCTTACATGTTAAGTCTAAAACAGAACCCATTGTAATTGGGATAGAAAAGGATTTAGGAAGTTGTTTTAATAATCTTGGACTACTCCAAGGGAAAAGTGCTTACTCTGTGTTTTGCTACACCTGTGTGCTTTCAAATATTAGTAAATCTGGTACTGGATAAAATCTATAATTAGACACTCTGTCAATCTTAGATTGTCACAGTAAGCAGGATATACCTGGTCTATATGAGTGGCTTATTGTAAATAAGCCTGAAATCGATGGAATTATGGGTCATAAATGGGTGGAGATTGTCATGGAGGCTGTATAATTAATGAGGAATAATTTGGAGGTATTCCATAACCAAAAAGGCTTCCTCTGTGTGAGCAACATTATGTACTGCTTAGACTCCTTCATGTTAAATACAAACCAGAACACATGCTAATGTAAAATGCAAGGACTTTTAGGGTACTGCCCTGTTACAGACATCTCAAAGGGAAGAATGCTGAGTATATGCTTTGTTACTGGCTATGTCATTTGATTTTTAGTAAATTTAGTAATGAGTAAGATCTGTCATTTGTAATGAGTCCGATTTAACAACATTCTGATATTTATGGTACCTCATTTCTTTTTTTTTTTTATTTTCAGATTTTTCTTCAATGGCTGACTCAGGTACTTTAAAACTTCATCTTTTCTTTTTACTTCTAATAACAGTTTATAAAATATATCATAACAGAGACATTGGAAATATGGATTGAACTCCAGCAATTATCAAATACAATTAAGAAAAGCATACAAAATAATATGTTTCATATCCTTATTAGAAATCTCATTCTAAACATTTCAAAAAGGCCTAGAATTTTAAAACAATAAAGTAAAGTGAAACTTTAAATCTGAAATAGATAACTATACTATTTCCTTATAGTGCTGTGCCCTTGCAATTTCTTTTACTCTATTAACTGACTTATTTACTATGAAGAAGTTTTATGTACTGAATGTGGCCTAGCAGTTTTAATTTCTCAGTAATATTATACAATAGGTTATTACTTTTCTGTGTAGACTTTTTAAAAATAAGATTTTGATATTATTATATTTTATATATTTGTTTACTATCTCAAAAAATTATATTATGAATTGTAGTTCAAAAACTACTGCTTGATTTTTTAAAATAAAAACATTTAAAATATGCCTATTTTGAAAATTTTATAAAGTGTAATAATTGAGTACCTTTAATATATAGGGAATTATAAACTTTAAGATAAATAAAATTCTAGACATATACTTCATTCTTAATATAACATTAATTATTAAAACATAATAAAATAATAAATCAATATATTTATATATGTGTATATATGTGTATATGTATATATATGTATATGTCAGCATTATAATTTACTGGCACTTTCAAATATCTTGCTTTGTGTGATCCTGGCAATAGTTTTCAGCTTTGCATTGACCCTTGCCTTCTTGATTCCAGCTCAATCTCATGAATTTGTAATAATTTGAATTTTAGAAGAGAAAATAGCTTGGGAAACCTTTATTTGGTCTTATACTGACACAGCAGGGGAAAATTGTCTATGTGTCTGCTGTAGAAGATCTCAATTCTCCTCCACAAAAGTGGATTTTATAACTTTAGTTCTACCCATAGCAAATTCATCCCAGGTCCTAAAAATTTTATCTATACTCTTCTGCATTTAAACCATACTCCTTTTTTTTTTTTTTTTTTTAATTTTTAAAGCTGGCCTCCAACCAATTGTAATTGATTGGGCTTTCCTTCTCAGGTAATTTATAATTCCTTTTTGTTAAGTAACTTCTCTAAGAGATGTGAAACCAAGAGCATTGCCTAACCTGGATGAAGGTGCTTCGTGCAGCTTGATGCTGGCGCTACGATCTCGCCGTACTGGGGCAGGCTCCAAAGTCGGTAGACCTGTGGCTGAGGTGGTGGTTGTCCAAGTCGACGAAACTCGTCTCAACAAACCTGGGGGCAAACTCCTTCTCAGGCGCTAGGAAGAAGGAGCATTGATTTTACAACCAAGCATATTTTCTATCACTAACTTCTATGTAATATAATGGAAAAAAAATGTTTTTTAATTGTAAGTGGATTTATTAAACTATATTGGTTGAATATCATCTATCTAAAATGTAGGTGCTCACATATTCAATGAGAGAAACTGAACAAAATGAATAAATGTTATAACATTTTGGGATCTTCATTTCAATAATTACATAAAAATGAGATTATGGGAATGACAGTCAATTACCTTTGGAATAATTTTATAATTATATTAGTTTAATAGAATTTACATACCTATATTATAGTAGTAGCTATGAGTAGAAGTTTTTCCTCAAAAGTCACTTTTTTGGGACATGGATTTAATTTATATCATCTTGTACAACAGTCTCTACACCAAAGTGGTTACTGATTTAATTTTAATTTCTTGATTTACAAATGACAGGAGATAGTATAAGAGTGTGATGCAGAATGTACGACCTCTCTTGTGGTTAATGCGACTTAAACAGGTATACAGGTACTATCATCAGTACCAACCCCTCCTACTGGAAGACTTTCCTGATTGACCTGCAACTATCTCTTTTTTATTTCTTCTCCTTCCAGGAAAAATGGTATCATCAACACTGAGACAAGATTCTGGGATTACCAGGATGAGCACCAGCATACTAAAAGTGGTCTTAATGTTAAAAATTAAAGCGAAGGTATTCTACTACAACTGCAACAATAGCTACAATAGGTAGAAACTCAACCCATTTTTACTTATGGCTAGCTACTCCTAGTAGACAGACATAGCATATGAGCTCAGTTCCCAAAGATGCAGTCTGCTCTTCTGATGGTGGTAAACACTTCTAAGAAGTAAGGTTTATGGCATCTTGGGATTTAAGAATAGCTCAGATACTAAAAAATTCCCAACATCTCTTAAAGATCTGGATATGCTTCTAAGAAGGTCATTCAATAGGAAGAGAAATAAAAAATCAAGCACTCTAAACACCAGGATTATTGCCTATAAATCTGTCACTGACTTCATGTTTATTTTGAGATCCAAAGGAATCAGTTAATTGCTCTCTATTCATTTACTGTCATATCATGCTGAGCCATACCTTTCTCAGAGAAGTAGATGTTGAAACTATGTAAACATCTAATTGACAAAGTTTTTTGAAGAATAAATTCCCTAGTCAAGAGACTCACAACAGCAAGAGCATAGATGTTACCGACTGACCACCAGCTCAAGGGGATGGCTGCTGGTTTGCCAAACAGATAACAGTGCAAGTCATTCCAGAGACTACTTCAATTCTGAGGTCTAAACTGGGTACAGGACTGAAAGTCATCTTTGACTTTAAATAATACAAAATCAACTAAAACTGTTCTGATTTCAAAACTTGTTGGGTTTGGGAAGCCACGAGGGTGCTGTGAAGGATATCATACTAAAAAAAAAAAAAAAGTGAAGGAACCTGTGTTTCAAAAGGCAATGAATTTTAAACAGAATCCACATCAGAATAGGAACAGGAATTTTTGTCTGTTTGTCTCTTTTTTGTTTCATCACTATAACCTTATCCCGGGGAACAGGGCCTGGAATATAGAAGTAAAAACTTCTTGAAAGTCTGAATACAAAAAGGTAACATAAAAAAGTAACGTTTAGTTTACAGAATGCTATCAAGCTTAAGGACAGAAGGCTTTATGTTTAAATTAATTACTTTAGTCACCGTGCTCAACACATTTTCACTGAGTCACTGATATGAGTCTGCATATGGGTTTGGGATGACAAGAGACCTAGAAGGCAAAAGAAAAAAGTTAAACCTTTGCAGGGGTGTGTCATCAATACCTACCTTGGGAATAGTCAGCTTGTCTTTATCAGAGCTTTCTTCAGAATCAGAACAGGTATAGTTTTCACTGAAGGAAACAACAGGATTCACTCTGGGCTTGTGAATAGCCTGGAAGGTGAGCTGGGTGCTGAGCAGGTTGCTCACTGCCCTCAAGGATGTGCACACATTGGGGGGCAGAGAAGGGTCTGCCAGGAGGTCAGTAATGAGCCCGTGAGCCTCACCCATCACGGCAATATCCACAGTAATGCTGGTTCCTGAAGACTGAGACACCGAACAAAGGAATAGTTAGGTAAGAAAAGGCCTGAAATAAAGGTGCAGAGAATGACATTGGGCTTTTTTGCAAAGTGGACCGAGTTGGCTCTTCAGGATTGCAGTAAAGTGATATTCAAATCACATTTCTATTTCAAATTTTGCCAAAATTTGCCATGGCTTTCATCACTTTTGTGTTCATGGCACAGTTTTGAATGCTAGAACTTGGGGAGGAGGAGGGTATATTTGAAGAGGTAAAAAGATATACATTAATTTTAAAGAGACAAAAATTTTTAGAGAACCAGAAAAACTTCATATCAGTTAACTTTATGAGGAGCTTAACATTTTAATGTATATTAATTAGAAATTTCATTTTGAAAATAACATTTTAATATACTATAAAATTGTTAGCAATACTTTAAAGTAATATTTTAGCCAATGTAATAATTATGTAATAATTATTCAACTCGTATTAGAGACAAGCATAAAAAAGAACTCTATTTGTGTTCAAATTCCTAAATTGTCCCACTTCTTGTGGTTGGTAAGAATAGAAATTTTAGTAACAGAATTCTGTGACACATCTGCCAGACTATCAGATTGAAAGTCATTACTCTATATTTGCTGAAGAAATGAAGAACATAAAAAACAGAAGCCAGGAATGTTCTCCACACTGCTGGTCATGGCAGAATACAGGCAAGAAGGTGAGAGAGCAAGGAAGACCATGGACACAGTCAAGGGCACAAGGATGGATGAGGTTAAAGACAGCATACAGAGGACTCTTAATATTGAAATGTTGCCATAATCTGAGGCACAAGGAATCTACATAATTTTAAATTTCATAACACAGTTAGTGATTAGAGTGCAGGTATGGAATCAGGCTACTAACACCCCAATCCTGACTGCTGACCTTACCACTTTCTAGCTGCCTGATCTTTGACAAAGTACTAAACTTTCTGTGCTGTGATTTCTCCATCTGAAAATGGATGTAGTAACAGTACCAACCTCAGAAATTAATCATAAGAATCATATGAATTATAAAAACCAAGTTATACGAATTAATTATAAGAGTTATAAGATAATATATATAAAGCACTTAATATTGTGCTGACAATTGTAGGTGCTCAATAATGATAATGGTATATGTAATAATTATAATAATATAATTCTGGAGTTTTCCGATAAGAGGCTAAGATTAGTTTAGCTACACATTTTGGAAAAAAAATAAAGTTTAACCATTCTGTTACAACAGACTTAAAAATAAACTCAAAAGATAAAAAAAAATAAATGTATAAAATTTTAAGATTATTAAAAGAAAACATAGGAACTAATTTATAATCTTGGAATGTTAAAAATAATATGAATTTCATAAACTGTGAAGGAAACAACTGTAGATCTGACTAAATAAAGATATAAACTTCTGCATAAGAAAATATACCATAAGCAAAGGTAAAAACCAGTCTGTGAATAAATGTTTGCCACATGGAAAAGAAAAAACACATCCAAGTAAAGAGCTTCTAAAAAGTCAATGAAAGACAAAGTCGGATAAAGAGAGTGAAAAGACAATTCAAACAAAATGAAAATAATCAAACATGTAAGAAACTATTTGCCTCCAAATATTTAAAATACAAATTAAGCGAAAGTTGTTTTTTAACATCTTCTCAAAATGGCATAATAATAGAAGACTGATAGCACGAAGTATTAGTAATGATTTAGGGGAAAAAGCAGTGAGTAAAACCTAAGTCAATATTTTTGGAAGGACATTTTGCTAAATCTACCAATTTGTTGTTTAAATGTACATATCCTATGATCCAGCAATATGATGCAGACATCTAACCTTTCAGAGAAAAACTACAAATATTTAAAAATATAAAGACAAAGACATAAAGAGTACAACAGAGCTCAGATAAAGATAACCAAAGAATGTAGCTAAAATGCATATCGATAGAGGAAAATGTTGAAAAGAAAGTTGCATTGCAACTATCTTATAAAGTGGTATGTACTTGCTTAAAGCATTTGGGTAGATCTATAAATGATTACTTACGTGGTCAATTACTCATAAACTATTGTTTAGTGGGGGGAATATGTCATAGAAAAAGTAAATATGTATTATTTTTTATAATCTGAAAATATGGTAATAATGAAAACACCCAGAATTCATGAAGATATCTAATCTTATAACAACTATAAGTAATAGATAAACTTTTTGTAACAGTATCATATAGAAAAGTTATGTCCGTTACTACTGGACAAATAATAGTAACCATAATAATAATGGTGGCAGCTGATATTTATTCAGCATGAGTCTACAAAATAGATACTCTTATTAACTTTATTTTTATTAGTAAATAAAATATTGCCAAAATCAGAATCAGGTAGCTGAAACATGAAAACATCAGGCTGCAAACACAAGTCCTCTGATTCTACAGCTCACTTTGAACCAATACACTGAAATAAATGAAATAAATACTGAACTTTTCCATGTTATAATCCTAAACGTTATCTGTATTTAATGCTTTATTTAATCATTGGCCATGCTTTTTTTTTTGTAGGCCTAAATACTTATTATAAAGTAATATAAAAATTTAAATGCAATATTAATAGTTTTAGGATGTATAATTATGCATGTTTCACATTTATACCTACATTGTTAACTTTAAAAATGTTCGTGAGAAATGTCACTGAAATAGGTCAACATTCCTTTGTAGAAACGTGTATTCAAGTCATCTAATTATTATGCTTCTGAAAAACTCAGTGTGGTCTTCGAAAAGAATAATATTTATTTGTTCTAATAAAGTTCACCTAACCAGTCACTGCATGGTTTCCCTGAAAAACTGAAAATTTAAGTCATACCTTGCTTTCAGGACATAAATTTTCAGACTTTCTGACAAGGAAATCAGTAGTTGCTACTCTAATAATTAAAAATTAAAGAGATTTTCTCAAAATATTCTCAGTGTATAACACTTATAAATCTGAAAGTAGAGTATGTTCACTGACAATCAGAATGTTAATTTTTAATGAATTATTGGTGAGAGAACAAGTCTTTCTATAATTTTCTCATTTTATGTCTTTTTATAATACATGTTTTCTTTCTTAAGGTACTGTAATTGTTTCTTATATGCACAGAAAAACTCAAATATTAAAAATTCCTGAAGTAATTTAAAATGGAAACAGAAATGAAAACTTATCCTTATAAGTCAATATAAGTATTAAACAAGAATTTCAAAAAGTAGCACATTATATATTTCAATGATACTTAAGCCACAGCTTTTGTGAAAGCAAAGGTCTTCAAGTAAAAACAAAAGCAATATTCAAATCAATAAGAAGCATATTATCTATATTGGAATTTGCTAAGAAACCAAAGTAAAAACTTCTACTTTTGAAAAATTCTCCTTACTATAATTAAGTCAGGTTTTTCCTTAATCAGTTTTCTGATTCAAGAATAAAATTGTATAACAGTCAAAAGTTGTATAACACATAAGAAGTTATCATCACTTTTTTGGCTCAAATAACTAAAGGCTTCAGTGAGGTATGGAATCTAAAACCAATAGTCATTCATTTGCCACAGAATTGCCAAGACTAACCACACATGAAATGCTGAAAGACTAAAGGACAGAAGATCAGCTATTTCAGTAAACAGGCAAGTAATAAAGATGTAGGCGTGTCTAGTGAGTCACATGCAAGGAATTTTAGGGGAGAGGGTCTTTGGTAGATGGTAGAGTTTTTCACATATGAAACAAAGGAGTGGCACACCTAGAAAACAGTTTCACACCTATTCGACTTTAAAAATAATATAACTAAATTTCTAAGTATACCAAATAATACTCAAAAATATTTTCTTTAATGTGTGAAATCTGAGATAGTGATAATAAACATTCAAGGTGAAGTTTATATGAAAGTTAATTTAAAATAAAGTCTTAAGCTAACAGCCTGAAATCATCTTTGAGTGCAATAATAATGCTAAGCATAAAACCACAGTTGAGTCTTTTTATGGAACAGGTGATCAAACAAATCTTTTCCTTAAAAAAAAAAAAAGAAAAAAAAAAGTAACCAAGCAATATAAAACACTCTACTTTGTAGGCTCTCCTTATAATCGAAATATTTATATTTAACATTTAAGAAAATGCAAGTATAATTCCCCAGACACTTTTGAAATGACACCTGACTTTGAATTGCCACCTTTAAATGGAAATTTAAGTAGATAAACAGTGAAGGAAAGTGCAGTTTTATATATCAAAGAAAAAATAACTGATTTCCTTGGCCCTAATGTCAATTTCTGTTAAATTATGTAAGGGAGATACAACTGTAAAGATTCAAAAACAAAATGATAACATACCTGAAAGATTTTCAACTCAGAATGCTTCCAAGTATCTAAGTCATTTCCACTGTAAGAAAAAAAACTGACACTGGCAGTCGTATACAATGAAGTATGGGTATGGTGCATATAAGAAAGATGCCTTGGGCATATAGTTAAAGAGAAACAGCCATGGCTTTTCATCAAAAAAATGTGTGAATGCCTGCATATTAACATGTACTAAATTAAAAATATTTTTAGAGGTATGAAAAACATGTCAATTTATTATGATTCTCTGCTTTAAAATTTTCTTATATTAAACCAACTACTGGCTCTGATTCGTAAATAAGTTAGCTTATGGGCTGCAAAAAAGGCACAAGTGCATATTTTCATCATGTATGTAATTTGAAGGTTGTATATATAAGAAGTAGGAAAGAGAAGTTTTAAAGAACTTGCATATAAGAGGAAATTCTATTCATTCATCAATATCAAATATTATTTTATGAGATAGTACATGGGGCCTTTAAGAGCCTAATATCAACTGCTTGTGTTCATATTTCTGATTTAAAATTGGGGATTTAGGAAAATTCATCTATCTTCTTAATTCTTATTTATCATCTCTCAAAAGGGGGTAATAATAGTACCTATTATGAAGTATTGATGATTAAATGAGACCATGCACATAAAGACTTCAGGAGAGTGCTTGGCTCACAGCACATGTTTGATAAATAATTGGATATAACCACTACCACCACCATACTCCTCCTTATCATTATTACAGTGGAAAAAATTTTGTATACAAAAGAATGCATATTGTGCATGTATGTTAGTCTCCTACTTATATGGGGCAAGTAATTTCTTTATAAATGAAGGCAGCATAGAGATATGATTTCCCTAACACCACTACCACCACCAAAACAAACAAACAAACAAACAAATAAAAAACAAATATTTTGACTTCTTATTTTAGGTAAAAAAAGTCATAAGACTGTACTCCTTACTATCATATATTCATAATAGTTCTGAGATTAAATTTTGTCTCTTAGAAAGTAATTGTACAAAAGTCCTGGTTTCAGTTAATATGGTTGATTGCACTGGTATAATTTATAACACAATATGTGAAAGCAATTCTAAAAGCAGGCATCTCAACTCTATTGTTGGAAGTTATTTCTTATTTCTTTTTTTCTATTTAGTCATCCTGGGAGGCACGCTTGGAGGCAAACAGAATGGGAAGAACATTCTTAGGGTGAAAAGGGAGTTGGGATAAGAGAGGACTAGACCTTGTAAGAGATGACACATGAAAGAAAAGACACTGGGACTTTTCTTACCCAACTTTGATCCTCAATGCTGGGAAAAGATGCCTGATGGGTTTTGGGGAGCTGTCTCCTCCTATATCTCTAAAGCTGTTTGCCACCTCATGCCCTCCAAATCTTTCTCTAAGAGGCTGTTGCTCTATGATATTAGGAAGAGTAGAATATAGGTCTTTAACACACTAAATTCATTTGGAAGATGAGCTGAGTTCAATAAATGATCTTTGGTATATTACTGGTTCTGACCTCAGAGCCAGTAAAATTGCATATGTGTTTATACTTTCATAGAACCCATTTATAATTTTAGACTTGAAGTTGGTTGGGAAATTTTTAAAAAATGAAATCATGTGAAAATTTTGCAGTAACTCATTGTAGGCTGAACCTTGGCTAAATGCCATCCTAAGGAAGCAGATGTTTGCTTATTTTAATTTTCTGGCAGGGAATATGAGTTTACATCTGACTTTTCTCCTTAAGATAAGATGCATGTACAGTAGAAGAAAAATACATAGGGCCCTCCATCAAACAACTTTCCGACAAAAACTCTGTTGACCAGCCCCATTTGAGATGTGAGACACAACAAACTCCATCAGTCAACAGAATTCTTTACTTTCTTCTCTTCTGATGTTCAAAGAGCATTTCATGTCACCAAATGAAATGTAGTACATGGCATCATGTCCTTACATATTTTACTATAATCTGTCAGCCAAAAAGTCAAAATTTGTTAAAAGTCTTTCTATTTATGTTTCATATGTACCTTCTAGACACTAGCAAATTTACCTAATAGCCTCAAAAATAATAATTGTTGCATTATTATTTTACTATTTAAGAATTGAAACATATTTAGTAAATTATGTACTTTAGTAAACACCTATATCTTTGAGAAGATAACAGCAGTCTTTGGCTTCTAGGCTGGTTGTCTCTGTTGCTTCTAATTAGGAAAGATGAGGTAGCAGGCAAAGCTATGAGGAATTTAGTTAATGAACTGTTCATGTGACTGCTCATACAAAGGAGGTAGGAAAGCTTGGTTAAATACAAATTACTAGGTAATAAAAAGCATTATTTCTGTTTATAGAAGAAACTGGCTTCTCTGAACACACTTTGTAAACATTATAGAAAAAATTTTAAATAAGTATAAACTCATAAGTTGATGAATTTTGATAGTCTTCTGTTTGTAACATTTTAAGAATTGCTATTAAACTTGAACTTGACGTTTCCATTTGCTTAGCCTAAAAACAATTTCAGTGAACAACAGATGGCAGTATTCTGCCTTTTAAAGAACTCAAATTGTCTGAATATTTTTTTGAATGAATGATGCTCCCTCACACATTACTTTCTGTGGAAAAAAAAATGAAAAATAAAGAATAACTTACATAAGACTATTGATAGAAAGTAATAAAATATTTTAAATTGTGTTATCTCTCTCAGGATCATTGTTAAAGGCAAACTATGTCATATCAAGAATTCGTCTAAGTTTCAAACATTTCAGTTCTGTCATTTTTCTCCATTTTTATAGGATGCACATTGTAAACATCACCTATTTTCATAAAAAATTTGATTTAAATTATTTTTCCATATGTAATTTCCCACTGTGATTAAAATATTCACAATACAAAAACCATTAAAATATGCATTCTAACACAAGTTTTTTGAGCCTTCATTGGTATTTGTTTTATCCATATTGTGTCATTTAACTTTCCTCCCTTGTGCAAAATGGGCACGTTTCTATACTACTGATTTGCTTCTACTACTGCTGACCTAGGAGATCTTCTCTGGACTACTACAGTATCATCCAAGCTGGTATTTACATGAATTCCTTCTGGGTCATTCCTATCCGTCATATCCTTGAAGCACCCAAAATAAAAATCAACAAAACCTGCCAAAATTTTTATTGTCATTTAGGATTCAGAACTGAATTTTATTTAATCTATAAATCAATATTAGAAGAGTTGATGTCTTAACAATATGAAATATTCCAATCCTTGAATTTAGTATTTTTCATCTTTTATTTAGTTTTTTAAAAATTTTCTCCCAGTGGTGCTATGTAGATTTCAGTGTACTAATCTTGCACATTTCCTTAAACTGATAGCTGCATATTTTATTTTGATGCTATTAGAAATGACAAATTTTTTATCATTTTTCTAATCTCATATTGTTGGTACATAGAAACACAATTGACTGTATGCTACAATCTTGGTAAATTCACCATTTAGTTCTAGAAGCTTTCTTTGCCTTAGGAATTTCTATGTACACAATTACATCAGATGCAATTCAATCCTGAATCCTAAATGACAATAAAAATTTTGGCAGGTTTTTAACAAAAAAGTATCAAGCTTAATCTATATATGCAAATGCAAAGTGCTTTAAATAGTCAAAATAGCTTTTTGAAAAGAAGCAACTTAAAAAATGCACACTACCTGATTTCAAGACCAACTATAAAGCTCCAGTATTCAAAACAAATGTGGTATTGGCATAAAGATAGTCTAGATCAATGGAACAGAATAAAGAATGTGTAGATAGAACTGCATATATATGCTCATGAAAAAGAAGTCAAAGTAATCCAACGAGGAAAGGATAGTCTTTTCTGCAAATGAGGTTGGAACAATTAGACACAAAAAAGAAAATGAACATCATATACACAAATTTACTTGACATGAAGAATAGATCTAAACAGAAGAGCTAAAATTAAAACTTCTGAAACTTTGCTATCCTAAAGAACTATAAGTGAAACCCCAAATTTGAAACAGATATAATTTAGAAGTATTTAATAGCCATGTTTAAAAAAGTTAAAGTAGGTGAAAAAGTTGTAATGTTTAATTTAACCCCAAATATTCAAAATATTATCATTTCAGCATATAACCAACAAAAAGATTATAGATAGAAAACAAATGAAAAACCCTGAGAGTTGTAACTTCAAGAGAAGCCTTGCATCTCTGATCAGTTCTCAGATACATTTACTGAACCTCTCTGTCATAGTACTTGTGACAGTTTTCAATTCAACTTTTGGTGTGTAATCATTTGATGAAAGTTTGTCTTCCTCCCTTAGATAGAAAGTGTTAGCAAGACAAAAGCAATGCTAATTTTCATTCACCAGTTTAACCTCAGAGCCTAGATTAGTATCTGGTACTTTTAAGGCAGTCAATGAAAATATAAATGAGTGATATAATAAGTAGTATACTCTAAACCTCTAAAAATAAGTAAATTTCTTCTTTCTAGTTCTGTGCCTTAAAGGAATGTAAAAAGAAAAAACAAATTACAGTGTCCAAGATATTTTCTTAAAACAAATAACTAAATTTTCAGGAAACCATCCTAAAACATTTAACATTCTAGCACATTTTCATGTTTTAATCTTAAATTTAAAATTAAATTAAAATATGGAGCATTGTTGCTGGAATACTGGAGTCATGAATAAAAATTATATTTAACAAACTGTGGAATAGGTACAATCCAGAAAATAGTGGAACTGCCAGGAAGAAGTAATAAGTAATAATCCTGATGAAAGAAAGGAACTCTATGCATTTTTCTATAATGTGGTACATACATGAAAAGAGGATTAGTGTATGTAGATGAGGATTTTCTGGGTAAAGAGGAAATCTTTAAAGAACTATAGGTAGAGAACAAATGGTGTTTGGGGAACAAAGTTCAGGTGAAGTACTTCAGATTGAAAAGGAAGTGCCTGTGTACACTATGGTGACTAGTTAATAGTACTGTATATTTGAAAAGTGGTAAGAAAATAGATCTTAAAAGTTTTTGTCACAGAAAAAATTGTAACTATATGTGGTGACAGATATTAACTAGACTTGTTATGGTGATCATTTACAACATCCACAAATATTGAACGTCGTAGACCTAAAACTAATATAATGTTATGTGTCAAGTATAGCTAAATAATCAAAAAGAAGAAAAGAATATGTCTTGAGAGGTTTGAGAGAACAGATCATGAGAAAAATTCAAGAGCCTTGATGAACTGCTAAGGGCAATGAGAAACCTATGCAGGGTAGTGACATAGCATCAGTATGTGTGGAGGAAGAAGTCAGGCTGACTTTCAAGCTTATGGCAATGGGTATCTAAGACTTTCCCTAAGATAGGGGTCACCGGAAAAGGAAGAAATAAGGTCAGATGTAGATACTGAGATATTCATCTTTCAGTAAATATGTGATATTCATGGGATGATTCAAGATGCATATCAGGAGTGACATCCAGACTGGAAAAACACATGACATAGATATGGACGTTTCAATAACATGCCGATATGGAAATGTATAATGAGAAAAGATAAGTGGACTGAGATCAGAGCCATAACCAATATCAACATTTAGGTGTCAGGGAAAAGAGAAACTTGCAAAGGAAAATGAGAAGGGACAACTGAAAACTCTGGATGTAGGGTTGAATGATCGAGGAAGTGCTTTTCCAGGATAGGAGGAGTGGTCAGCAGTGACCAATGAATTTGAGAGATTAATAAATTTGAAAAAATATCCATTAGTTTAGTATCTGGAAGGTCACTGGTAACATTGGAGAAATGGTTTCAGTGAAGTATTAAGGCTGTTGTAAGTCTTACTGCAATAAATTGAGCAAGGAAACGAAGACATAAAAATGGAGATGATGTAGACACCATTTGGTAAAAACTCGTTGTGAAATGGAAGATAGAGATATGTTAGTATCTAGAGGGAAAACAGTCTCTAAAGAGCTGATGAGCAAGTAAGCAAGTATAAATGTTAAAGAGGGATCCCACTAGAGTGAGGCATTTAAAATACTGTAAAGACAATGGGATGATAAATAGGTCAAGGTCCAAGAAAAGAAAACAGAGGGTAGTGGTAGGGCTCATATTTCACAGTGGGGAATACATGCACCATAATAACAGAAAGAAGAATGTTTTTAGATTTGCAGGTGAGAAATCGTAATTCCTACACTTTGGCTTTTATTTACTCTGTAAATCATGAGACCTTGTTAAGAAATTAATGTAGATAATGTTGAGGTTAGAGATACAAAGGAGAATGACTGCTCAAGAAATTTTACATAAAAAGTGAAAACAGAAAGGGTCTGCAGATAGGAAAGAAAGTAAATTGGACAACTGGACTGGAGATCCTGATGAGGTGGAAGAAAAGGCGCAGAGTAGGTGAGAGGCAGAGCAGAAACGCTAAAAAATATGAAGTCAGAGTATGAGGGGAAGGTTGTTTGCATGAGAAAGGTGGATGTAGGATTCCATCGGTAAACTAGCTTTTTTAGGAATACAAGTTTTCTGCTTTTTTATTAGCAGAAAAGAAGGTTGAAAAGGAAATATGAAGTCAGATTTCAGACGCTCATGAATGAAAGACAAAGTTTTCTAATTGTATCAGTTGGTAATTGAGTGATGAAAGATGTCTGAGAAGGAAAATGATGTAATTGGACAGTGCACAGTGCTAAGTGCTAGAGGAAGATTAAGATGTGGCACAGAAGAAGACGGATTTGACCAAAGCTGCCACAACAATATGCAACCAGGATACTCGCAGTACGAACGAGCAGAAAGGGAAGTGTGAGAGTAACATTAAGGAGAATCAGTTGTACTTATAAACTGATTCCATACGGGGACAGGAAAAGAATGTAATGTATTGATTATTGTAATTCTTCTTTACTTTGTCTAAAATATTCTCTCAGTTCCTTCTTTCAGAAATCTCTTCAAGTGCTCCTGTCCTTAGAAAATAAAATGCCTATAGTTCACTTGTGAGTATACAAAATCTATATTGGGTCTGACCAAATGGTCCACAAAATGTTCTCTTTTTCATAAACCACAGTCATAGCCCTCCACAATGTAAACAACAGAAATGGTGAGTGGATGATCTTAATAGCTATAAATTGTTTTAATACAATACTGAACACTTCATAAATGTATTTTAAAATTCAATAAATTCCAGTTTCTACAACTAATCAAAGATATCATAAATAAGTAATAAGATTTCTAAACATGAATAAATCAAATTTCAAAATACTTGTAAACTATTTCTTTTTGGAACTCAGATGTATTTCTTCCCTAGAGAAATAATATTATGAACAGTGAAGAAATTACTAGGGTATCTCATACAAACTTATACAACCACTTAGTAATTAATACGTATAGTAGCATTTTTTTTCCATTGCAAATGCACCCTAAATTTATGCTGCAATATTTTTAAGGACAAAATATTTTATCAATGGTGTGATTGAAGAAGGGACTATGAAGGCATTGGGAAACATCCATTTCTAGCTCATTTATTCAACAAAAATTAACTGAATGCCTACTGGATAACTGGTACTGTCTACATCCTACGGCCATGGGGATGAATGAATCTGGGCTGCTATCCTCAAGCAGCTTGCAGCCTAGTGGGAGATGTTCAGAGGATTGAAAAGCATCAAAAGATAAAAGAGGAAACTGAGGGAACCTTATGGATGTATCAGCACTGTTTTAGTTATCAGAAGGGTAAAAGAAGCTGTTTCCCAGAATAAAAAGAGTTGTTTTTCAAAATGCAGGTCTCAAAACACCTACCTCCAGCCATGTAGTTCTTTTCCACATAGACTTTGAAAATGGCTACTCTGAACCAAATCACCATTATATCTACACCTCTCCTCACAGCAGGGATAAAAATTTTTTTAAAGGTCAATTCTTCATAGAGGAGATGAGTGAGAAGGGAGGGGCACTGGTTGCAGAGATACTCATTACTCAAATGTAGAAACCCCAGGTTTCTTGGCATTTCTGTCAAAATCTTCAATCTTCAGAACTCTCATACCTCCAACACAAAGTCTCTATCCTGAAACATGGATTTCAGGGCTCTCCAGCTTCCCGTTGCCCCAGTAAATAGTTGGAAACTTGAGGTTCCCTTCCCTCTCAGAGTACTTGAGTGTCTGCCTCGTGTCAACTGGTTTTAAGGGATGAGATAAGCTTATCTGTGAACAATTTTGCATAAAGAGAAGATCTGTGTAAAATATTAAAAGTTTGTAATACAATTTCTTGATTTCCAGAAGGTAATTCACAGCCCTACTTATTATATTAGAAAGGGAATGACTTTCAAAGTTTGAAACCAGTGCACAAAAGATTAAGTAACTTGCCCAAAGTTATCCAGTAGTAAGTGGCAGAGGTGCAATACCAAACTAGATATTAATTACAATGCTAATCTACCATCAGTACTTCGGGCAACTGTTTCTACGTATGGTCACTTACTTTTGATGATATGAAAATATATCTTTACCAATTTACTACACTCTTCCTTCACATGTTTTATGAAAATCAAATTAGACTCTTCCCAGAACTAAGTCTCAGAGAAGACCCCTAAGTTTTCTCCATCAAGAAAAAAATGTTATTTATTCTTTCTATTTCCCATGCTTAAGACAAATCTCTTGTAATATTTGCTCCTGGAAAGAAAAATGAGTGGGCTCTTGTGGAGACTTCTGTTGCTAATAGGAAAGCATCTGTCTTCATTTTCCTTTTAGGTGGTAATGAAAATAAAATTTTCTAATGTATCTGTCTACAAGTCTGGGTTAATTACTTCAGTTTAAGAAACTGGTTTCAGTTATAATCTTATTATATTCATAATGTTATGAGACATTTAGATAATAAATATAATTATCTTTGGGTCAGCAGATCCCAGGAGCTCACCAAAATATTTAATAGGCATATGTTGGGCAAGATCATGAAAGATTTGCATGAGAAGCATCACAAAATGATATCCTATTTCTCATGTTTAGCAACCCTGTGTTACTGAGGAAAGGAGGAAATCGGTTAAGAAAGTAAGTCATTTGGTTACAATGATGAGTCACTCAACATTTATATCATAAATTCATTTTCATCCTTGCAGACATAATTGCTAGTTCAGTCAATACTTCCATATGTCTTCAGTACAGTGATGACAGCATATTTAAGAAACACAAATGGGCAACAATTTGAGATTTAGCACAGATTCTTTAACACAAAGATCCAAGCAAAGAAGACAAAATAATTTCAGAAATGAACTTTTAGGATTATAATCTTAAAATTAATAAAAATGCTGACTAAAAATGGGGGCTATTTTTTTTCCTGGGGATAAAGAGGAATGATCTAGCTATCATTGCAGTCCTTTTGGTTGTATTTCATCATAAAATAAGGAGATAAGAATGGAAATACGGTACAAGAACTTTGTTTCTATGGGATAGTTCTTTTTAGAATTTTATCATGTACCTGTCTACAAGTCTGGGGTAAGCACTTTAGTTTAAAAAATTGGTTTCCGTTATAATGTTATGTTCAGAATGTTATGAGACAATAAAAATATGTTATCCTAGGTTCAGTAGACCCTGGTAGTCCATTGAGAGCTATGAGTAGAGCAACCGCTCGTTTCACTCTAGCCAAGTGACTCACTTCTAACACCAGCACCCACACATTATCAATATCTGTGCCTTTCTTGCAAATTACTACATACCATGGACCTTCAATGTGACCTGTAATAATCAAAACACCATTCATAAAATCTTTCTGTGCAAACACACTCTAATACACATGCAAGGATTTTGTGAGCTTCTTGAAGATAAGAATCATTTTATATTTGTTTTCTACTCCCACAGTAACTTTAACCATGCTCAGCAAAAAAATAAAAAATGATGCCTAATTAGTTTAAATCAGCTGCCTTCCTTCATTTCTTCTGGGTGGAAAATATACAAAAATTATTCAATCCTTTATTGAAATTTTTAATTTAGCTTTATATACATTTCAAAATATAGATAAGATTTCATAATTCTTGATATTCTCCCTATTGTTTCCATGTAACATTCTTTCTTTTCCCTACCTTGTACTTGTAATCTCATCCTTCTAAAATGGACAACATATTTCTTCTTTTAATTCTAATTTTTCTTATTATCTCTCTTTTTTCTCCCCTTCTCTTTCCTCTCTATATGAGCACACTGTTAGCATTTCCCCTAGCAAAATTGTTCTTGACCCCATCTAAGGTGCTATCTATTCCTTGTAAATTCTAATCTATTAAACCCCTGGAAAGAAGTTCTCTCAATAGCCTTTTTAAAGGTATTGAATCTTTTATTCATGGCAATATGATTTATATCTCTGCCTGATAAAATAAAATTCTCTACCAAGTACAATCAATATCTTAGTTAAAATACCTAATAATAATCTTGACTTTGTTTTCCTTTGCCCAGTACCACAGCCTCCTTGGCTCTGCCTTGACCTGGCTTTCTCTACTTTGTCTGAGGAGTAATGCCTTGCTTTACTGACTTTTCTTTAATTGTTGCTCTCTTTTTGGTGTGTCTTTGTTTTTCTCTTGTTGTTGTTTTCTTTATCCTAACCTATGCTCTTCACTTCCAACTCTCACCCTGTGATATAATAAATACCCATTAATCCATAGCTTCAGCATTGACCACTTCTTTGGACCTTGCCCTGTGTTTTTATTTGGTGTCTAGACAGCTCATTCAAAATATCTATCTCCTGGTTATTTCAGATTCAACTTTCCCAAAGAGAATAGTTCATCTCCACATTATGAACATTTGTTTCTCCTTTATTTCCTATTCTGGCTAACAAAAAAAAATCACTCACAAAACAGGACACTTCGACTTTTTTTTTAAAACTACTTTTTCACTTTCTTACCTCCAACATCAACTTGGGCACTGCATTTGGAAATTTCTTTGAAGAATCTCTGTCAACTACTACTTTCTTTAAAAGCACTTCATTCTTGCCTAAATCCATCTCATTATTTCCCATAAAGATGGCTGTACTCATTTTCTTCCAAATTTTTTCCTACCACAAATTCAGTTTTTTGCAATACAGATAATAATACATTGCTCTATTTTTTTTTTTTTTTGATGTTTTCTCAAGGTTATAGAACAAGATTCAACTTCTTGGAATGGCTTTAAGTGTCTTAACACTTAACTCTTAATCCCCCTTTCCAAGATATATTTCTTTATACCCAACTGATGTCTCTCCTCCCCAGTTATCCTATATTATCTCCCCAAGTATGTTAACACAACTCTATGACTTTGCTTCCAGTATTACTTCTGTCTAGGACTTCATTTCTCTGGTATATTGGTATAAATCATCAAAATCTAATTTTAAAAGATAAAAACATTTCAACTTCCTTCCCAAATTGATATAGAATTAATTACTTCAGCCTTAAAACCCCCATAGTGCTTTGTTGCAATATCTATTTTTATATTGTGCTATTGCTAGTTTTTGTGACTGCATTCTGTGCCCAATTGTGAATTTGAGGGCAAAAATGATTTTTATTCATTTCTATAATCTAGTATTCAGCATAGTGAAAGTACTGAAAAAACATTTATTAAATAAACGAGGTTTTTCCTCTGACACAATATGCTATTCTTACAAATAGTTCTCAGGAGTTTGGTGAATCTTGAACATTCTAATCAGTCTGAAAAGTGTGCCTTTGCCTGGCCCTTACACTCAAACAAGAATCCCTTCAAGTCCTTACCACCTCCCACTGAGTATCACGTTACTTAAGGCGACTGACTGCCTGCAATAAACACACTGCTTGCAAGTAACTGACTGGCAGACACAGATTCCCATGAGCAATGAATAAAAAGGGAATGTTGAAGAAAGGAGAGGCAGAATGTAGGAATTTCCTGTAGATGCTCTCCCCAAATTTCATTTGTCTTTGACTGTGTGGCTTCCTGCTCATTTTCAGGGCTCCATTGTATGATTAGCAGTCAAGCATACGTGCACACTTGACAGAAAGTGGCTTTCTTTGTAGTAATGGCACATTTACAGCATTGGAAAATATGAGGACTTAGGAAAAGAAAATAAGAGTAAACAAAATTTGACTCATTGCTAAAATAGTAGTTTGATACTATATACAGTATATGATTTTCTGTAGTGCAGGTTGATCATTTATACTGTGAAGAAAGGTAATTCTGGAGATCTAGAGTTAGTCTTTCTGCTTCCTTTAAACAAATAACTTTTGAGCTTTCCACTGTAATTAGCACATAAGCATCTCATATGGTCTTAGAAGATGATGATTTTTCTTCGGATTTGGGAAGATTTTTAGAAAAAGCCTCTTATATAAAATCTTTAAATAGATAAGATTCACACTTTTCACAAATAGAACCCACTTAAGATTGCAAATTGCCTTTCTGCTTGAGAGACCTATTGGTATCTGCGCTGCAGTGTTAGGCATAAACTGAAAATGCTATAATGAACATTAGTTATGTTTGTCATGAAGTATTTACTGTGATAAATATTTTTGTAAATATTAGTAGTGATAAGAAATATTAACAAAGAACAGCTGAAAAAGAAGAGGTTGTTTCAATGCAACTCAACAATGCTTCTAACTGGTCAGCTGAAGTTTTCAAAAGAAGCTGGCAGATGAAGTCTTGACATTTGAGGAGGACACAGTAAACTAAGGGCAAGATGAGATGATAATAACCATTAAGGTCATTTGATTTTCTTCACTACAAAATTATACTTCCCAAGCAAACTTCTGATACAAGCATCTTCTCTGCCTATAAATCTACCTAGGTCCTATAGTTTTAGACACACTCCAGTCTTTCCTTTACTAGAATACTCCATATTCTTCCTTAACGCTATATTGTTTCCACAATCTTTACACCTGTCAACTACCATCCAATTTCTCTACCAAAATTTTAAAAGGAACAGTTAGTCTTCAGTGTTATCATTTTCTCACTTTCCATGCATATCTCAATCCACTGAGCCAGGCTTCTAAAATAGACAAGACAAGCTCTTGCTATTATAGTGGGTTTTAACTGCCAAGTACAAAAGATACTTTTCAGTTTCTGTATTATGGGACTTCCTCTTAGAAGTTCACAGTACTGATGACTCCCAGTTTTGAAAACCTCTCTTCCTTCAGCTCCCATAACATTATGCCCTTCTAGCTCTTTACCTATCTCTCTGAACATTCTTTTTCTGCCTCTTCTGAAATTTGCCTCTTACTTCCTACCTCTCTCAACATTTTAAAAGCCATTTCCCCAGCTTTCACCTCTTAGCCCACTGCTTTTTTTCATTCTATAGACTCTATATTTGTTCACACACTTTTATGAAAGCCATAATATCTCTTCCAGATAATAGCTCCTAAACCATCTCCCCCCCCAGACCTCTGCCCAGAGCCTTAGACTATTACAAGACTCCTTGGAGACACAGTGTGGCTTCTTAAAGGTTAGCATCTAAGCTTCACTTTACCTAACTCTGCCAATCTGCTACTCTGACTGTGAAATCTCAGTCAGTGTCTCCAATGTCCACCAAACCACTGGTGTTAGAAACTCTTATCACTCTCTCCTCACTTTCTTCATTTCATTAACATCTGAGTCCTGCCCTTTTTACCACCTATGTAACTTGCCACTCTTTTTTTCATACTACTGTTCCAAAACCACTTACTTAAGTTTTCCACATGCTATTTTTTAATCATACATATCTTGACAAACTTCCACTCATTTCCTTGCCCTCGGCCTCTTACCAATACCTTCATTTGATTTATCCCTATAACTCTTACCATATAATTCTTCCAGAAACACTTTTTCTGAATCCCCTCTGCCCCAGGCTGAGTTAGCCATTTACCATCTAAACTCTTAAAACACCCTATTTATATGTCAATCACCACATTTAAATTGAAATGATTTGTTTGCATATCTTTCTTCACCACTAGACTGTATATTTTTAACTCTTTTTTCTCCAGTGCTTATCACAGCACCTATCAGGAGCATAAAAACATTTACCACATTAGTAAATGCATTCATTTATTCACTAATTTGTTTACCCAGGTAGAGTTTTCTACTCTGAAAACAAAGTACTGAACAGCCAATACGAGATTTATAATCTGTTTAGCAATGATATATCTCAGTAAAAGTGAGTACATGGACATTCTAGTTTATCCATTGGTCTCCCATAAGATAAAATGTATGTTCTTTGAAACCTGAATTCTCTGAGTAAAGTCAGTATACAGGTTTGAGCCTGAGGAAAAAAAAAATAACACCTCTACCAACCCTTTAGCTCGACTCATGGACTCAGTCCAGAAGAGCCTGCGGTCATTGCTGCCTCTAATCTCTAATAAGGCATATACCTTAGCCATTTGTTTTAGGCATTGGACGGTTATACCTATGTGACCCTGTGGTATCTCCCTTGTGAAATGTAATTGTGTTTTGAATCATGACCTGAACGCCAATGTACCAGGCCCTAAATAACTGTATATTAACTGCTTCTAATTGAAAATGATAATTAAGGTAAGATTAGATGGTGGTTTGTCTCTAAAATAGCTTAATTGATTATTCAATGGATTATTCGATTCCTTGTCTTTTAAAACAAAGTGAAATCTGTATGTGGCTTTATACTCTCTTCAAACTGTAGCATGCTATATACTCTTACTTAACAATCAAGAACTGATTTCATAATTAAGGGTGATAAATTAACAAGACATTATCTTTTATAGTTGAGAGATAAATGATACATGGGCTTACTATTTCTGGACTTTAAAGAGTGGGGTACAAGTATAAGGTGGCACAAATGACTATCACCTGGAGTTACATTCAGAAATATATTGTTTTAATTCCAGTAACATTCAGGCAAACCTTAACATGTTAGAATAGTGAAAACAAATTATGACCATTGTAATATCAACAATGGCAACACTTATGCCTGGGACAAGTGTTCTGTACTTTGGAAGTGGACTGGAAGCTGAACATGCAAAGTAGGACACTGATATCAACACTGTAGCTTCCCCAAGGGTTATTCTTGGGAAAACAGAAACAAAACATGTAATAGATCTATCATGACCTGAATACTCTTGAGAGGTAGGCCCAAGCATACCCTGCATAAAATATTTATTTCTGAATTCATTTCTATTTTTGATTCTGTCTGCATAACACCTTGATACTTCCTGGGTGAGAGTTGGTGATTTATATCCCTTTCTTTTAATTCCTACCACCCTGCCCATTTGGATCATGTTTCTTGATACTTTCTTTATCTTAAGAGTTATTCTTTAATATTGGTTTTATGTTCCTTGTTCCTGACTTCACACCATCTCTCAGATCTAGATCTGCTCATCAATACAAGCAACTGATCATACTCCTACCTGTGCCCCTGTCCCCTGCAGCGGAGAGAGAAAAAGGGATCACAGGAAGCTGAAAAGTGCTGCTTAAAATTTTCATAATTTTCACCATTATCTCCGACATCTCTCTAAATCCCGAAGCAGAACCAGAAAATGAAATTAAATGAAATGAACACACTTTCCAGCACTTCCAGTCTTATTATTTATATTTGTAAAATATTCTGTGGCCAAGCCTTTTGCAGACAGAAACGAGAATAGAAATGTATGCTTTTGGAGCATGGAACGGTAAGAGTGACTGTATTAGCTTCACTTGCCACTTAATAGGGCACATGGGAAACTCCTTTAGATTTGTCCATCACTCGAGACAGTGATTTAACATCCACATTATGTGCTGCCACTAACAAAATGGCAAAACATTTTTCACTAAACTGAGATGATCAGTGCCTTAAGACTGAAACTAGGTAATACATAAGAGTTATTTTTTATGAATTTCTCGATCCCAGCCTCCAATTCCCTTAGCATACTATATGCTTCATATTTTGGCATAATACACAGAACTACTCCCATCAAAATTTAGACCTGTTAAGTGTGTCATATCTTCGACTTCAGGTAAAAGTTAAGAAGAAAGCAACCTGGGCAACTGAGCTCAGCTCGGTCTTAGAATGTCAAATTATTTACCATCAATAATATAAGTTATCGTAAAATTGACAAAAACTTTCTCTGGTAGAAGTATTCTATCATTTTTTTTTTCATTCTCAAATTGGCTATAGAAATTAATAGCAAATTACCTGTCCCAGAAATAAATATAAAAAGGAAGTACCCAGTGAATTGAAAGTTTGAGAAATTCCAGACATTAAAGTAAAACATGAAAACTACAATGGAAAAGGGTTAAGGTATGAAGACAGGTCAGCCTAGCCCAAGAGTGTAGTCCTGGGGTCAGTTTCTGAAAGGTAGGCATTTCTAAAGCTCCTTTCTTTCTCCTACAAACAGACTCACAGATTTTCTAAGTTTTTTTTTTTTTTGGTCTCTTCAGTGGTGTGAGGATAACAAGGTTGCACAGGGCAAGATGGTGAGGGCAAAGCCATTTGTATCTGTGCAAAGGTCTGTTGTACATTAGGTATTTTTCAGTCTTGTGATCAATTCACAGAACCTGTGTTTTTGTTCTATAGCCCATCGCTGCCATTTTAGGCCCTTCAGGTGATACTGAGTGTGTTTCCAGGGCTGCCAGCATCTACAAAAGACCTTCTGCGGAGGAGATATTTTGAATGATCACATTATAGTCCTAATTGAAGCTGAATAGTTCATGGCCCTCTGAAGCTGACAGTGAAATATGCCATTCTCTGAGCATGTGTCCCTTATCAGAGCCACTTAAGGTAACAGCATCCTACAAAAGGCCCTCTGGGTCTCTAAAGGTACAGAACCCTCATTACTCCTACAGTTAGAGAAAGCTTTAGACCACTTCTGGGAATGCAAATGAATGAATCCCCATGTGACAGCTGTAATAAAAGGCCCCTGTCTTTTTGCAAAGCATTCAAATGCCATCTGGCAATTTCGTTGACGTCAGCAGGCACAGAAAAACAACTGCCCCCACTGCCTTCTTCATCATTCCCTTCTACCCCCAACTTTGCTCTCCCCTCCTCCCTGGCAAAAAGCTTCAATTTTTAGTTATGGAGAATGACAGGAGCAAAGTAGCCTTTTGAAAAAATATTCTCTTATTTCTTTTCTGCTCCCAAACAGCTTTAGCATCAGAGCAGCAGTGGTATTTGGCTCTAGCTCTTCCAATTCCAGTTAGAAGTTGTATTGCTCATTACATTAAAAAGAAATTTTAAAGCCCTTTCTATTTGTGTTTTAGGACTTAAAGTACATTTATTCTGAGACTAGAGGTGTTAAAGAAAACTATTAATCTGACTTCTGATTCAACACATGCTCTCTTTGATCACTGCAAATAAATACCCAGTGTTACAGTGAGAACAAGTCTGCAGCCCTAGGCTAAATACATTGGCTTGAGAACTAATACATCATACATATGTCTCTCAACAGTTCAGTGGAATGAACAAGTTTTTGTTTTTCAATGTTTAAATCATGTCACATAGTTATCAAGCTATTTTGCCTTATATTCCATGACATATATTTTTCTAAATTATTGAAAGAAAAGCAAATAGATCAATTGAATGTTTGTACCTCCTGTTGAAGAAACATAATTACAATAAATAAATAAATAAATAAATAAATAGCATCAAACAGAAATCCTTTCCAAAAGTTCTAATTAAAAAAAAAATCTTACCATAATGTTTGTATCTAGTATAGAAGGGCATAGAAATTTTAAGTTTTTATTACCTACTCTGGCTTTTCATATTTACAAAGGGGAAGTTGAAAACTGACAATACGTAGTCTATTTTTAGAATTGGCCAAGATCTACTAGTAGTAAAGAGTAAAATGACCTTATTAAAAGCCAATTAATCAGTCCTTTTTCAGGCTCCAAAAGTATTACTTCTCAAGGTAAAAGAATACACATTTGAATGAGATCCTATACTTTTATCCATATCACTGGTACCTGCTATTTATTTAGTCAAACCATTATCAGATAAAAGAGTTTCTGAAAAACAATTTTCCACATTAAATTAAGAATAAATTTATTAAGTAAAGACTAATCAATCTTGGTATTGCTTAGATACATTGCAGCGAACCTAATTCTTTGCCTTTCTTAAAAGTTTTGCTTTTTCACTTCTTAAAAGTTCTTAGACATTCTCATATTGAAAGGAACATTTAACATGATTATTTTCCAGTACAATTTCTTATCAAAATCCATCCAACATATATGTTAGGTGAGTGAATTTAAAGTACAGATATGACCATGTCACTTCTAGGCTAAAATTTTTTCAATCGTCCCCTCTTATCTATTAAACTTTTTATCCTGCTCCAACTCGTTTGAGGAATATGACACAGTCCCTTTTGCAGAAATAGTGAAGTCAGTAACAGACACTGGGGTGGTTGGGTTTGGTGAGAAGAAGTAATGTGAGGGCTGTATAATTTGAGCTTGGCCCCTCTTACTCTAAAAAGGGGAGTGGCATATCCACACCTAGGCCTTGTGGGACCAAGCTCTCCTCCCATCCTAATTTTTACCCTAATTCTTGCCATTCTTTTTCTTTTTATGAAATATTTGTGGTTTCTTCTTCTCACCAGGATGTTGTTTGCTTCTCCGCCTCTGGGGTCATCCTCATGGATCCTTTACATAGAGGACAGATCTCTTTGTTCATCCATATTCCCTTATCCTTTAAGGTTTAGTTCAGTAATTCATTCCCTCCAGGAGGCCTTTGCTGATCTATCTCTGCTTTGCTTTGCAAATGCCCTATGCACACATTCTCATTTTAATGTCTATATTCAATGGCATATATCCATTTTCTCATGAAACTGTGAACTCTATTCAGGTAGGGAAGGTATTATTAACCTTTATATCCTCTGTCCTTAGCATGGTATTAAGTATTCAATAGATGGCAGTGGAAGGAATAAAAGAATGGAAAGAAGAAAAGACAAGACAAGCCCAACAAAGAAATAGAAAGAAAAAGACATCAACCAAAGTCAAAACTGAAATGTCATTACAAGGAAACAAAAAGAATTCAAATGAAAACAATGATGGCTGAAGGAAAATAGCTAGGATTTATTGAACATTTATTATGTACCTAGTTGCATGCTAGGCATGTCACACATTATCCCATTTAATAGTTAACAAAACCAGATAGGTGATAACTACCACCACTTATATATGAAAATGAGAGTCAAGAGATTTTGTGAATTACCAATAGCCCTCAGCTGGCAAATGGTGGTGGCAAAATGAAGGGCAGGTACGTGGACACTGTAGCCTTACAACATGTGTAATACCTTATGCTGTTTTGCTTAAGGCAGAAGAGGAAATGGGAAGATAAGGCATGAAAATGAATAACCTATTTTTAAAGTTGAGGTGACTTGAAAATTCTAAAAATAAATCTGTTAGGCATGAGATAAAAACTCAACAAAATATATTTGGAAAATACCAACTCGAGGCTAAGCCTAAACTACACTTCAGTTCCAGAACTTCATCTGAATTTCTAACAGGTCCCTGGAACAAAAGGTCATTAGTAGCTCCTGATTTATAGGCAACATCTTCACTGAACATATAAACTAAGCAGGTTTTTCAATAACATCTGTCACTTGGTAACTACTGTTTTTTTTTTATAAGCTATGTATATTGATTTAAGGATGAAAATTAAGAAATCCGGGAGGCCCTGGCAGAGTCAGGGAAAAGAAAAGTGTCAATTTAGCAACAGGAGAAAGAATGAGATCAAGAAACGAATAGGAGATTTATAGTTTTAAGCTTTTAAAAATGAGCAAAAATGTCTAACATACTTTCTAGAAAGTATTAAATATAAGATAGAAGCAAAGATTGTCCTACCTAATTATAACTGCTTTTAATAAAAATTATTTTTCTTGTAAAAGAATGATCACGAGAACAGAGTCTAAAATTGTCCAGAAAACAGTTAATATCTTTTTCGAAGAAAGCAAGAACACAAAAGATGAAAATCACCAAGAAAAAAAAAAAGACACTCAGAATTTGAATGGCACACTTTAGACAGATCTGTTCAACAGAAGAGGCCTTAGCATTGACTAAGAATTAGTCTGCCTTCGAGTAAACATAAAACATTTCATATTCATAGTAATGCTTTTTGGAGTTATTCCTAGGACTGTAATGTCAAAAAGAACAATAGAATTTATATAACAGTCATATAGTCAGTCTGAAAATATAAAGATGTTTTAGTCAGGAGTCTGGCATTCTGCATCAAGTAGGAATACTGGTTGCTAACAGGGAATAATCAATATGTGTAAAACCTGTCAAGGTGAAAGAGGAAGTTCAGATATTGTGGAATGATGCTGCTAAACCTTATGCAGATGCAAACATTCTAGAGGTATAAGAAACTTAAGAGTATCACAATCACATTGTAATAATTTTATGTTCCATGCCCTCAAATCAACAATTCAGGATTTTGAATCACCTTGTGCACTACTTGGTGGAATTTCCTGGGCAACTGACCAAAATCTACAATTTCTTAATAAAACTTTGATGCAATTTTGAGTTGATAATATTTTATTCCACTCATATGCAAGTCTCTAACAAGTAAGTATTTCAGAGTTTGGTTTTCTAGGTTATCTCCCAAAAGTGAATTTCTGGACTTACTAAACCTGGGGTCATACTTTTGATAAGGGACAATGCTCATCTGTGTGACCTTGCTAAACAGGAACAACCAATCTTTCTTTAGAGTCTCTTTTGTTGAAAGGAACTGGCATTAACCACGTTACAAAGTAGTTCCTTTTTTTTGTACTGGAAGACTGGCTATTAGAAGACTCAGCTGAATGGCCTTCACCAATCAGTTCTACTTCTATTCTCATCTGTCAAACTTCTTTCATACTTACAGTTCTTCACAGAAATTAAGCAACTCTCCTGTTCTATGTTTTACTAGAATTAGTATTTATACCATTTGCATTTTCTCCTACTATCTATAAAAATGAAACCTATAAAAATAGGCTATAAAATGAAACTTATTCTTCTTTTTGGAACATTAGTAGCTTCTTAAAATAATTTTCATTCATGAATGAAAACAAGACAAACAAAAATAATAGTAGGAAATTAAATAAAAATTCTCACTTATTCAGGGCTTATCTTATGCTAAGGATTAGTCTAAACTTTATGTAGAATATGCCATTCAGTCCTAATATTATGCTGACAAGAAGGTGTAAATGTTATATATGTTTTACAGATGAGCTAGTAGAATTTAAATAACTTGCCCAAGGTCATATATGTAATAATTGATGAAACCAGGACATGATCCCAGGCAGTCTCTGACTGAATAATCTGTGTTCCCTTGACCATTAACCTGTATAGCATTTTCTTATTGAAATCCAATTAAAAGAGATTCTTACCAATCCTCTCATTCTTAATGAAACTGTCCCCTATGAATTAAGATAGAATAAATAAAGCAACTCCTGAGGACAGCCTAAAAATCATTGGAAAAATTCTATACCTGTACCTTATGACCTCCTAATGCACACTTATTTATCAAAACTACAGAAAATGTAGGAGATTTACATATATATGAGTATATACACATATACTCACATACATACACAAATTATTTATATTTATATTCAAGAATTCACACCACAAATGAAGCAAAGTAGGGGTGAGGGGATTATTGAATGTGAATTTTGAGGGATTATGGCAGAATCCACATTCTGGCAGGGGCTAGACTTAGTAAAATTTGGATATATTATAAATGAAAAACAGTTTTCAGACAATGAGGGGAAAGGAACAAAGAGAAGGATCAGGAATTAAGTCTGCAATTTTCAAACTGTTCTGCAGAATTCAAGAGTTCCTTAGGGGGTAGTTTCTCAAGAATAGTTTAGTTCGAGTGATTACTAAAATTATCTCCTTTTTCTTCCACATATTAAGATTGTGGGAAAATACTATTTATAAATGTACTTTTTCTATATTCCACCATGAACTTCATTCTACAATAGTCTACTTGTTTTCAAGTGCAATCAAGAATCACGCTAGAACAAATATGTCCACTGACAGATATGCAAGAACAAACACAAAAATAGAAAAGTCTACAGTCCCAAGCATATCGGTATAAATGTCAACATGCACATTTGTAATGAATATTGTTTCAGATTCTAGCTTGTACCATCAGTAAATGGTGACAAACCACTTTGTTTCATAATTTACTATAGAAGCATATATATTTTATCACTATAATTCTATTACATAGAATTAATAATAATTCAGAATGTATTATTTATAAAATAATCTTTTCTATCAAAATAATTTCCTTTTATATCCATTTTTTTAAAAACAGATCACAGTAGGATATTTCCATTAGGTCTTAATTTGGGGGGTTGGGGAAATGTCTCTTGTAAAAGATGTTTAGTGTTGGAATCAGAGAATAGAGATTTGCTAAGCATATAAAAAAATTTTAATTTCCCACAGTAAAAAATCCAATTATACATTTTTAGACTATAGATTAGATCTTTGAAAGTGCCTTCCTTTTATTCCACTAGTCAATGAAGCTGTGCCCAATTTTATAACTCTAGTATTTCACAATTTTTCTACATAGTTCACATTTACAAACATGTATATATGTATACTGTGGAGTCAATTCCAAAGAAAGAAAAAAAATACAAGTTCTATCCTGTTGCCCTGTGTACAATATTCATGGGTGTGTGTATTTAACTGGTTAGGTAATAAATTCTAACAGAAGGAAAAGAAGCAATCAGTGAGGTAGCAGTAGACATATTTGGCTCTAAACTATGAAACATGTTCTGTTTGGTTCCCGTAACTTCCTCATACAATGACCTGTATCAATATTAAATAGTCTCTTGTTGCTTAATGCTCTTTTGGCAAAACAAAACCAAAGACAAAACGAATAAACAACAACAACAACAACAATAACAACAAAAAGCTAGAATTTTACCTCAAAGTCATGTAAGTTTGAAACTATTAGGTAATAATGCCACACTATTTGGCATTAGATTTTAACCTGCTATTCTGATTAAATTTAATGTTTGTCATGGTGATAAACTACTTATGGTTTGCTTTATTCTGCTGGTGATGAAGTCCAATATTATGAGTGCATTTCATAATTTTAAAAGGAAATGTAGAAAGAACTGTCTTTGCTATTTTTTCCTGAGACCAAATTAGTTTATTGTAAGGAAGGTTGTTTGAAAGTCTCAGTAATAAACAAACCTAGAGGCTATAATTTTCTTGATAGTGGAACCCTCTATTTGCTTCTGAAAGCAGTAGGAGGAAATGCCATTCTTCTTTCCATTTATTATTCATATTTCACCATTATCTTTTATGAGCTACAGTAGTTTTGAAAATACCAGAACCAGACTCAGGAGGTTAATTTATACCATTAGCTGTCATTTTTAAGAAATGCTTACATATTTGCATATTTGTCGGGAAAGCAATGTGTGAGTGTGTGGAGAGGGGGTGGAGGAGCATTACTTTAATACTAGGCTGTGATTTAGCCTCTGATTTAGCACACTATTGGTTTTGGTGTCACAAAAAGTCAATGGTAAAATATAATTTGCAGTAATTTGCCTAGCTCTATGATCAATAGAAACAGAAACAGAAAAGAATCAGAAAGCCCTTGCCTGTCAAAATGCACACTAGTTCATTGATTGCTATGATTACAGCACTAAGTTGGCTACATGCTTTTGGATCTTAAAATATTTTTATTATTACCAGTGTGGTTACAGAGTTAAATTTTGAAATGACTCTTTCTTCTCTCCCACCCCCATCATCTTTATTAATCGTTCAATGCCACCAGCTCCTATGAAATTATCCCTGAAGACTTCAGCCTACACTGGTTTTTCTCTTTTCCAACTTCCACTCACTGTCATCACTATTAGACAACTAAAATATTATATTCAGTTTTCTCAACCTTTATGTGTGCCTCATGTTTCTTTTTTTAAAACCCAAATTTTAAGTTTTGAGAAAAGGAATCATAATTCTGAACCCCAGACATTACTTGGAAAGTCTTTGCTCTCTCTTCACAATTCCCTACCTCCAAATCATGAACTCATTAAAACTGGCACAGAGATACCCAAAAGGTGCTTATTACATGATAAATACAAAATGGGTGCAGTGAATTTAATATGATTGAATAGATACTTCTTTAGTGCAAACTATGCAATTTTAATTGGTTATATTTTGTTTTTATAGTTATTAAATTTGGATCTAATATGCATCGTTTCATTTCTCCACTCCAAATAGTAAAGTGTTGCTTAAAGCTTTTTGCAATTTCCTTTATGAATGAATAAACACTAAGTCAACCTTTTCAGTGTGTGCTTTTCTTCCATTTCTACTTGACTCTTCACTTGTTTTATCTACAGTACAGACTGAGCCTAACATCCTTACTTTGATTTTTAACAAAGCATTACCTAATGTGCACTTTTGAATCATTATATACACTTCCGATTACATAGTAAAAAGCTATTCAGAAACTAGCACATAAAACTGAGATGTTGCTGTAAAAATCTCCTAACATATGAGGCAACAGGTTAGGGACTTGGTGGCAGATGGTGAGGAACCTGCCCTTAGACGTTGGAAAAAGGTGGTCTGTGTGATGCAGAGAATGAACATATGGAACACTGTTGCATTTAGTATCTGGGAAGGTAGATGAAGGACCTAATGAATTTGTAGCCTAGAGCTTGGAAAATATGTCTTGGTTACTGTGAGCTGTAGTATTTGACAAGGTAGAACAAGAAACAGATGAGTTCAAGAAAGACTGGTATTATGTACAAGAAAGAAGAAAAGGGAATAGAAAGGGCCAAGAACAGGAAAGAGGCAACTGCCTCCCGGTTTTAAATGGCAAAAGAACAAAACTGAGGACACTGAGCTCAAAATGCCCATTACAACTTAGTTCTCATAAAGACTGATCAAGAATATGGTCATCACACTCGTTAAAACCAATGAATATATTAAGAAGTCTTAGAGCAAAATCAAATTAAAGTTATAGTACTCAATATATCCTTTCAGTGGGATAAAATAACACAGAGAAAAGAGACTAACGATGCTTTTCTACTGAAAAATCTGCTAAGTTCTCCCAGCAAAGCCTGAGTCTCATATTATCAGAATCTAAATTGAGAATGAGAAGCATAGGCTTAAGAAGAGATAGAGCAAATCTAAGATGTACTATTATCAAAACAAACAAATGAACAAACTATAGATGTAGTTATTAGCCTACAAAGCTGATTTTAAAAAGGAGCTGTTTTTTGAGTGTTATTCTACCAAAAGAACCATTTTTTGATACTTGACACAACTCTTCAACTCATAAAGCTCTAAGTGTACTAAGTGATCAGATAAAGGCACTTTGCCCTAAGGAAGGCATGCTCCCCATACTCACTTTATAGGTGATCCCAGAGAATAGTTAGACAGAGGGAGCTTCTGAGGTTGGAGCCAGGAGCCCAGGGAATAATGGACAGGGGATTTCTCCCAGGAAACAGAATTGGGGCTTCATAAAAATTTATCTCAACCCAGGATAAGGAACCTCAAAATTGCCATCCAGTAAGATTTTGGAATTGTTTCAGATTCGTTGTGTTGTGTGGTTTTCTTTCTTTCCTTTCCAAATGAGTATTTATTGTGCTGACCTTGTTCATTTCCACCTGTGTGCGAGTGTGCACATGTAGCTGTGTGTGCACGTAGCTGATGTAGGATGGGAAGGCTAACAACCTGCCTTTTACATTTAGAGACCTCTGAATCAACAGGAGCCACATCTAAATTTGACAGAGAAATTACTCCACATCACTCCCTGTTATGGGTTAAACTGTGTTCTCTCAAAATTCATATGTTAAAATATTAACTCCAGTACCTCTGAATGTGGCATTATTTAGAGATGAGTTCTTTAGAATAGTCTAATGTAATATAACGTGCCCTTATAAAAAGGGGAAATTTGGACACAGTATGCACACAGGGAGAATGCCATGTGAAGGTAAAGATAGAAACTGGGGTGATATTTCTAGAAGCCAAGGGGCACCAAAGACTGCTAGCAAACTACCAAAACCCAGGCAAGAAGCATGGAACAAATTCTCTCTGATAGTCCTCAGAAAAAACCAATCCTGTGGACACCTTGATCTTGGACTTCTAGCTTCAAAAACTGTAAGACAACAAATTTCTTTTGTTTAAGCCACCCCAGCAAACTATTACATTCCCTAATGAGGAAACTATAATGCATCACGTAGACGCTGACTAGATGGAACTGTTTGGAGACCCCTTGAGAAAAACTTGAGTGTATTTTTCTTAGTTTGAGGAGAGTAAATTTTCCTACCCAGTGATGACCAGAAAGACAGACTGAAGTGGTCATTAGTGCTGTTTGCAAAATATTTCTAATTCTCCTTCTTCCTGGGCACATGAAGGGATTACAACTGATTCCTCTGTGGTTAGGTGGGTCCATGACACTAGCCAGTGATTTATGAGAATGACGTGTGCTACTTTTAGGGTATGGCACTTAGTTGCCAAAGTGAGACCCACCAGAGTTCTTCATTCTGTCACCGTAACTGGCAGTGCCTTAGATGGTAGCTTCTCTACTGACTGTAAGGACAGTAGAGCAGAGCCTCAGGTCAAAGCATTATGGACAACACATGATCTAGAAATCAACATGGTTTTGAGAGTCAAGGTCTCTCTCACATAATAATACAAAAGTAATAATACAGAACATCCAGTTTGTCTATTTGGATACTGTCCTTGAATTAAAAATAAAAATCATAAGATATATAGCATATTTATAAAACCTTCCTTAGGGAGAATACGTAGACTGATTTCTGCCTTTTCTTCCTTTGGAATAAGTGTGAAACTCTCAGAGATAGAGTGAAACCTAATGCACAAGTAATCTTTATGAATTTCTTCTCTGTTAACCCTCAGCTATCCAGTTTCATTACTTCTGGAAAGAGTAATGAGATGGGTGAAATTCTCATCTCACAGCTCCTCTCCTATTCTGAGAAAATTTCCAAACATATATTTGTTACTAGTTTGTTTCTCACTTCACATCTCTATTTTTTGTTCTATCTTTAGAAAATTACTACTTCAGTTGTCTTTACATTTTTTCACCAGCCTTCTCTTAATTACAACAGGAACCAAAGACTTTATTTTCCTGTTTTTGGTAAATAAAATGACTGTACATTTCCAGTATATGTCAAATTCCATTTCCATACCGCCTAACACAACCACAAAATTTTAAAGCAAGAAGGGACATTAAAAAAAAAATACAGCTGAATTCATGTGAGTGTGTGTGTGTGTGTGTGTGTGTGTGTGTGTGTGTGTAATTTTAATCGACAAGACCAGAATATAAAGAAGTTATTTGGTCCAAATCATGTAGCTCATTAGGGGCTAGGCCAGTAGGATCTGAGTTCAGGTCTCCCGATTCCCAGTCCATGGATGTTATGCAAAACCACACTGGAACCTGAACATGCACTAATTCCAAAAATACAATGAGTTCAATGACATTGTAGTAGGAGGAAGGACTTAATGCAACAAACCTTCAGTGATTCTTTATGATCTGCTGACTGCATTCCAAACTCCTTAGCAGGGCAAACAAGGTGTGTCACAGTGGTTCCTACCTAACCACCATCTATCTCATCATTGTCCAACACTCTTGCCCCTCAGGGAGTACCTGCTTTCAAGTGCTGCTCTAGCCGTGCTGACTTATTCACTAGGCTCCCAAAGCACTGTAGTTTCTCATGCCTACTCATGTCGGTTGCTCTAGCTCACTTTTTAAAAGTGAACACCTTTTCTCTAATTCCTTGTTTGTGTATTTCTTGGGTAGTTAGGGTAGTTCTTGTTTCAGTTTTTACTTGAAATCATGGGATAATATAATACTTTGCTCCTCTAAAGTACTTTTGAATGCTACTGCATTTACTGTAGCTGTGTGCATTGCAGTGTGCCATCTCTTTATTCTCCTCACTTTATTTGGGCAACCTCATCTGATTTATAAATTTCTAGACCTGTATCTCTAGTCTGGCCCTTTCTCATGAATTTCACAATCATATGTGCAAAAGCCTCTTGGATGGTAATGACTTCTAAGTGAAACCAACTATAAGCTCACAAATTGAATCCATATCCCACCCAAAATTTGTTCCTCCTCCTGCATTTCCTATTTCAATGACTGGTTACACCATATACTTAGTTGCTTCGATTTAAAAGTAGATTATCCTTTGCCTGTTTATATATATTTTATGGAGCAGCTACTATGTGGCAAATATTTAGGGCAGTGGAACACAACGAAGAACGCAGAATATACAGTTCAACCCATTTACAGGTTATAATGTAGTGATAACAAAAATGAGTAAATTAAAAATTATTACAAATTATAGTAAATATTATAAAGGAAGCATGGTGAAGCATGGGGAAGGGAGTACCTACTTTAGAGGGGGTTGTGAACCAAGGCCTCTCTGAGGACATAACAGAACCTTCCTCTAAATCTGTACAACAACACTTGGTCCAGCTTGCATTTTATCTGTATTACTGTCATAATGTCCTAACTCATCTCCTGCCTCAGGTTTCTTGCCTTCAACTCACCTATTGCCTGAGTAATGACTGTTAAAAGTGTTGGTATCAGAATAATCGTCCTAAATTTTAGATACAATTATATTAGTTCCCAATCCAAGGTTTTTTGAAAGCTTTAGGAAAGTGTTGTGTAAAAATACAAGAATGTGCAAAATATGACTTCTGTCAGTCTAAGTCACTTCGTAACCAGCACTCGGCCTCTTTTACTGAACTAAGATACTACTAGGCTTTTACACACAGTACCTTTCCCTGGAAAGTCCTCTACACTGCTTCCCTTAACTAACTCCTAACTTTCAAGAGACATTTCCTGACTCTAGTGTATTTACATACATTTCATATAGACTGCTATTATTCTCAGAGCATGTGCTGCCAACACTGTACCATCTGCATTGTATATGTTTCAGCCATTAGACTAAGAATAGGGCAGTTTTGTTTTTGTATTCCAATCTCTAATTCTCGTTACGGTGTCTGAATAATTTAATAATGTATATTTTTTCCAAGTATGCAAGAATTATGCTTCATTAATGCTGTATTTATAGAACTCAACACAAAACACTCAAAGAATGTTTTCTGAATGAACTCCTACAGGCACACTGTGTAGGTGTGTGCTAGAATAATAATGTAAGATAAGTCTAATAAAATTTATAAAAAAATAATTGCAAACTTATATGTGGCTATGAAATTCAAAGATCTAAAACTAGAAATTAGAAAGCATACATTCACTTGATTTTTTATCAACTTATTGTTTTCTTTTGCTCTTTTGTATAATTTCATGTTACTCTTTCTGGGTTGCTGAATCTAGTATGCTAACATTGACTCACATTCCATTGAAGAATGAGAAAATCCATCTGTCCTATATAATACCTCATGACTAAGGAAGGATATATAATATTTTCATTATCGATGTTCTTAGGTAACTGACAAGAAAATTGTTTTCTACTTGACAAATTATATTTTCATAAATTTCCATAAATTGAGCATACTTAAAATGAAGACTGTCTAATCTCATTTCCACTGGTTAATGACAGCTCAATGCTGAGTCAGTTCCTCTTTTCTGTTTATTGCTAGTAGAGGATTTAGTCCTTTCACATTATGTAAGACTAAGGCAATCCTTATTTCCTGTTTTCCAGATATCTTAATGTTTCTGCCAAACTACTCATCCCTCTGTTTTTAATTAGTTTGTATATAGTGCTGTCTGTATTTCAGGATGTTCCTATCTTTATTTTAGTAAATTTTTCTATTTCCTGTTAATCTAACACTCAGTAGACAAAATAAAAATTATAACATTTAAAATAGTCCTTACAATTCAATTAATACCTGAAACAAATTTTGTTCTTAAATTACTTCCTTCAGAATGATCAGATAATATTTTACACCAAAACTACACTTAGAAAACTTTTAAAGACTGAAATTTAAGCAACACTCTTAGTAACATTCATTTTATATATTAGTGTAATGAATTCAAAATAAGAAGTGGGAATTGTTTTTAGGTATAAATTCTTTGATTTGTAAAATATGCAAATTTTAGCTAATTTCTACTTGTTTTATGCATTTGAGTTTAGTTCTTCATTAAAAACTCTTCAATCATCACTTATATAAAAAAATTAAATTAAATTGTCATTATAATTTGTAATTCAAGTTTGTTTGTTAGGTCGAATTAAGTACTTTGGGCTTAAAAAAGATTGGAGGATGAAAGAAACAGGCTGTGAGTAAAAATATAGACAGCTAAATTTAATAGAATCTTATAATATGATATAATTCAGAACGAAGTAGAAAAAGAACATTTTCCACATGAATGGAAGTCTGTAGATCACCTTACACAATCTGAGAGATTCATGTATGTTATGCATTTAATTATATATGTATATTTAGTGTGCATTAAGAATGCCCCAAAACTCCTCATCTATGAAGCCAAATCATTACCAGCAGGTGACATTAGGTGAGGTTAATCAGCTAATATCCAAGGGAACATTAAAACCAACTGTGAGGTTGTCATAAATTCTTTCTATAGTTAGATTAAAATTAGTCTTCTGTAATTGTTTATTTAATCAGAGCTTTATTTCCCCTCTCATGTATTTTATCAGACCTCGTTTTTACACCTTAATCTTAATTAATTTTACAGTTTAGTCTTAACTAATATATTAATCCTAATGAAATGGATAGATAATTGTTAAGGAAGTTGAAATTTACTTCATATTAATTCATATTTTCCTTTATCTCAAATAGAATTTAGCAAGGACAACTTAGTCTTAGTTTTTTGAAATATAGGACAAAAAATTAGTATTCCCATGGAAAATATCTAAGAAATGCTTTATAGATAATATTATATTCACCCTCATAAATTCCTGGAGAAGCAGGCACTTAAATCAGACAAATAATTTATCTTATCTATGTAATCAGAGGCAACTCAATAAATAATATGTTAAATGACATTTATAGAAACTTGGAAGGAAGAAATTTCCATTTGGGATCTCAGTTATGAGGCCATTTCTCATATATCAAAGAATTTTGTGTAATGATAAGCATAATGCTTTGCCCAAAGATAATTGTGAGATATTGTGCTGTCTTTTGGGGGGCAGGGAGGGGAGATAAAAAAAAAACTACCAGTTGATATATTAGGAGGATTTTGACAAAGGTGACCTTGTAAGTTGGTTCTTTGTGGACCAACAGAAGATGAATAGTACATGTTCCACAGAATCAGATGGGAGAGAAGGGCTGGGTTCTTCACATCATACACAGTGCTTGAATAGCAGTAGATAGAGGTAGCACTAGCAGTTGTGGTGGTAGAAAGGTGGCAGATGATGATGGTAATGATGGTTTCAAGCTCTCATTTAAATAAGCATATTTACTCTATCCAGATACTCTTTTTAACTTAATGCTTTATAATGTACTGTACCCACAGAACAATTCTACAAGAAAATATTTCATTTTTCAGGTAAGAAAACTATGACTTTTAGAAGTTAAGTATCTCATTAAAGTGATAATTATTTAATGGAGTTGAGATCTTTATTACTTCAAAGACCATTCTCTTAACCATTACAGTTAGTATGGAATCCTGTAGGACTATGCTCTAAAATTTGTAGTTCTATGAAATTCCAAGAAAATTTAATTATAACCTTTTACTTTGACAGATGTGCAGCTTTAATAAGACAAGAAATAGTAAATTTTACCTCAGTGGGGTGCTGTTGATTAAATTAGAGGTCGCAGCACTTTTAGAGGGCTTCCAAAGTTCACATTCAGAGGTCATTTCTATGTCATCATAAGCTAAACTCCTTACCAGTCCTGTTGTATACGTGCTAAAGTGGAAAGGTTAGAGAGCTGCATGCATTTGAAATAAAACATCTTCATGCACTGTACATAATAAATCTAATTTTTGTAAGGCAGGTTTGGCAGGTGAAAAAGCAGTGGTATATTTCTGTTGGCTGAAACCACCATTTTTTGTCAGAAAAGCAATTCTGAAATGTTTATTTCCTGCACATTTACAAGACTGAAAAACCCACTACTCAAAGACTGAACTTAGAGTTATTAAAATTTCTAAGACTAAATTTATAAACTCCATCACAATATAGGGTTTATGTTACTAATCAAAATTAAGGTTGCATAATTCATTAAATAAAAATATATTTATCTTTTTAAATGATGCTAACTGGCATAAAATAACTGAATTTTTATCTTATCTGGTAAAGTATTTTGATGGTCTCATGATATTTGGTAAGAGGTAATATAGCATAGTAAAGTCAAAAGCAGGACTTCAGAGTCAAACAGATGTGGATTTGAAAACAATATTTTTCTAGCTATGCGACATTTGGTATATAAACTGTTTAAGTCTGTCTCTTCATTTTTAAATGTGTAATGTTATCTAGAACTCTAGAATATGAGCTTTCTGGGAGGCAACATTTGTCCTGTTTTCCATGGAATTGCCTCACCACTAGCATTGTACCTATGTAAAGGATGTACTCAAAACCTTGGCTGAATAAGTAACTAATTACCGACCTTCCAGAAAAATTCTGCAGATTAGAATAAATTATGTGAATAAAGTACCAAGCGCAGTATCTGGCAAGAAAATCTCCCCACCATATTTAATGAATGTTAGTTTCTTTTGCCCGTGGTTAACTCAAGATAAGTCTTATTTACTTATTATTTTTCACTTACGGTTCTATTCTATATTAGTTTCAGGTATACAGCATAGTGGTTAGACATTTAGGTAATTTATGAAGTGATCCCTCATTTAGTCTAGTACCCGCCTGACACTATACATAATTATTATAATAGAATTGACTATATTCCCTATGCTGTATACCTCATATCCCTGTGACTATTTTGCAACTATCAACTTTATTTTATTTCAAATCTTTTGTCTTTTTCTGTAGAAAGCAGTAAGAAATTACTTATGAATTAAGGAAAAACTACCATTGAAGTCAACGAAAAGAAAAGGCACAAGGAATCAGATTCTCCAGTTAAGCATGTCAGTCCAAGATGAATCCAAACCCAAGTTTGGAAAGTTCAACAAGTTTATAGATGTAGGATCATCATTTTGACTAGTAGGGACTAATTAGTGCCAATCAATACAAGACGGAGAGAAGATATTACCTATTGACATTTCTAATTTGTTTTCATGTACTCCACAAAGATCACTTCCAAGGAAAGCATGAAATATATGCTTGAATTACAGAATTGAAGTTTAATGGCTATGGTGGTGAAAAGTCTTGACCAAAACACTAAAATCACTTGCATAGCTTATAAATAAATGACTTGTCTAATGAAACTGTTATTTTTCAACAGATATTTTTTACTCTCTGCTATGGTGTCAGGATATTACATATTTTTATGTTCTTTCATAAATTCTAACATAAATCCTTAAAAACTCTAAGTATGCAATCAATGCAGAAGGAAAATGAAGAAGGAAGGACACTGTAAGTCTTTAGATAAATGTAGATCTGGTACTAGATAAAAATTATAAAAGTTCATGACATGTCAAGCTTTTACTTTTGGGTGGAAGATTGAGTTTTTATTTGAGTGTTTAGTGAAGAGGTCCATGCTAATAAAATATTCTGCTTAACATTTTAAGATAGTTTTGTAAAACCTTAAAAACCATTCCAGAACTTTGGCTGTGAAGTTTTTTTTATTTTATTTTTTGTCCCATGTCATAATTTGTTAGAAGTTAACATTAAAATTTACCTGCAAACATTTAACAAATAATTTGAACAAGTTTATCATAAACTTGATTTCCGTTACTTTCTGGATTTCTTGTTTTTAAATGTTTTTCAACCCTCCTTTTCTAATATTAATTGTGTCGAAAATCCTTCTAGAACAAAAAGGTCATTCAGACATTTTTCCAGTAATATCTTTACAATTTGGTAAATATCATCACCATGTATAATTAGGAATATTTTTTAAAGTTAAGACTATTATTGTAACAATTTTCATTTCTTCATAGTATGCTTTCCTAAATACTGATTGGAATTTCATTTATCTCCAAGTTAAAGCAAGACTACACCATAGCCATATTGTGAAGAAAGTTAAATGAAAGTTTTGTGTGCTCACATTTTGCTCACATTTGCTCATTTGTTGACTCACCATTTCTTGAGCAATTTCTGAGTGACAGTTACAATGAGAGATTCAAACAAGACATAGTCCCTAAATATAAGAAGCTTTAGTCTAGTGGGAAATTTTGCTTACTATTCTAAATTCTATAATATACACATGGTGGATGAAAATGTGTTATGGGAGCATAGTTAATGTTTAAATAAGAATTGGCACTAATTTTTTCAACTATATTGAAGAAGGATATAAGAAGAAATAAGAAGGAAAAGGTATTTTTTACAGGCAGAGAAAACTCACTTGCAAAAGCATAGAATAGCAAAATAACATGATGCCTTCCAAGCTACATGAATTTTAGTCTATTTTAGAGTGAGGAGGATGATGTTAATTGAATGCTAGAAGTCAGAAAATAATAGGTCTTGTGTCCTTTCCTTGAGAGTTAATCAAAATGACACAATCAAGTTTAGGTTTTTGAATAATTATTCTGCTATGGGTTTAGATGTAAATTGAAAGGGTTAAGTAGAACCATGTGTGCATGTTATACACTGCAATACACTGCACAACTCTGGGGGTACCCCTCATGCAGATTACAATGTGAATGACTCTCCTTGGAGTTGTATAAGTATTGCCCTGGTGTCAAAAGTTAGGAGAAGAGAATCCAGTAACAGTCATTAATGCTGTTTCCCTATCTATCTTTCAACTCCAGTATTCAGTACCTTCACTGCTTTGCTCTTACATCCTCATTAAACATTATTCTCATTATGCTTAACTCATATAAATTAATAGATGACAGATATCAATAAAATGTAAGCTTTCACAATTTATAAATGAACAAGCAAGGAATAATAAAACAATTCAACCTTAACTCTAGAATTTCTGGTAAAAGTGAGACAAAGGATATCATTTTAGGCACTGAAATCCACTGACCATCCATTCCATTTCCTTTAAGTTAACGGTATAATAATATAGACACTTTTCACATCACCTGAAAAACGTTTTAAAAGAAAGATTTCCTAGCTCTATCTTAAACCTTGTCAATGAGAATCTCTGATATGCTCCTTAGGTGATGCAGAATGGATATCATTAACCCATTAGAATGCCTGCTTCAAAATTGCTCCCCAAGGGGAAATGATCATTCTGATCTGTACAGAATACAGTCTAGATGTGAGCTGAAAACTTACAGTTTGCCTATATTTGGAAATTTCCATCAAATAAAGAGCACAGTTACAAGACTCTTCTCCGAGGCTCTGAGGCACATTCATTTAGGAGACTGAGATTTTAGTATCTTGGACTACTCATCATTGTTCAGAAACAATCAGAAAGCACATTCTTAGGAAGTCAGCTCATCTAGGCTAACAGAAATTTTACTGCATAACCATCATTTAAACAACTTCACATTCAGGAAAACTATTATCTTACTTCTAAATCAATTTGAATTGTCAGAATTTCTTCCTCATATTGGAGCAAAATCCTAATCTGACTGCATTTGTATTCTAACCATTTGTCTAAATTGTATCTTTTAGGACTATTTCACGTCAAATGCTGTGAAATAAATTTAACTAAATACATATGTACTAATGTATACATTATGAAAAAGTGTAATAATTTTTCTAAGGAATTATCGATCAATTAATAAAAAATCGGAATTAAATATAGCACAATGTTAACATTTATTAAATTTAAGTGTATGTATATGGCTTTTGTACACTGTTCACTGTACTTTGCTGCATGTTTGAAATGCTATATAATATAAAAGAGAAGGGCTTCAACTATTTGATATTTAATATAACATAACATCTCTTATGTCCTAACTATGCACACATATATATATAATACACTCTTCACTCCAAGAAAATAAACTTCCTATATTACATCCAACAATTAAAATTGTCATGGCCACCAGTACATAAAATAATGAAAACAATATTTCCTTTAAATACTTAAACTTCAGAGACATTACTTATATTCCTATTATTTCTTATTAGTATTGGTAGAAATTCACTCTGGATAAGAATAGTTAATATTTTAAAGTAGTTAAAAATGTCCATAAAGCCTTTATAAGAGAGCTTAACAATAAGTGTGAGCTATTGTTTTTATTGAAAGTAAATCTAAATGCTTTTACTATTTGCTATAAGAATTTATCAAGAGGAAATAACATTCATAATAAAGTGAAATGTGTCCCTTATTCATACATAGGCACAGAAACTAGTTGACTTCTAATGGAATATATATAATGTAACCATAGTGAAGTATTTAAACCTATAGTGTTCTTTAAAGAAGATATTAATATTACTTTTCGAGTTTGCACTGAATTGGTAGCAATCTGTATTATAATAAGAAAATAAGAAAAAATCCTTTTTAAGGAAATTTCAGTTTGGTATAATTATCATGTGAAGTTAAAATAATTCATTTTCCTCTCCTGTCTTTTTCCATAAACAAAAGCCACAGTGCCAAGATCAAAACATAAGAAATGGTAAAATTATATATTTTTCTTTGTTTTGAACAGAAATAGCAATGCCAAGTTCAGTTTGTTCCATTGGCTTTAAGCCAAATAAATGGCAAAAAATAGTGAAAAGCTTCATCCCATCATGTGTCACAAGTTTCTATTAAAGTCCTTATATAAATTTCAGATCCCTGTGCTGCGTGAGACACCATCACTCTGTGCTTAAAAAGTCCATGTCATGGGAGCAAAGAAAAAAAGGGGTGAAGGAGGAAGGAGCCACACTGGCCTGGAGAATGAGAGGAACACATGCTCCTATATGGGAAAGTATACATCTAAATTCTATCTTCTCTTTAATTTGTATTAACATGACAAGTTTTCCTCATACCCTAATGCCAATTTACAATTCAAGTAATAAAATACCACCTACAATATGGCACCAAAGTTATTAAAATGAGATGATCTCAACGTACCTCTATGTTTTGAAATAGAGAAGCTTAAAGGCAGAGGAATAGCATAAATAAAACAAAAAGACTTTCGGCCATATTATTTATGCTCTAGAAATAATTTCTCTAAATCCTAGCATGTTGATATATCATATTAAAATTAATAAAAATTCCTCAAGATACACTGGTTCAGCAAAACTTATTTGAACAAATTAAACTCTAAATTTATAAATTCTAATATTTTCATTTCTTTTAGAAATATTTATTAAAAATCTACTGTGTGTTGTGTTGCCACCATCAGCATAAAATAAAACTGACTGCTGGAATTACACTATTTAGCAAGACTTATTTAAAGTCAAGCTATGTTTCTACATCAAAAAGAAAACAAAACTGTCCTAGGATTAGATTTCATAAACTTATTGGTGCATTGAAATATTTTTCAAAAACCATACAAAGGCTAAAAAATAAAAAATAAATAAAAGTCAAACATGCATCACATTGCCACATTTTGAAGTACCAGAGGGGACATCAACAAGTTATGGCAGCAAATCATCATAATCCTGAGCAGGAATAATGAGCAATAAACCTGGGCTTCCGACATATCAAACCCCCAATCATGATGCCCAGAATCAAAAGGCTTTTATGTATGTTTCTAACCTTCTAAACATGGTTGCAGTGGCCATATCCTTATCTTGCTTCATAAAATATCCTTTTCTCTATTTATTAATCCTTTTTCTCTTGGATCTCTTCTGAATCATCTTTGATAGAAAACTTCTTTTTATTCCTCTGCTCTCAGCCCTTTGAGAACTAAGCTTTTATGCCTGCAGTCCTTTATCTTCCTGACTGATCACACTGGTTTACTTTTGAAATTTCTATTTCATCTATTTGTCTCCTTCACTATCTCTTCCTGAGATATTTTTCTCCAAAACTATGTTTCTTATTGATATTTAAAGTGTGTATTCCTGATGTACAAAAAACATTTTGTAGACTTGGGGTTAAAATTATTTGATAAGAACATGGTTACAAAATTCTAAATGGAAATCATTGTAGAGATCCAAGTGTAAACTGTCACCCAGAAGTATTTAACCAAAAATCCACAGAATTCAGCAAGCAAACTATTTGGATTCAAGTCTGATAACTTTCAGATTTCCAATAAGGAGACTCATTAACTTGTAATGCTCAGATTTTTCCAGGAATTGGTTATTGCATAAGGCATCACCACAAAAACAAAAACAAAGCAAAAACAGAAAAACTTTCTATGACCTGAAAAATAAAACCTGACAAGAAGCTTCATCTTCATGACTTTTGAGATAATTTTGGTTCACTAATATCTCTTTATGTTGTTCCAGGATTTTGCTATGTAATCATAAGCACCAGTTCTTTGGATTTACTAATTTTTACAGAATGGTGACATGCTGTACAAAAATGGGACAATCACTTAATGCTAAGAATAGGACTGTCAAACAACTTTCATTCTTCAATTTAAATTTTGTAAAAAATCAATAGCTTTGATGACAGTATAAAATCATGCAGCAAATATTATTAAATAATTCTTTAGTGTGATCCTAAAATGTAAGTAAAGAAAAATTCCTATGCCATAAGTAAAATTGTTATACATTAGAATTGCATATTTTTATATAACCTGGACATGCATTACAAAGAAATTAAATTAAAATATTTACTGTCTCCAAATTTCTATGGACTGTGTGAAGAAGATACCAAAAATCTGCATCTCAGTATATCAATACAGATGTCCATATTCACCTTAAAAGATCAACCATTTCCTATTTTTGTTGCCTTAATTCACTCCTATTCGACATCCTCCTAAGTGCCATATGACCTTCTTCACCTCATCTCACCTTCATCAATAATCTATCTGTTGGTTTGTTCTAGTTAATATATCCTCGACTTAGATTTTTGTCTCCTATGTAAATACAATGATATGCAGCACAATTGTTTTTCATCAGTTTTATCTATAAATGGAATAAAAATTTTAAAACCCATCTTCCTTTTAGAGTGTTTTCTTTTATAACTGATGAGGAATAAGATCTTATTCTATGCTAGAGATTTCATAAAATCACCCAGCATGCAATAAAATTATTTCCTTTTGTCAGATACTGCAATTCAAAGATAACATTAACAGTTCTCAAGTTAGCATATGTTTCTTCTGTTCTATCAAATGGAAGGCTATCACTGCAAGATTGTTTTTCAGAAGGTCTATATTTATTTTAAAAAATTTAATTGTAAAATACCTGCATCAATTAATTTTCTTAATATTTACACTAAGATATCTAAAAAAAGAATTTTATAATTAATGTGGTCTGAAACAATCTGTGGCATAAAGTGTTACATATTATTGTTTTTATTTCTTTCAAAGTGTGCTTCTGTGTACTTTACTGCTTAAGCTATTTACAGCTCCTGAAGATAAACACCCATCTTCTTAGCTGCTTATTACATTTCTTTGTTTTGTTTCAAAAAAACATACCAGAAGGTCTGATTTGGAAAAAGCAAGCATAAAGTAGTGAATGTGTCATATGAATGATGTCCACAGTCTCCAAGATAAGAAGGTCATTCAATAAATATTAAACAACATGTGCCCTAATCTATAAACAAGGGGAGGGAGGAGGATAAATGCCAGTGGCGACTTTCTCTTTTATTTCTGTGAACTTATTTGATTCCTGTTCATCTTCATCGATGCCCTTTTAGAGAGACCAGGGCCTTTAATAAAGAATGACTTACTCAAGGTCACCCATCGGTTCACAGGAAACACATGTTCTGTGAAATCCCTGTCTAGGCAGAGCCACATTTTTTCTCAGGCTGCTCGCTCCTCTGAATCACTTGAATGATTAAAGTGTGGAAAGAGTACATTATTTCCTCCCAGTTTTCTAGGACATGATTCTACTGTGAGTAAACTACCTCACAATAAAATGAATATGCTCTTTAAAATTACTTTTTGGTAGACGTAAAGATGAAACCTGAAAGCTTGAAAGCATAAATGCTTGAAATAGCATTTTCCACGTTTTTCTATATGAAGTGTCAAAATTAATCAGTAAAAACTTATTTACTATCTTCTATATGAATGGCAAAGAGATTATGCTGTAACCTCAATGGTTCTCAACCAGAAGCAATTTTGCTTCCCATGGGGACACTTGACAATGTCTGGAGTGATTATTCATGATCACAACTGGAGGATGGGGAGTTTGCTACTGGCATCTACTAGGAAGAAACCAGAGATGTTCAAGAAGTAATTAACCACTGGCTTCAGTTGTTAAAGAGAAACACATTTTTCCTTCTCTTACAACAAAGACAAAGAGAAATGTCTCTACATGCTCTTGACACGATGGATGCATTCCTATGTATGCATTTTCAAATATATCCCTACCAGGACAAATTTTCTAAGACTGTGTCTTAGAAAGTTTGTCAATGAAAATTAAAGGCATAACACTCAACTGTAACTAGATAAAAGCAAATTGACAGAATGAGGAGTGGAGGGTAAAACAACTAACAGTGTAGATATGACTAGTGTGTAAAATTTAGAATACCTAGAGGAGGATTTAATGGACAAGATGGGTGTGAAATATTCATCTTTGTGTTATTTTATATAACATACTAGAAGTTTCTGATTTAACGAAAACGAACATAAGGCAGTGTATGTGTCATATAAATGGTGTCCAGTCACCAAGATAAGAGGGTCACTCAATAAGTATTAAACAAGTAGGCCACTCCTAAGATGTGTAGGGCCCAGACATATATTTGGTGTGTGGTCCCTGTCCATATAAACAAAATTTAAACAAATTATATAACACAACAACCAAAAAGAAGAAGAAGAAGAAGAAAAAAAAAAACTTTCTTTGGAGAGTTGCCAAAAGAATGAAATAATTATTGGAACAATTCTAAACCAGCGTAGAAGTCATTAGATGAAAATATGAAAAAGTGAAAAGGAGAAGAAAGTATCAGTAAAAAATGCCATATTTGCAGAAAAAGTAAAACTGGAAGCCAGCTTCATCCAGGGCATGAATTACTCTCTGGTAACATTTTCGGCATATGGGAGCTATAATGATGAACTCTCAATCTGCTCACATTAATCCCTGGGAAGAAATTCCTGGGAAATATGGATAGTTGTCTTTCTAAAACACCTTAAATGGAGGTAATGTTAATAAACTTATGTAACCTTATTCCAGGTAAAGCTAGAAGGCATTTAAATTCCTTTTCTCTTATAATAAAAAAATCAAACAAATTATTTAACCCAGAAAAGAATTGATTTGCCACTGAATTAGACCACTAGGAGTCAAATCCTTAGGTTCATCAATTTCAGGAGCTATGATTAACACATCCCATTCTCTTGAATACACAAATAGACAAGATACTGAAGTATAATAACTTCCTGCTGAAATTCATCTTTGAGAGTAAAGACAGTGCTGCAAAAGCTAACTGATTTAAGTAGATGCTTCTTATTCCAGAAGTTTTATAGTTTGGAACCTCCAGTACATGATAGACAAAGCCATGCTACTAAATAGAACACAGGTCATTTTTAAGCACACCAACAGCCTAGTTCTTCTAATAACATTTCCCCCCATCAGAATATTTGGTTATCTTCTCGTATTGTATATATAATGCTTCAATTATTTAGACACATATAAACCAGACTTTCATTGTCTAAAGGAATACTTCAATCATGTGAAGACTAGAGAAATCATACAAAAAGTTGTTTCTTCAATAAGAGGTCTGAGGTCTAGTTGACAGGCCTGGCAGTCAGTAAATCATCAAGAATATACCAAATGATTAAAGTACTTAGTCTCACACAGTTGATAAATAGGGTCTGCTGATTCACAGAACATTAAAATGTTAGAAAGCTTATAAATTCACAAACTGAAGCAATCTTTTCCCACAAAGACCCTCAATGAAGTGGTAAGTAAATTATTGGCTTCTTGGAACCCACCCCACCACCACTGTTAAGCTTTTCATGGATCAATTTTCTATTGCCTCTCTCAACTCCCCATTGGAAAACTTTTCTTCAAGAATTTAAAAGAAGAAAAACAACTAATTGCGTTCTGAGAATGTCATCTCCTGACTTGATTTGGTTTTACTGAGAACACAGCCAGATAAAGGAGTGCTGCATGCTGTTGGAAGTTTATTTATCCTTTAGCATCTTCCCTAATTTGGATGATCTATTAGTTGAGAGAAAAAGGAGGAGGAGGAGGAAGAAGAAGAAGAAGAAGAATCAGCCAGAAAGCTGTGAGTTGACAAATGTCAGAAAATTATTAAGAATAAATACATCAATTTACATTAAATATTTGCTGAGTCCAGAGTCACTTAAGTGTTGGAATTTACTTAAAGCAAGGTATATATTTTTCTAAATGATAAACATCTGATATGAAAGATACACTTTTTTATCCACTGTGATGATGCACATATGTTATAATTTTGGAGGACTGAGTCAAATTTGAGAAAATCTATTTAGTAACTATGTAGGGAGAAAGTCAGGAGCTTATTCATCATAGTAATGATTAATACCCTCAATACTAGCCGATTTGTTTATCCTGTGAACTCAGGCTGACTTTAGAAAAAAACTATATGCTTTTGGAGGCCAAAGTTATTTAGTTCATTTTTGACTCCTTGGCCTCAAAGAATGCCTGAAATACTTTGACGATTTTTGAATCAAAGTAAAATAGGTTAAAATTTGTCTAGCAGTCCAACTCCTCACACCTGCAACAGACCTCTGCTTTTCACTAAACATTTCTTGATGATCAGATATCAAGCAAGTCCCCCTTTTTAGATATCTAAAACATTTACTTCATTTATTTTCTACCATTCAAGATTTTCCACTATTAATATTCCAACTTTATGCACCGTTACTCTACCAAAAAAAAAAAAATTAAGTCTTGAGGCTCACAGTATTTCTTTCACTTTGTAAGACCTGGGCCTATATCTTCTCTCTTGTTCTTGTATAGATATCTCTAAGTTTCTTTCTAAAGCCTCTTTATTTGTGCTTTTGGTGGATCTATTCAGTAGTTCATTTAGGGAACATGTTTAGTTTTTTCGAACTAGAGTGAACAGAGGGGTTTGGGGCAGGGACTAGGGTATAAGAAAAACAGGTGCCAAAAAGGTCACATTGAAAGTAAGGCATTCCCTTCTCTGAACTACATTGCTTTCTCAGTCCTTAAACGGGTCACCGCTGAGAATTTTTTAGGGTTTTCTTCTCTATACTGATTCTTTTTCTCTGTCATTAATAATTATGAAGGCATACATTTCACCTTAACATAAAAAAGAATATCACTCACCTCTGCTGCCACCTATTTCTTAATCCTACCCTTCTTTTAAAAGAAAACTCCTCCAACCTACAATCTTACACTATTCACTTCTTAATTTCTGTATTCTACTTTCCACCACTTTTTGATCAAAACCGCATTCTTGTAGCCCCTAATGGCCTGTTATGCTAATCACTGAACCCAAAGGCATTCCCCATGTTTTTTCTTTTCTCAAACCTTTGTGTGTGGTCTCTGCCCTCTCTTGGTGTTAACTCGATGGTGCACTAGTTTTGATTCTGCATCATTTCTCCAACTGGTCTCTAGAGAGAACATGTTCATGCTTTCACTCCCCAGGCTCTCCTTGTCCGTATAGCAAGTCTCCTCTAAAAAATAGCCTTTCTTCTGTTTTTCTCTTTTAATGTTCTTATTTCAGGATTTATCTACTGATGTAGTTCAATTATCACACATACAATTAACATTCCCAAATTGACATTTTCTCTAATCCAGCTACAGAGAACCAGAACAGGACCTCAAGTATTTGTCTGAAATTCCTTTCTGGAATTGTCATCTTCTCACCCAACACTGCTACACTGAACACAACATCTTCCCTGTAAACTGGTCTATGTAATGGCAATAATTCTTCAAGTTTCAAACGCTTGACTCTTTTTACTTCCTCCTCACGTCTAATCAATAATGAATCATTCTTTCACAGTAGTTCCTGCATTAGCCCCCAGTCAATAAGTGTTTTATAAAGCAGTTATAAGGCAAATTCATATATTTCTGAACGCGTCCTAAACACTGCCAGTTCAGATTTTTCCTCAAGCTTTTCCACCCACCTCTTCTTTTTACACTTCTGAAATCTTACCCACCCATCCCTGAAGGCTCATCAGAGATACCATCAACTCTAAGAAGTACTTCTCAGTTCTACTAGAGATAAGTGAATATCCTGTCCCTCCTAAATGCCTATTACATTTTGTTTATATGTTTAATATTACATCTACCAGTCTGACTTATATGAAAATTGTATGTTTAAGTGTTGCTCTATTTACAAACATTAATTGGAAAGCAGTGACCTTGTCATTCAGTTATGCTTCAAAGTTTGATGTACTACAATGCTTAAAAGCTTGACGGTACACTAGTAAGTGCTTAAAAATCTGTCTTCAGTGAAACTGAGATGGAATTGAACAAAGACTTGGATTATTAGTAAAATAAGAGATAGTGTTCAAATGTTGCCTGTCTGATTTGAATTATAAGTAAAATATTAAGAGATACTATTCAAATGCAGCCTGTCTGGAGCTAATAGAAAGGTAAGAAGGGCTCAGTGATCTAAAATATATATAGACTCTTTTTTACCCCCAGTGGGAATTAGATAAGATGTTATTATCTAATGCTTAATTCATTTATTTGAAATTTCCAAAAAAAGTTTTTTGTTATAGTTATTGTTTTTAATTTTTCAAGTGTCTTTTGTATTTTTTATCTGAGTTCAATCAAAGTGAGACAAAGATATACTACATACAGAATACTTATTTAATTAGTTGAGCAGTCTAAGAAAGGCCTTGATGCTGATAATGGTAATTCATGGAAGAATGTTCTAATGCTTTTGCTTTTCGGAACTACCTCTACCTTTCAAATATGATCAAATATTATTTATGGACATGTTTTGTGTGTGTATGTAGAATTCTGAAGATAATAAAATATTATTTATGGACATATTTTGTGTGTGTATGTAGAATTCTGAAGTTTTCCAGGTCTGTGCAATATGCTCACTTTTTAAAATTTTCATACTATGATTTTTATGTTTACAGTTAACAGAAACAATGTACTTTTGTAGCAACTTTTTTTTTTCACTTTCTATTGACAGAATGACCAATCCAAACCTGAAGATAAGTTATATTCAAATAGGCCATGTGGGAAGTAAATACTAAATATTTTTAACAGTATATTTTTTTCTACAACACTACATTACTTTGAAGAAATATGTCCTGAACCAGGTGCCTGGGATATTTTGAATATCAAAATGCCTTTGGTGACAATAATCAGAAACCAGAAATTTCTGACTGTGCTCATCTTTAGTTTAATCACAAAACATTTATTGTATATTAATTTAATCATTTTATTACCAATCTTGCAACAAATTCTGATTTAAAATATTGCATGTATGTAAAGAGGGAGAGCTGTCAGAGAAAATGGAAAAAGGGAAGTGAGAGTTAGGGAAAGTAAGGTATAAATTCTTTTGTATAATCCTAATTTAATTACACTGGCTTAAATTATTTGCTAATCGAATTGATAATGAACAAAAATATAACCAGAGCTATTACAATATCACCTAAAAACAATTAACTGGTTTAGTCTTACTTTCCCAGTGACCTAAATTAAATAGTTATTCATGTAAACTTAATGACAGCAGCATAGACCCATGTCAGATCTGTAAAACACTTGCGAGAATCTCACATTTCATAATTAACTTTCATATACAGTATTACACATTCAACTCTCTTTTAACCATTTTTCTTTAGCGGCAGATACAAAATGTGAGCAGCAGAGGTAAAAATGTTCCACCTACTTAATTTTCATTTGGTGTGTTTACAGTCAGGTAAACACAGACTGCTATGAGGTAAAAATTTTTGTATTTCTTCATAAAATATCCTATGAAGAGAGATAATTTTTTTTAGGGTAAAACTCAGTCTTTATTCTGTCAGGAAAAGTAATTATGAAGCAAAACAAATCCACATTGTCTAATTAGGTCATTAAAAAGCATAAATGCGTCATGGAAGCTTTTCTCCTTGCCTAAGACATAAAGTAAGACAATGAAAACAGTCTGGTAACATAGAAAGGTTTAGAATTTGTTTCTTTTCAAAATAATAGGTCCTTTCATCTTTCTATTTCCCTAAGACGAAGACAGTTAATTTAGAGACAAAATCTGTAATTAGTTCAGGACTTACTCTGATTATATTTCAAAATATTTAACCAAAAACAGGAAGATAAAGAAAAGAAGAAAATACATTAGAAAACTTATCAAAGGAAGTAAATAAAATCAAGAGAGTGGGTTGCTGATCAAATGTATTCTGCAGAGTCAAGATGAATATAAAATTTACATTCATATAAATACAGCCAATCTGGGATACCAGAAAGCTCTTAGAAGAAATATACTGACTGGACTCTGCCTTCGGGATTTGAAACTAGACTTTAATTATAGTTAACTTAAGTAAAAACAAATGGAATGATTATTTTTCTTCTTCCTCTCTATTTATTATTTTTCAGTTTTGGAAATCTCATGTCTCAAAGTGTTAAGAAACAAAATGCAAAAAAGGAAAGGAAAAAAAAACTTACCTGTGATCCTCTGGGCCCTCGTTTGTGGTCCCATTCTGAATGTCCCATTAGCTGTAAGATAATACAACAATTATGGTAAATTAAATGATACTTATTTTACAAGGCAAATAGTTTTACTTTTTCTTTTAGAGAATAATTAGACATGTGAAATGTATGTTTTAATAGAAATGTATTAAATAGTCATCATGAATAAATGAACACACATTAAGTAAGAAACTTCTCGTTTAGTAGCTAACATTTCAATTGCTAGTAATTTTTAAGATATTTTAATGGCACTGTGTAACAAAAAGAGTCTGCTAATGTACAGCTTTACAGTTCTTTGTCAGGAATATCCCAGATAGATGTTAAACCATGTTAAGCTTTATTTGCATATTATTAAGCTTCTAGTTTGTTAGAAAATGTGCTGAAGAAATTCACTAATGTAGCTTAGCCTACCATCATGAATAATAAAAACCAGAAGGCCAAAATATTTCAATAACTTTTAATTCTGTTTTGAGCATATCACAAAAATGAGTATTCTAAGAAGTAAAATTATTTAATGTAAAATAAGCCCCAAAGTCAGATTTAGTTTTTTTTAGATTTTCATGAGACGACAAGACATTATCAAGTTATTTCCATTGTTATAATAGCCCTGAGCTACTCTGCTTACACAGCATGATATTTACTTATCAAAAGTAACATTTAACTAGAAAAATATTAAGAAAATACAAGATATGGACTGAGAGAAATAAAATTTCACAGCTGTCCAGCACACTCACTACTCATGGGCACCAACGGAAGAAATCTCACCACCTACAATCTAGCACATCAACAAGACAGACTGTGCAACGTGTTTACACACATTATTAGCTTTTCTATATAACAGCATGACTCTAGTAGATATAATGACACAGAAACTGTTCACAATAGCTACAAAAAATATCTTAGAACATTACCAAAAAGTGTTTGATTACTATATACAGAAAATGGTAAGACTTTATTGGTCACATAATACTCCTGATTAAAAAGGCTGAATTCTATAAAAATTGTAATTGTTCAGTTCAACCCAAACCAATTTACAAGTTTAATTCAATTTCAATAAAAAACTAATCATATTTTTTAAGGAAAGTGAAAAAACAAGAACCTAATTTTATCTGAGAGAATGAACAAAAGAATCAGAAAATATTTGATGAGATAATGATAGACTAGTGGTTATTAAAATACATTATAAAAATTAACCCAATTATAAGATAATAATTTAAGACTCAAAATATAAATGAATGAGATATAGTTGATAATTTTGAAATAAACTCAGGTACATATAGCAACAAAATATGAAAAAAGAAAATTAAAAATCAATGAGGGGGATTGTTTCATACACTACATGTCTAACCAATGTACTGTATACTTGAAAGTAATTTAAAAAATCAATGAAAATTTGAGGATTATTCAACAAATGAAAGAAGAGAAATAGATTCTTTGGAAAAAATTACAGCTGAACCTTATAATAACCATAAATATAAATTCTAGATAGATATAAATGATTTAAACTTTAGAAAGATGAAACTATTGGTATGAAATAGAATAAAATCCAGGTATATATTTAAATTACTTTGGAATGTAAAAAGATTTTCCAACTTAATAATAAAAAAAACCATGCACAGAGGATCATTTGATCCAATTGCATAAAATCTTCAAATGTCAGCACAAATGTCACATTGGCAAATTATCTGCAATAAATACATACTGGCTTCAGTATATTAAGACCTCTACCAACTTGAAAGGAACATAACCTTAGTAACTTGGGGAAAGATAAGGACAATTCATAAAATAAATATCAATAGTAGATTTGTGGGGAAAAAATTAAACTTATTGGAAGTAAAAAAATTCACTATAAATAATAATTAAAAAACTACAGTTGCCTATTAAATTAGCAAATTAATAATGTTGAATATAAGTGATGATTTAATAAGATAAGTAAGCAGATACACAGACATACATAGTATACATATTTCATATATAATTTTTTAATACACATTACATACACTTTAAAATTCTTGCCTTTTGTTTCAGTAAATAAAAATATAAAAATCCAGTATTTATGTGTTACTACTATTAACCAACAAAAGAACTATCAAATAAATTATAGTACAAAAAATATATATATATACATATATATATATCAATTAAAATTTGGCTTTCAGAGCCTTTTAAAAATGTATATGAAAAATGCTCATGGTATAATAAAAATATAACAGTAATTTTTAAATTACTAATTTTAATAAGACATAGTCAATTATTGTACACTTTGGAAATTAAAGCAATGATTTATAGTTTAGCAAGCACACAATTTTAGAAAAATTAGCCCAGATAATAATTACTTAAAATTGAATACTCAATTAGTTAATATTTTTAGCGTTTTAAATTTTTAAATTTCTACATTTATTAGCATTACATCTGATAGTAAATATTCATTAATCTTAATTTAACATTGATTGTAATAAATTTAACAGATATTAGTTAATAAAATAATTTGATATTAAAATACATTAACGTTTAGTTGTTCACTAGAACTATCAAAATAATTCTTGATACATTTCAATTATCTGCCTTATTGAGACCTTTCATTAATAATAGGAAGATGCTAACAGAATAGGAAGATGAGATGCTTATCTTGGCAATTTTAAAGAGATGATAAACCTGAGCACTAGGCCATTAGAGAAAAACTTATTTTTAAGCAGAAGTCTTCTTCTGCTTTGTTTTTTTTCTAAATCTGCTGAAGAGAATATTTTCTAGAAGTCTGTTTTGATTATCATCCTCTCTGCAAATGAATTTAAACTATCAGGATAACTTGGTAAATTCTGTGCATAAGCACCACAATAAAAAGAGGTAAATAAATCTACGAGCAAAATCGTAATCTATAATATACTATTTTAAGAGAAAATATTGGAAAATGAAAGGTAGTGTCAGTCAAGAAGGTAATATTTAGCCAGGATCAGAACTAAAATAAGAAAGGCATGGAATTCACTGTCCTCTGCCATTAACTATCTTAAAGATAATGATTTTTAATCAGAACAAAAACATTCAAAATGTAGACTTATTTGTGTCATCACTTACTACAGAAGATAAATTTGTTAATTCACAAAACAGAACTTATAAAATAAACTTCCAAACTTTCACTGTCTAAATCTAACTTTTTCTTTTGAAATATAAAACAGCAAAACTGGCCAAAATTTATGTATTGCTGAGATTTCCCAGTTATACAAGAGATGAGGGATTTACGGTAAAAAAATTCTTTTATATTCTAGTATTATATATCAATATCATACTATATTTTATTAGTTTGAGTTAACCAAGCATGTGGTAATATTTTAAAATGTATACTATTACTTTTTTCAAAGCAATAAAATATAATATAAATATAATATAAGTGAAATATAAAAAGAAATGAACTCTGAAATCATATACTGGAATGTTCTCTATTCAATAAAAATCAATAGGATAGTTTTCTCTTTGCATTTGAGAAAATCATACAAAGGCTTTACCATTAGAAATCTATTTTGAATTAAATAATCTGAGTCAAAATTCAGCACTAATTATTTCAGTGTTGGTATACATGGTTTGATATAGTTTTACATAACTTGTTTTTTAAATGCAGAGAAAGAGGTGGTGGTAGGGGCTGGATAGAATATCATATCCCTATATCTCTCCATGATAGCATACCTGGCACAAATGGTAGGTAGGGTTGGGTGTAGGGGAATGAAGATAAGCTTTACATTAGTACATAATAAATAGCATATGAATTTTTATCCTATTTGCACACAAAATTTATTTTGTTGTCATAAGAGTACTGTCCTCAGATTGTGGACCAAAGACTAATAAGCAGAATATTTTCAGTATCCCTTAAAAAAAAATCTATAGTGTGATAACCTGTCTGATATATTTAATATTACAGATTATTTAAATTAAAATGAAGCACTTGGCCACTGGTATATATTCCTTTTAAAACAGAACCAAAGGGCAAAATATTTTGAGAAGTACTTAGACACTTTCTTATCCCCAGTCTCTTGACTAATAATGAAGACAAAATAAATAAATAAATAAATGGTTAGTTATAATAAATAGTAAAGAGAGCTTGTACAGTGAATTTCAGAATTAAGTGCAAATTGAGGTTGATGTTATATCAATGAGAAAGTCAAAACTTCCTTTGAATCAAATAGGTAGTATTAGTATTAAATTGCAGATGACTAAAATAGTCATTTGACATTATCATGGGATTAGATAAAAGACAGAAATGGGTCATGGACAATGAGGAACAGAAGTTGTGATTGTGCAGTTATTTTTTTTTCTTTTTGCAATTGAATTCATCTGGACTAAACTTGCAAGATAAATGCATAGCAGCATGATATCTACGTAATGCTGAGGAAAGAGACAAACGTTTATTAACATGATACAATACTGTTTTTGGAAAAGGAATGCTTATGATTCTAAGATTAGTTATATAAAGGTACTATAAATGTAAAACATGAAAGAGGGGATTGAGGTTGAAACTAGAAAAATGAATAAAAAATAAGAAATTAAAATATATTTTGGTTGATAAAGAGCACATGGCTGCTTAATTCAGGAAGAAAAATGTCTTTCACCACCTATGAAAGATATTCTCTTTGCTATTTAACAAAGATTACTCCACTGGGTAATGACATTTTGATAAGCAACTTACCAGAAGGTTTGGGAATATATAGGTCACCACGGTTATTCCTACACATGACAAACAAAATGTTTCCATCTGATGAAGGAATTCTTAAAAAACAACAACAACAACAAACAACAACAACAACAACAAACAGTATCCTTCCTCCTTTCTTATCTCCCATTAATCAGGTTAGACAAAATAAAGACCCTTAAATTTATTCCTAGAAAATTAAGTATACTTCCTTGAAGGAAACACAATCTGTTATATAAAGCATTTTGAAAATCCTAACTTCCTTGTCACTAAGTCATTTTCATCCTTATGGAATAAATTCTTCTCTCAGTCACTTTTATTTTTAATAATAAAATTCTGCATCAGAGCCTTCAGCTAACAGTATGTTACACAGTACTGAGTTCCAAGGAAAACAAAACTGCTGCCAAACACAAAATTTAAAAAGTTCACAGGAGAAGCAAAGAGAAGTCAGCATGGAAACAAAACGGTTCTATCCAAACAGAAATATTTTTAATAATAGCATGAGAAACGAAGATAGTTGAAAGTATATTTCTGTAGGTAAAATATTTCCTTCTTTGTTTATATATATTGTCCCTGTGCTATTTTCTCCTATTGTTTTGCTTGTTTATATAAAAAAATTAATGTCTTTTTAAGGGCATCTAGGAAGAAACAATTTACCAATCATGAAGGGATGAAAGCTGTGTGAGAACCATGACTAGACATAAAACAAAGAATTATTCTTTGCATGTTCTTAAGGAAACAGAGGTTTTAGATAGTAAAAAAAGTGATGGAGTGTAACTATCACTTTTGTCCTTGTATTACTCTTCAAAACCATTCTTCTCTTCACTTGTTGAAAATTACTAAAACCTATTTTTGAAAATGTATAAATATACATATATATGTAAAAAGTTACCACACAATCTCTTTTATTTCATTCTATATTCATTAAATAAACATTTATTATATACCAACTATGTTCTAGGCACAACCTATATATACCAGAGACAAACCAAGATTCATCTCTATTCTCCTGGCTCTTACATTTCTAGTGAAGGGGGATCGAACATTAAAACAAACAAACAAACAAACAAACAAAAACGACAAAAAACACACACACATATAATATACCAGGTGGATGATAAAGCTGTGAAGCTTGGAGTAAAGAATGGAGAATCAGTGGGTAATGGCAGATAAGGGCTGGGAACAGAGCTAATTTACATAAGTAGATCAGAGAAGTCTCTTCTGAAAAAACTAACATTTTAGCAGAAAACATAAAGTGAGAGTGCCAGACACACACTGATATCTGGGAATGGACATGCCAGACTGAGAAAACAGAAGCTGCAAAGACCCTGAGAAGGGAGCGTGAATAGTACATCTGAGTTACCATAAGCCAATATTTTGAAAATGGTTGGGTCTTTTTAATCATAGTTACATATATTTGTATTTATTCTCTTCCACTGGTATGAAATTGTCGAAAAGTCAGTCTTTAACCCCACTAATTAAAACTACAAAGTACATTTTCTAGAGAAATACTAAAGGACCAGGGATTCTCCTTTCCTCAAACTCTTAATAAATTTCATTCACTACAACAAGAATTTGGGGAACATGTACCATACTCTGTAATGGCACCTTTATATTAGTCTCAGCAAATAGCACAGTTTTGTTGTCCCTTAACGCGTTTTGTTTTTCGACAGGCATAAAATGCCTAAGAGCAGGGGCTGTCATTTAACTCTACTTGCTACACTAGGCATAGAACTTTTGATTTCATAAACAAATTAAAACTCTTCTTTGCCCTTAGAATGTTCCCTTCAGAGTCTTCTCTTGGCATAATTTTTAAAAAAATATCTTTACTACTTATGTTTCTCTCTCCAGAATTCCACGTGGGAAGATGGGCCTGGATTGCTTGCTTCCCTGCCCACAGGGACTACTCGATTGCAGTCCCCTGGCCTGGGAAGATCTTTGATGGACAGTTTAGGTCAGTTCAGCGCCTGTCTAGTCCTTTTAGGGAAATTGCTCTTAATCCTTGGTGTTTTTTTCCTTTGCCTCTTGTTATCCAAGGAGCAGGAAGGTCAAGACTACACTGTACTCTGCAGAAAAGAGACACTGAAAGTCTGCATTTGGCTTGGGCCTTAGGCCAAAAGTGTTAACAAAATCCCTGAGGCTCCCACATATTGTCACCCAATCCTCCCACACGTTGTTTCACGGGGTTTGGGGCCTACAAAGGCCTAATATAAATGGTACTGAAAAAAATGATCCTCCTTTACAATTAAATGTACAAACTGGAGACTCCCTTGACCTCATTTGGGGAACCCAGATTGAGGCAGCAGCCTCAGTTCTTATCCACAGCCTAACTTCACCACCACCTTTTCAGCACATCACCTAAATCCAACCTACTCTACAATGCATTATCAAGTGATGAGATGTTATTGAAAATTTCCTGGGGAGACAGAATATGGTTACATTATACAGAATGCTGCAAGAAAGCCACAAAAATATTTGTTAAAGATCACCCAAGGTGTTACAAATTTGTTTTTGTTTGTTTGCTTCTCCATTTGCAAAAAATTGCCTCTTGCCCTTTACTATTGGGGAGGGAAGTGAGTGTCTTTCAGCTTACTGGTCTCGGACTTTTATGCCTCAAGGATCTTTCCCAGGTTCTCAATATCTTTTTATCATTTCTAGAAAAAATTTAGATTTCACCCATTCTTCCCATCTTGAATCAGACAAATTAGCAGAAAAAAGAAAAAAAAAGATTCTTTAGAATTGACTCTCCCCTTCCTTAGAAAGTACTGAGAGTCTGAAAATAGTAACACACAGAAAGACTAAAATAAAAGATACTTTTTCTTTTTGTAGTTGGTGATTACTACCTAAATTCCATCCATTTTGCAGAGAATAAATCCCTGTTCCTGACTCTTAGAGTTCCAACCCAGCTAGCATAAATTTCATAAGCATCAGGAAATAAGAAGACTTTAGAAAGAGAGAAATCCAAATATTCTTGAGTTTGATATCCAGCCTCTCTACAGCAAGTTCTGCATCTATTTCTGATAATGATGTTCCCACATTCTGATTTAGAATGTTTCCATAATTCTATTTCTGTCCTTTTATCAGTATGACTATCATCATCCAAACACATATGTGGCCACTGATGCTACAAAGCTTCCATGATTTTTACTTAATATATCTTGACTATCTTGATTAAATAGACTTTTTGTACTTAAATTGCTCATTTGCATTTTCAGTACTAGTAATAACAATGCAATCACATCAGTCTTGAGCTTAAACACACTGCAAGGTATTTTAGAAAGGAGTACCTTAAAAAGGTAGTTTATGGCAATAAAGTAAAATAAACTTGTGAAATTCTGCATAATATAATTACTCCTAATATAATAGTTCCACATATTAGCATTGTTAAAGTATGGGGAAATCTTAAATCAAAGGAACTCAATTCAACTAAATAATTCCAAAAGTATTTGATCATAAAACATTTTTGTTTCAAAAGAGATTAACAGTTTCTATGGAACACATTTTGGGAAAATTGTTTTTACAGTTTTCTAAATGCTTTGGTTATGCATTATTTTCATTCATCATTATCAGAAAAAAAAAGAGGCATATGATCCTTATTTTATGGATATGGAAATGAGTTTAAAAGGTGAAATCGTAATGTAACTAGCCAGTAGTTAAACATGGATTAAAATTTAGGTCTGTTGGCTATAAATCATGTAAATCACTTTTTTCCTACTGTACTACTTTTTAAAATAAAAAATCATTGAATTCAAACCAAGTGTGAGGTCCTGAGCACTGAAGTAGGTTATTAAGAAAAAAGAAAAAGACAAGATTTGATTTGTCTTCATGGAATTCATGGTAGTTAAGGTGATGAATTTATTTCTCAAAAATTCATTTGCTACTCTCTAGTCTCCACCAACTTTAAAATAATTTTGGAATAGGAGAAAAATTAATTTCTCTGCAAATTCTATGTAAATATAATTTAATCATATTTTGAAATGTTAGCTATGGAATTACCTCAAAATATATAGAATATTATATGTCAGATGTTTAGTTATGCTAAATTCTTTGTTAGTACATCTTACTAGCACACATTTTTCATTACTTCATTCACTCACTCACTATTCATTCATACATTCTTTCAAAAAACATTTATCGGATACTCACTATATATCTAGTTCTGTGCTCTATGTAAACATACAAGTGTTGATTCCACCAACCCAGAGGTATCATAGGATTTTGAAGGACCTTCTAAATCATTAATAAAGTATAGCATACTGGTTAAGAATGTGGGCTCTAGAGGCCAGACTAGCTGGTTTAAATCTCATCTATGACATGATATTCAGTCTTAATAGATACATAATCTTGGATAATTTATTTAATGTCTCTGTGCTTCAGTTTCTATATTTCTAGGATTTAGATAATAATAGCATCTAATTCATGTGAATATGATAGATGAGTAATTATATAAAGACAGTATAGTACTTAATACATAGTATGGACTCATTAACTGTTAGCTATTATTTTAACACTATTGATAATTACAGAGTTCAATATTGTTGAATTATAATTTCAGAAAATTATTGAATTATAATTATTTAAAGAAAGTATAATTCTGATTATATATATGGTAACTTTCTATTAAACTAGAGTGAGAGAAACCCATTCTTTGACCATGCCAATGTACAATTTATAAAATTTGATCAAATTTATAAGTAAAGCAAAACTTCATGTATCATTACACAGTAACATGTAATAAACGCACATGGCCCTGAAGTCTACTGAGTCCACTGAATCAGATTCAGATTTGTTTTCTGCATAACAATTGAAAAATCCAAATTTTAATACTACTAGGTCCCCATGGTGAAGAGAGGCACGCAAAAATGAGAACTGGGATGGCATAATTTTCCTGAAGCATGCAGAATAGCAAGACTGAGAGTCACATAACAGAGGTTTGAAACATTTACAAAAATATATGTATTATATATATATATACATATATACATATATATAACACACACAATGAACTACTTACTCAGACATAAAAAATATGAAATATTGCTATTTATAACAACATGGATGGATCTTGAAGGGATTATGCTCAGTGAAATAAGTCAGAAAGAGACAAAAACCATAATTTCACTCGTGGAATATAAAACAATAAAATTAACAAACTAACCAAACCAAACAAAAACAAACTCATATATACAGACAACAGAATGGTAGTTACCAAAGGGAAAGAAGGGTTGTGGGGTGAAGCCAAACTGGATAAAGGGGGTCAAATATATGGTACCGAAGGAAATTAGATGGTGGTGAGCATGCATGAGTTGTGTATGGATATCAAATCATAATGTTGTACACTGAACATTTATATAATGTTATTAACTAGCGTTATTTCATTAAAAAAGTTTTGAGCAGCAAAAAAAAAAAAAAGGCAATTTTCTTGTGAAATATCAAATAAGGCATCATTGCTTTAATTTATTAATTCTATAACTTTATTTCAGGTGAAACAAATCTATGAGCGGAATTGAATGTAACTATAAATTTGTATTTTACAGTTTGTTAAATTACTTTTTGTTTTGTTTCTGTCAATTTGGGTAATTGAGTAGAAATCAAATTTTAAAAGGTGTTATTTATAACTTCTAATTTTTTGCCTATCGTTTTTAGACTGGTCACGCTAATATTTCTGTTTTCCTATCTATTCAGATTCTTTTTATATAATGTCTCATGGAAAACCTCATTTAATGCTATTTTCCCTAGAAATTATTAAAATTCAATCATACTCACGATGGCAACTTTATGAGACTCATCTATAAAATTGATCTTTCCTTAGGAAAAATATTTGGAAATCCCAGAAATAATAATGAAATCCAGACATAGCCTCAGTTGTGGCAAAAGCTTTAAACACAAGATTCATGAGGTTTTGCATTTGGATAGCTTTTTTTTCTTTTTATTAATCACATATTTGCATATATTGCATGTGGTGTAAACATACAATTTCTTAAATTGTAGGATTAAATTTAAAAATGTGTGCTGAAATGGGAAATAGCATACATTTAGAGATCTATGAAAATATACATATATTACTACTTAGTTTTTAAGCTGTTACATATAGTAACAAGTCATTGAAAATTTTTTATTTAAGTTTTCTTTTTTAGAGATGGTCTTAAAAACCAATACTGTGACTTTTCAAAATAAATCACAATAATATTTACGACTTAAACTGAACTCATCTTAAGTCATGACAGAAAATACTGATTTCATTTTTATAAAATGCCCATTTAATATGAAGGTTACATTTTTCTAAAAATATTTTATGTAAAAATTTTAAAGTTTTAATTTACTCAATACTTAGCCACGTTTTTCATCTATGCAAAAATGAACTTCAGCAAAATAACAAACTTCCCAACATTTTCCATGCTTCCTCCTCCTCCCCAGGGCTAGGGGATAGGGGATTGTTGAGACAAAGACAGACTGGATAAGTGGCAGAGAAAAACATGTGGCAGCCCCACTACATGAACTTTACTCTGAACTTGGTATTACCAAAATTACTTTTGTTTCACTTTCTACAATTAGTAAATTTTAACAAAACATGTGTATTTTGTCCTCAGCTTCTTAAAGGTTGCTAGAAATAATATATTAAAAGGCCTAGAGATATTCTCTTAGCCCAAGTTCAAGGTAAAGTATATCCATGGCTTGAATTTAATCTAGCCCCTCAATTCTTCTTCATGGCTCTAAAACCCATTTGATATATTGAAAGTAATTTCATGGGTTTGTTTATACTATAACTAATGTTCTTTTGCAGGAAAAAATTTTTCTTGGAAATTTATTCCATTTTGGGACATATTATGTGGGTCTCTAGGGATTAAGGGGAGAATTTAAATGAATATAAAAATGATGTGGCAAGGGAAAAAAGTGGAAGAAAAAGGAAGATTATAAAATGATCAAAATTGTTTGTACTTAACTGAAGTAGGTAGAATGGCAGGTGCAAAAAGGATTATCATGTTCTCTGTCTCTTTTCTTACCTCAAGTATTAGAGTTGAAGGATTTATTTACTTTTGTCCTTTTTTTTCAAAATCAACTACTACGGACCAGCGCTTCTAACAAAGGCAAAACATAGAGAACTTAAAAAGTGAATCTGGAGAAAAGAAATATAATAGACAAATAGCTACTTGGCAATGGCTTTTAAAAACATTATTCTGAATTGTAGAAGAGGAAGTTTGCTTGATGTGTCAATTAACCACTGACCTTCTCAATTTAAATCAATAATATATAGTGAATTGGATTCTTGCTTATTTGATTATGTATCTAAATTGAAAACTCCCGGAATTTCTTCAAGGGGAGGAGGGGCACCCTAAGGAAGCATGCAATTAAAAATTTTTTTCTATTAAACACATTTCCGTTGCTTCCAGCCATGTCTTGGAATATACAATGTTTCACCAACAGCATTAGGGTGATTCTTTGGTTAGGCTTCATTTTTCCTTTTTTGAAAGGGGTCACAGGGAAATGACTGTTCTAATACTGCTTCTGTCTGCAGGGTGTGTACAAAATGCCTAAGATAGTATCCTTAGAAGAGAGCCAATTCAATTCTTCAAAATCAATAAATTACACAATGTCTAGTCGCAACTTTAAAAGCATAGCCAAACTGGACTGCCCAGCTTGAGTTTGTAATGTTTTTCGTCTTTCAAGCTATTATTATTCTAAACTTGAAAAAAATTATTTTCTTTCAAATTCCATATAGTCAGAGTTCATTAAGACTAAACTCCTTAGAATAATGCAGTTTATAGCTTATACAAAGACAATTTTAACTTCAAAAAACAAAGTCAATTAATTCATACATCAATATAAGATGGTTTAAAAACTGTTTAAAAATTAAATTCATTAAATTGGCAGAGATCTGATTTTCAGCCTGTCTTCTTTGCTGATTGAACAACCTTGTTATGCAAGTTACTATACATATTATATTTATTGAGTCTTTTTATAACACTGTATTGTAGTTAGTTGATAGACTCCAGAGCAAAATTTCTTAAAATTGAATTCCAATTTTACTCTTACTAGCTCCAGGAATCTGGTTAAGTTACTCTGTCATTTCCAGGTTCCACTTCCTCATTTGTAAAATAAAGATAATAATATTATCAATGTCACATAATTTTTATGAAAATAAGGTGAGTTAATCAATGTAAGACCACTCAATGGCTTCTCATTTATTTTTGAATTGAATTTGAACTCATTGCTATAACTTATAAGACTTAGATACTGTTTATCCTGTCTGAAAGAAATTTTCCTTTTCCTAATACTGTTAGCTCATTCTCATACTTCAGGTGTCATTTCAAATAACACCTTCTCAGATATACTTTCTGTAACTGAAAAATCATCCATCCATCCATCCATCCATCCATCCATCCATCCATCCATCCATCCATCTATCCATCCATCCATCCACCCACCTGACCAACTATTTATTCATTCAATGGCAACGAATATAAACTGATTGCCTACTCGGTACTACGTACTAAGATTTGCGGTTAGGGAATAAATGAGAGGCCAGCCTTACCTTCATCTTTTCCATTACCTTTTGGCATGACCATCTGCTTCTAAAACTTACTGCAATCTGAAAAGATCCTGTTTATTTATTTCATTACCTTCATATTATCTGTTTTCCATTCTAGAGAATGAGTTTCAGGATAAAAGAACCCTTAATGGTCTTATTTGCAATGAGCACTGTACTTGACCCTAGTTAAGGGACTCAAGAAATATTTAACGAGCGACTGATTTTCCCAAAAGAAAATTAATTAAAAGAAGGCAACTAGCTAGAACTGTAAATAAGGAAGAGTTGATTCAAATTTCTATAGTTGTAAAGATACTTCTTGGTCCTCAATTTCATTTTGTCTAGGGTCCTCTTGCTATTAAAAACAGCATCTTGTAAAATATATGTTGGTCAAATAATAATAAATAAAATGTCTATTATTTAAGTTTTTAAATTCTGTGGCACCTCTTGATGATAATGCAGACATTCTAAGATGCTTTAAACTCAGAGATGCAAGCAAGAGTACACAAGTAGAAAAATGCTTTGCCCCTTTGCTCGAACTCAGAATTTTCTACCTGTTATCCTTTGCCTCATGTGGACAAAGACTGCTAGCAACTCATACCATATACATCTTACTCTTCTTCCTCTTTCACAGAACCCTAATTTTTATAGAGATAGCAATATGCCCAGCCTAGAAATGATGTTTCCTGACCTCCCCTTCCTTGCAGAACAAGAAGTTATGGACATAGCCTTGGCCAATAAGATGTAAGTAGAAGTCACTGTGTGAAGCTTCTAATAAAATATTTTAAAAGGGAAAATACTTAGATAGCTTGTTTCTTTTGCTATTCCTCCCTCCCCACCCAATTCTTCCTGCCTAGAAGGGATATAGGATTCTGGAGAGAAGAGATAATCATCTGACACAAAGTGACCATGAGGGAAAGATAAGCCTCTGCCCAACATCCTGAAGCCATGAAAAATGTCAACATTGAGTTCTATTTGAGTCGACATGTATTAACACAAACATTATAAACATATTCTCTCTCTTTCTCCCTCCCTCCCTGACCCTGTAGCAATAAAGAGAGGCAACAGCAAATATATACCAGAAAAGGCCTTGTAAAGGGAAGAGAAACAGATCTGCATACATTACTGACTTTGGATTTGCTCCAAAACAAAATCATAGCATTTTAACTAACATTATTAGTACACAGAGGAACAATTTATGTTGTTAGTTTGATTCCCATTATGTATATAATATATATGTCAAATTCAACCTTATGAAATAAATGAACATGGTAGAAATAACTTGTGAATGTCTCAGTTTACTTTGTTGCCCTATATAGGGATCTTAAATAAAAATGATCATCCCTTTAAAAAAAAAAAGGCAAATGTCAGAATGCTGAGAACCAGGTAAAACCAGTTTGGAGAAGAAATTAAAATGATGTTCTAAAGTATACATTATAGAACCTGATATTAATAATTGTTTTAGGGAAAAAATAAAATAGATCTTAGAAATGCTGGATTAGACACGTGTTACCTTTAATATAGAACTTCACATGGCCTTTAATATTATGACTTCATAGTAAGAAAAAAAGCAAATGACATTTCTCAGAGTAAATATATTTTATCCTGGAAACTGAATTCATTTGTCGTGGAGCATCTTATCATACAGCACAGTTCAGGAAACAATAAAATGAAAAACTTTATTCTTTAAGATTTTATAGTTTTATCCCCAAAATGAAGAATTAGCAAGAAGGATAATACAAAAATAAAAAATTCCAAATGAATCATGGAAACACTAACCTTAAAATCTAGCTTTTAGAATAATTTGTCTGGCTTTTGTTTTAAAAATAAACAGAAAAATGCCATCAAAAGTATAAAAACAACCCAGTGAATGGGAGAAATGTCTGCAAATTATAAATCTTATAAGATACTTGTATCTAGAATATCTGTATACAGAATACGGAACCCTTACATCTCAATAATAAAAAAATAATCTCATTAAAAAGTGGGCAAAAAAATGAATAGACATTTTCCTAAGGAAATATACAAATGGTCAACAAGCATATGTGAAGATGATCAACATTATCAGCTATTGGGGAAATGAAAATCAAAACCACAATGAGATGCCTCTTGACACCCACTAGGATAACTATAATATATTTAAGGTGCGCATGCGCACATGTATGCACGCACGCACACAAACACACTCAAATAAATGTTGGTGAGTATAAAGAGAAATGGGAACCCTCATATTTTGATAGTGAAAATGTATAGTAGTACAGCGACTTTGAAAAATCATTAACAGCTTCTCAAAATGTTAAACATGGAGTTACCATAGATTCAGCAATTTCACTCCAGGGTTTATACCCAAGAGAAATGAAAACCTAAGTTCATTCAATAATTGGAACATGAATGTCCATAGGCACATTATTGATAGTAACTGAAAGTTGAAACTCAAATGTCCATTAACTAACACAGAGAAACAAAATGTGGTATACCCATATAATTTATCTGGCAATAAAAAAGAATGAAGTAATGACATATATTACAACATGGATGACCCTTCAAAATATTATTCTAAATAAAAAAGATCAATCATGAAAGACCATGAATAGTTTAATACCTTTTATAAGAAAAGTAAGAACATGATAAGTAAATCAATAGAGACAGAAAAAATATTAGTGGCTGCCTGGGACTGGAGGTGGTGGAGGCAGGCAGGAATGGGGAGTGATTGCTTATGGATATAAGGTTACCTTTTGGGTTGATGAAAATGTTCTGAAATTAGTGGTAAAGGTTGCACAACACTATGAATGTTAAAAAAAACAATAAATTGTATATTTTAAATAGGTAAATTTTATGGTGCATAAATAATATCTCAATAAAGCTGTTTTTGAAAAATAAGCATACACACACCTCTATGCGCACTCACATCCCACACTAAAAGTGGTCCTTAAGGAAAAAAACCTGATAATCATTAGATTCTTCATCCCTATTTAAATTTGAGTTGTGCTGTTAAAATATTGTGGAATGGAGTAGAACATTATAATTAACTTCTTTTTGTGTAAGATATTTCAGCTGTATTAAACAGTAAATACAAAGATGGCTTATTTCTAACAGAAAGTGATATGCCTGTACATGGTGATCACTATTCTTATTACTAGCTACTCTGGAATTATGGAGGGAACTTTCCAAATATACTAGTTCTACCGGCAGGGTTTGAACCTAAGGAAGATTTTGAAAGTACTTACATTGTTTTTATTTCTAAATTGGCTCCAGGAGTAACTCTCCCACTGAAGAGATATAATATCTGACATTTTTAGAGTTGTTATTTTAAACTATGATTCACACAGTAGCTTTTATTTTCCTTTTCTCTGAGCAAAACCCCTCTCAAAATATTTGAGTGACTACTGCAGCCCTGATATGGGTATTTAAAACTTATTTAAATGGTTGTCTTATAATAATTCTTCAAATAATTGTTCTGATCAATATGTCACCTTTCACATATATTATCGATAACCACATAAGCCAATATTACATGTCAACAGCTGTTGGATGCTTTGGGTACAATGAAGACAGAAATGGAATTCTGGCCATCTCATTTTAGTAGAGGAGTAAGATATATAAGTGAGTTAAAATTAAATGTAAGTACACATTTGTTTTTCCTACTAATGGTTGAGTCCTTACTGTGTGCCAGGCATGCATTAAGTATTTTCTATTTATTATTTCAAAAATCCTCAAAATAATCCCTCTGGAGTAATATTATTTTCCCTCATTTATAAATGATGAAGCTATGACATACAGAGAGCTCTTTACTATGTGGAATCAGCCAAAGGTCTGCTTTTGAAATACTAGCTCTTACCCTCTACATTTTATTCCCCCACAGAGCAAGGATGAATAAGGCTCTAATGAATCACAAATATGGAAACAATGAATTCTTCCCAGAGAGGCAGGGAGCAATCCTGAGAGCTGAGCTACAGACAGGATGTGACATCAGAGGTAGGTTTTAAGATAAGTGCAGGAGATCAGTTGTGGGGGAGGGATTCTAGGGAGGCTGGGGTCAACATATATAGAACCATGTACCTGAACTTAAAGGGTTCGACATATATTTTAAAGGCAAAAGATGGCATCAGACACTTTAAGAATTATGCGAACATACTTGTATTTTAGAGAAAGTTTATAAACATAGTTACAGACTGTGTGTGTGATGGGGTGATTTGCAGGGAGGAGATTGAAGGCAAGATCACTTACGAGAACCTACTAGATGTGGAGTTAAAATAACATTTAAAATTAAAGTTCATACTCATTTCCTTCTTCCCACAAGGAAGAAAACATCTAATTAATTCAAGATGCATTTGAATTGGGATATAAGCATCTCACCCTTACACATTCAAAGATTAAGACCATAAAATATTTATGATTGCATCTGTTTTTACATGAGGTTGCAACTATATCAACAGGTATAATTCATCAAGGAAAATCAAAGCCTAATAAATTAGGAACCCAACAAAAGGAGACAGAATTGACAACTGGGGGGGGGGGTAGGTGGGGTAGGGTAGGGGTCATGCTAGAATGGTACTCTTTTCTTTTTTTAAATAGGTAATTTAAATATCAACTGCAGCCTGAGCTCCTTTAAAGGATCCTTGAGCCAGAATGTGTCTAAAGGTTTAGAGTGGTCAACGAGCACTCAGATTTCCATTACCTTAACTACTCATGCTAGTGTAAGGCCTGTGCCACTTGGAACATTGCATTTAAAGTTCGGATGTGAATTAGATTAAAAAAATAATCTTATGACATGAATTCTCTTTAGAGGTAGATCATACCTACCTCTTTGATAGGAGAGAACCAAAAGGATAGCTCTTGGGGAAGCAAAAGATGAAGGCCTTCACAAAGGCAGTGATACATTTTGCTTTAATAAAGAGACCCATATTACATATTTTTCATTCACCAATTTGACAGTTATGGAGCATTTACTAACAGCCAGATGCTGGGTTATGTAAGAGAGGTAAACAGCTAAATGAATGTCCACTTTGAAGAAAATCTTATTCAATAGAGGGAAAGAAAATATATAAATGAAGAATTAAAATATAATATTATAACCCTTAAAATGTCTATTCCTCAAAGGCCAAAAAAAGGATACATAAACCATTTAAAATGTGTTTTGAAGGTTGACAATGGTTTTATCAGAAAGAAATAAAGGGAGTCAGGAGGTTTGGAAGGTCCTCTCAGGTGAACAGGACACCACTGGCAAATACTTGGAATGTGAGAGTACATGGATTATTTATTTGTTAAGGAAAAGAAGACTAGCTCACTGTATTTAGGATGCACTAAAAAGGGAGGGGCAAAATTTTAAAGGGCCTGATATGACAGGATAAAAACTTGAAAAATTACACCATGGGTTTGACAGCCATTGCTTTGTTTAAAATTTTTCTTTAGAACGATATCAACTAAGAAAGTGCACACTAGTTAGGGGTCATGCAGAAAGACCAGTTAAGGAACAATTCTGTAATCTGGGTAAGAGATAAGAAGGACAAGCCAAGGCAGATACAAGAAGAGGAGAAATGGGGGAGAGGGTGAAGCATTCCTGAGGTGGAATTTTATTTACGTAAAGAAAACAAATAAAAGCAGCTTCAGAAAAAAAATATTACTAATAATTTGTGCACTTTTCATATTATACTATAAATATCTATCTCAAAAAAATGCAAAATCCTTGACAGCAGGTCTATTTGCCATCCACCAAACCTAGCACTATGCCTGGCACCTGGCAGATACTCCAAAAATAATGGGTTGATTGATTACCTAAATGTTAAAATACCAAGGTAATGAAAGAACAAGGACAAAGGGTATTGATCCAATGAAAACAGTAGCATGGCTTGAGTTCTAATATTTAGTAATACCATAATTGTAGTATGTTTGGAAGTTTTCTCAATATAGCATGGGACCCTTAATATATTCTTATAGATTGACTTGAGTTGCTTCCACAAAGAAGAAACTAATTCATAAAACTTGACATCAATGTGACTGTTCAACCCACATGTTTCTCTTGTGTCAGTATTTCCAATGTTCACACTGAATGCCTGTCATTTGCCTGTCATAGCTGTACACATCAGTGTTGTCAATTCAGAGATCAGAGACATTGTCTAACTCATTTTATACACAAAAAAAGCCTTGTAGGTTCTTAATGTTGCAGATTGCAGTGATTTAATATAACCCTAAAAATAAAATTCAAAAATTTTAAATATCTACACTGTATACACATATTAACTACTCTGTGTTAAATAAGAATGTGACAATTACCTAGTATCCTAGCTTCATATTCTTTATCACATAATGTGCCAAAGTTTGCCCTTACAAGCCTATGAATCTACCATTATCTTCTTTATATCCAGCTTTAAAGATGAATCTACATGTGTAACTATTCTGTATTTAGAGAATATGTTAGTAAACAAACAAATCAAAAATAAAATTCCTTAAAGTTTCCAATGTATTGCTTCAAATTTTGCTATTGGCTATTTGTATCTCTGAGGGCAGATGTTGATACTTTAAGGAATAAATCTGTCCATTTAATAAGCTTAGGATATAGATATATCAGACTTAGGCATGGGACATAAGATTTATTTTTTTAGAAAAAGCTCTTATTTCATAGTTCTTAAGACTGAATAAAAAAATTAAAGCCTCATATGTGGAATAAACAATTTAAAGATTTTTCAGAATTTTCTATGTAAAACAAATCTGACAATAGTCACTCTTATTGTTCAATTAACTTCTTAGGTTTTTAGAAAATATTGCTCTTGCCCAAATGTTAATAATCTCCCATTGTCTTAATTGATAGTAATTCGCTAATGAAGCTATACTTAACGAAGTGCAAATAAATTGCTGTAGTGGTGCAATTTTTTACAACAGGACAAATTTTACAGCAAGGATTACATCTAGGCTGTACTATGTAAATGACCTTTTGAAATTTATTTCAATTATCTGAGCTGCAGTTTCTAATAGAGGGGTAATTATTTGTCTTACCCATCTCACAGAATTTTGATGGACCAAATGAGAGAACAAATGTGAAAGTGCTTTCTTATCTGATATAACACTGTGAGGGGGAGAGATTCAGAAACAATTCTTAAAATTACCACACATTTTGTTAATTTACATGAGGTTCATCATCAGAAATAAAGAATTTTCTTTAATTTTAAAATTACTCCTCTGTACATAAAATAAACATTATTGTACCTTATAATGATGGAATAAAAAAAAAGATAACTATTTATAATGTGTTACAAACTGTCCTGCAAGAATAAACACAGGAAATATGTTCAAATAGATTGTTTTGAGCACAAGGGGCACTTTTTGCTGAGGTTAGTAGAACAAATAATGGAACAATTTTGTTTTGGAAAGTCAAAATAAATAGAAACTGGTCTAATAGGATGAAACTAAGAAAACAGTTGTGTGGTTATCAGAAATATGTCCTGATAAGGAAAACTGCGTTGGCCTTGGACACTCCAAGCAACCTAGTTTTGGGTGACATTTCAAAGGATCAAACTTTTGGATTATAATAAGGAAGAGTTCTTTTCCTGAATGAACTCTAAACCAGAGAACAATAAATCTCTTTTCATTCTCAGGATCCAAATTCTGATTTGCTATAAGGTTTTAATTAAACCCAGTCAAAACTTACATTGAATAGAAGTGTTTTAAAACATGGTCCCTTTCTACAAAACAAATAAGAGCGCATCATTCCAGTTAATACACACTGATGAGGCAGCCTGGGGGAGGATTTGATTGATCCACGTTCCATTTTTTAATTTGTTGAGTTTAGTGAAGCATGCCTATTTCTCTTTTTAATTTACTAAATTAATTTTAACATGAAAAGAAAGGGGGGATTTCTTAAATGAGATTTTTCTATAATATCAATTCTTAATAAAAAATATTTTAGTCATTAATATTGATTTGTAGACTCATATGCAATCCTTCAAAAATTATGTTTGAATCTATTATTTGATACTCACATTAGATGTATCTCATGATATGTATACTCTGAGTCTTATTTCTACTTTTTGGAGAAGGGTGCACCCATGAGATATAGTGAGTTTGAGTTTACCCCTATAAAGACCCTATTTGCAATTGAATTCACATTCTGAGATACTGAGTGTTAGGATGTCAATATATCTTTTTTAGGGGAATACAATTCAACCCATAACATATGGGTCTTAGTTTTCTCAAATAAAATATTAGGAATATAGATAGACTATCTAATGTGGCACTCAACCATTTAAGGATGAAGCAATTTTCATTTTCTCAAAATAAAAAATATACTTGATGAGTCAAATTGAAAGCACCTGCTGAATGAAAGGTTCTAATAAGAGCTATGCTACCTTTTGCATTTTCTAGAAAAACCTGAGTAGAATCAGTTATGTTTAGTAATTTGACCTTATGGTTCCTCTGGTAGATTTGATTTAAAGATTTATGACCTCTGGATTAAATGATCTCTAAGATCTTTCTACCCAAGACTTTTATTATTCTAGAACTTGCATTCTTATTATATAGATGAAATCAACAAAATAAGACAAACATATCTGTCTTGTCCAGGAATTTATAACATGAAAACCTAAAAATCAGGGAAAAATCATTCTTATAACTCAGAGCATTTCTAACATTCTTATTAATACTTTTTCTAATGTTCTCCAACTTTTCAAAACTAGAGTTTATTCTTAGCATACACTATGTTTCTTCTATAAATAGACACTTCTCAGGATATATTCACTCTGATAAATCAGAAGTACTAGTGAGCACCTATTCGCTAGGTGTTAGAATCCCAGGTCAGCCTGCTCTATTTTGTGATGTATGCTTTGGAAAGGTCATAGACATCTCCCTGCCCCAGTTTTCTCAGCTGCCAAATGGGCACATTAAAAAAAAATACTATGAGGTATATATAGTGAGAGTACTTACTTAGAAATATGTTATTACTAAGGTATTACAGATGCACTAAGGACTAAGAAGATAATGGCCATCTCAAAGATTTTGAACATTATAAATATCATTAAGGGTACAAAGAATCAATAATAAAAGGAGACAGATAATCCTAGTAGAAGCAGAAGCTTTTATTTACCTGTGTAAGCAACTAGATGTAACTTTTCTGTTCCTGTGCCTGAAATTTAAAGTGCCATCATTCCCTCTGGGATAACTGCCACCATCAGGAACTTTCAAAATATATTATTCAACACTAGTGTGCTAGTGTGGATCCCAAAACATGACCGTATTCTTCATAATGTTAGTAGCTAGGGTTTGAGAAAAGAAATGAAAGCAGAACTGCAATGAAAAGGCTGAGGAATACCAAATTAGAAGTAAATCAATGTAACAGTCTCCTCAGTTGCCAATTATCCTCAACCTAAATTTTTAGCAATTGAGAGTTACTACTCTTGATAAAAATAAATAAATAAATAACCAAGGGAAAAAAACTATTAAAATTGCCAGGGTATGTAAAGCTTATGTACCCTGTGACTGTCATTTCTAATCCTGTACCCTTTGACTGTCATTTCTAATCCTGCTCGGAAGGACTTGGTCTCCTCAACAAAATCCCTCACTTTCCATTGGAGTCTGGGCCTCAGAGAATCAAGTGCTTCCAGCTGGGCAGGCAGAGCCTGAGAAAGTTTTGTGGGTTTTGCTTTTTTTTAAATTTAATTTAATTTTTTTAATTTTAAAGTTATACAGACACACATAAAATGTCTACTTTTACATTTTTGCCACCTCAACATATGAAATGATGGGATTTAAACAGTAAAATAACAATATAATGGGGGTGGGGAGGGGAGTCTTGCCCCTGGCATCAAGAATTATAAACATCAATGAGTGCCAGTGTAAACCTTTATTCAAGAGACTGGGTTCTTTGTCAAGCAATGCCTTTCTTCCAAAACATCCTTGCTGCCATATGTCTGCACCCAGCCAGCTGCAGATCTAATAAGAAAGTTCTTATTCATGTTGTATAATGTTTTACAGGTTTGCCACGGGGGTCACTCGCTGTGAGTTCTTTACGTCAGAGTCAGAGCTCTAACAAACAGAGAGCGGAAAGATGCCAAGAAATGTAGGTTGGGAGGGGGAGGACGAAGGAAAAAGAAAGGAAACGGAGCATCAAGCTCACAGCCTTTCTATTTATCTTGCACTCATTTAATGCCAGAAGCGATGTTTTTATTATTAGGGAAGAAAAAGAGAGGAAAGGGGCAACTATTAGGTTGTATAAACATTATCATCAAATATAGGACTAGAAATGTTTAACTCTCTCTTGACTAATTTAGAAAGGGAGATGCATTAATCTTTTCAGATATTCAGTAGCTATTTAATTATGTTTCTTCTGTTGTTTTCACCATGTTAAAAATGCATAAAAAATGTTTCCTAATGGTCCTAAAACAAAAAGAACTTATTAGGTTCATAATTTACTTTAGTGAGTGACCTGGATGCCCTATCAATTGTAAATACTATATTATCAGTATAAACTCATGTTGATATGAGATTCAGTAAGTAAAAAAAAAAAATCAAAAAAATCAGTGTAAGACTGGCACTAAATATTTTCATAAAGTAAATGGATAATGGATTTTACTGAGTCTTCACCACCCTAAGTACCGCATGTCTTGTTATGAACTAATTAAGTCCATTTGTAGATTATTCATGAAACAAAGATCTGTCACCAGATGCTTAGAGGTTTAGAAGGCACATCATACATCCTTGTATTATTTTTCCGATGTTGACTTAATTTAATTGCAATACATTTTTTCTTTAGCAAATTTGATAGGAAAGCAAAATTTCAAGTGAAATTTTTAGACACTGAATACACTTTAAAATCTTAATCACATGTAAATGAGGTTTTAAAAAAGATACAATGTAATTTCAAATAAAGGAAGTATTGCTGGCTCATTAAAATTTGAAATCTAAAAGCCAATAGACAGATGCCCATAGAGTTGTCAACTAGATGTCAACTTGAGAATAGTAAATATCATTAGAGAGAAAAATGTTATTGTGGTAAAACAACTCCAACTAAATAGAAGATGAGAAATTTCTATGGGGTATGCAAAACAATGTGCAAAAGTAATGAAGATATATTGCGATCATCAATGTGATACTCTTGTCACAGTAGAGACTTCAGATAATAATCTTTGTATGAATTGAGAGAAGGTGAAAAGTGGTATCAAGAGTTTCCAAATACCTTTTAGGTAAATTTTATATTAGCATTGAAAGTTAACATAAATTTTGAAATAAAGTTCTAGAGTAGGAGGGAAACATTGTTATTGCTTTTATTCTTATTTATAAATCTCAGTGAAAAAGCAAAAAATCTCCAAGTGAGAAATTTTTCTTTGGCTTTCAGTACTAAGAAGATAAAATTTTTTAGTAAATCCTTTTCTCATCTTACAGTCTTTATTTTGCTAACTCTTCCCTTTTCTGTCTTTCAATCATTTATTCTCTCATGCTTTCATAAGTACTCTTTAGTGACTCAGAAGAGGGCCTACATACCCCAAAAAACAAATTACTATTTTGCAAAGTCTGAAAAATTTTAATATCACTCTTCATTGTATTCAAATGCAATTAGTCAGCACTAATGCCACATAACACAATACCAAAATCTTGTTAAGACTAAATCTTATATTGCCAGAGACTAGTGCTACATTTTGAAATAGTGATTCTGACATTAAAGCTTATTTGCTTAAAAAATTCTCCATGTTGTTTCAATGGAAGCACATTAGAATGGTATTTTGAAAGTACACAGCAATAAAGTGAAACAGATGACGTCAAAAAGGCTCAAGAGATATCAGGATGTTTCCACTCTGAAAGATTTGAAAAAGGAACAATAAAATTATTATTCAAATAAACCAATTTTTGGTCTGTCAAATTCCATCTAGTTAGCAACTTTAAATTCTTTCAAATATAAAATTTGACATAATAATAAAAATAGTAAACAAATAATGATTTTTATCCAACATACTTTTCTAAGCACACAAAATAGGTGAATTAATTTAGTCCTCACAACTACCCTATGAAATTGCATATTATTATTCCTTTTATATAGACGAGGAAACTGACGCACAGAGAGGTTAGTGACTTGTCCACTGGTTCAGGGCAGCTCTGTAGCTCCATTCTCCTGACCATTAGATTGCACTGCACATAGGTTACCGCTGGGAATGAGGAAGAGCTAAGATGGATTCAGAACCTGTAGGGGCCTTCCAAGATTCTGGAATGTTTATTTCTTGGGCTCAGTGGTTGGTATATGTGCATTTGTTTTATACTTTATTAATATTCTTCTTATTTTAACTATATTTGTACTTATAGCTATATATAATTAAATATATATATAATACTATCTGTATGTTATATATATTCTTTTTAATGTTTTGCATATATCACAATTAAAATTCTAAAGTAGAAAAAAACAGCCATTACACAAATTTTATAAGTGAGCATAAGTAGTATCCTGACTGAATTTGAGATTTTGATAATGAACTTTATCATTTTTTAGTGAACAACACCATGATCATGGCAATTTTTTGTCACATTAGATACTTGAAGGTCTGCTCTTGTAAGAAATAAACTTTGGCAAGTAACAACCATTCTAGGCTATGGTTTCTTCATTCAAAAACAAGGAATTATACAGATGATCATTAAAATGCCTTACATCTTCAGAATTCTAGGGTGTGGATATCTAACTAAAGCTACAACTGCTAAGAAAAGCTGTCACTCAAATCTAAACATTGTGAGCAGTACCAGAATTTGTTAAATCAGGAGGCTGATTATACTAGTATGTTTCCTATTGGTTCCTCCCTGTGACCCTTTCTAAGATACTCCTCTTGGACTGTGGTGAGCCATTCCACAAGTGAATATGTCATCAGGAGACCTGAGTTTAAGACTTGGTTCCCCACTAAATAGGCATGAAAAATTAGGTAAGTTATCTAATCTCTCTTCTGTACTAATATGTTTTATTACATATATAAAATCACCTTGTATCAATAATACATACATGAAGAGTCAAAACCTTATCGTATTTGCCATTCAAATATTACTTTAAATGTGCCCAGTAGAATTTGGTGAATTATTTTAATGCAAAAAATATTTCTACACAGTGAATCATCTACTGATTATTTTCTTTCAAAATTTAGATGTTAAAGGAATTTTTTACTTTAAGTGATACACCTATATTATAGAGGTATCTTTTTCTTAAGGAAATCCTAAAAATCATATGCTGAATTGGAAATTATCAATTTCATTGTTGCCTTCTTTGGTTTCTAGCTTAAGGCATTTGAATCATCAATTCAGAAAACATTAAGTTGTGGGACACCAAAAATCAACATTATAATTCTACATTAAGAAAGATCTCTGTCAGGATGGTACTAAATAAGTCAATTGTCAAAATGATCTAGGTACTATTAAAAATAAAACAAAGCAAAATAATTTTTCTTTTAGTTCTGGGGACCAAAGAATTTTCCTGATAAATATCCAGGAAAGAGAAAAAAGAAAGAAGATTGAAGACATTAGAAAGGAGCACTCTTTTTTTTCTAAACATAATTTTGTGTGTTATATGCATCATCCCTAAGTTTCAAGGAGAGCCTGCAGCAGACAGCAGAGAGCCATGAGTCTGATCCTACAAGCTGCCTGCAAGGCAGAGGCTCTGGCCTGTGATAGTCAAGGGGGATACCATGTCACCAATGGCACCCAAACAGAAAAGAGGTAAAACCAAGGGAGGTGTTAAATTTGAAAATGGGGAAAGACACTACCATTTTAACATATTGATCTCAAAATAAATATAGCAAAATGTTATTTTTTATTCATTAAAATTTTCTCTCTTTTGCTTATCCCCCTCGATGTTAGTATACCCCAGGTCTTGGTATTCAGACCACTTTTCTCCTCTATGTACATTCATTCTCTGGTGACCTCATTCTAGCTCATTAATTTAAATATCATTTATACGATGATAGCTCCCCATTTTGTATTTCCAGCCCCAACACTTCCCCTGAATGGCAGGATCATATATCAATTCATAGATGGTCAGTGAAATTTTGAAATTTAACATTTCAAAAATGAAATACATTATTCTTCCCCCAAAACCTGCCTTTCTCTGTTCCTTTTCATCTTACTATGAGGTACTGCCAACCAATTAAATACTTCGAGCAATAAGCTTAGTCACCCTGCATGCACACATCACACTTGCAATTAATTCGACAGCAAATTCTAGAGTCTCTGCCTTCAAAATAAATTACAATTCCAGCCACCACTCTACTCACTAAAATCTCTAACCTAGATGACTGCGAAGCCTGGGCACCAGACATTCTGACAGTTGGCTTCTTCACGCTGTTCAAGTACCTCAAAACCACTTCCACTGACCACACCAAGTAAAACTGTACCCTTTTATACGTATCCTCTTTTCCTACTTAATTTTCGTCATAGAACTCAGCCTTTCCTGATAGATCTAATCATTCGCTTATCATTTGTCTTTTGCAGTAGAGTTCTCAAACTTTCCTAATCACCAGTGAAAAGACAGATGATTGGAATTCACCCCTGGAGTTTCAGATTCAGTAGCTCTGGGAGGGGGGGGTACCTGAAAAATCTACATCTCTAACAGCTTCCAGAAAATGCTGATACTACTGGTCCAGAAATCACATTTTGAAAAACGCTGGTCTCACAAAGTGTAAACTCAAGAGCAGGGCCACTATCTTTTTATATATATATTCTGTTTAATCCAGAACCTTCATATAGCTTATTCAAAAAACAAAACAGAACAAAAATAGTGAAAACAAGACATTTTCAATGTCTGGGCCCTTTCAGCCTTCCAAATACTTTGAAAGCTGTACATCCCAACAAGGCTAAATTAGAAATGGAGCCATAGCATTTCATAAAAGAGATCACCAGTGTACCTCTAGCACATGGGAGAGTACCTGACATAGTACACATGGACGATGCTCAATAACACTGGTTGAACAAACGAATGAATAATTTTGGAATAAACCTGTCTTACTGTAGTAGACATTTCCATAGGCATCATATTCTAGATAATTTATATCAAACATTCCTAAAACAAAGTGTAGTATAAATACACACATATATGTATATTTTTTAAATGGGCTATTTATCAAATTGGAAATCTGAATATGATCAATCATTAAATTCACTGATAATCAAGACAGTAATACATGTTCAGTAATCACTAATTCACAATTGAGTACTCAATTTATTTAAACTCGCTTTTCAACATGGTTAGCTGATATGCCTGACTGCATTCCTTACATCTATGGTTTTCTAAACATTTTTTTAAAAAAACTTTTCCCTATTACACACATCATCATTCTTCTAACAAATTCTTATCCCTTAGTAGCTAGATGGTGTAGAAGTTCTTGGCTCCAAAAGATGTGTACAAATTTAAAGTCTGTGTCTGCTTGTTTTTAGACAGCTGCAAGTAAATCTGAGGCTCATGAGTCTCAATTGAGAAAGGTCCTAGATAGGGACCCAGGAGTTAGGCAAGGAATGTGCTTGAAGCAGAAGAAACATATCAAACAAAAAGGAAAAAAAAATGCTGCTATAATATACTTGGAACAAAGTATGTTTTCATCTGAATGGGGAGCAGGAGTGATGCTGTGGGTGCCCATGAAAAACGCTCCAACAGAGAGATAGTGAAGAGAATGTGCCATGAGTCAAGGTCTCCTGTCTGGTTCATCTTTCTCACATCTTTCTCAATCTCGGATCATCAGCCCCCTTTGTAGCACGAGTCTTGCGTGGGTTGCCAAGTACAAGAAATCCTCATTGCACAAAACACATGCTAGAACTTCTTAGAACAACACTTGGCTCTGGTTTCTGCTTGCTTTACTCCAATCCCATACCTCATTTTGCCAGAGGGCCCAAACCTGATGGTGGATGTTTTTGAGCACATGAAGCCAGGAAACAGGAGAGGAATCATAAAACCTTGGGCCAAATTCTAGAAATAATTTGGCAACTTGATCAAGTATCTGTTGTGTTGTTACTTTATGTTTTAATAAACAGATTAAACAAACCAAACAACCAAAAAACACAATATAGCAAAAGCTTTCCATTCCATTGGCAAACATGTAAAAAACAATTAGAATTATCTCTTAAGTAGCCACACGTGTCTCTTGGGTGACTATTTGCAGTGACTTTTTACTCCTATGCTGGCTGACAGCACACACCAGAGAGGAACTCTTGCCACTTCTCAGCAACTGTGCATTTTGGAAATAATAAAGTTATTTTGAATATGAATTTAAGTCAAACAATTAGCCAAAAATGTTGATTTTAGCTCCTAAATTTCTGTAGGAACTATGATGTTGTTGGCTAGTCTAAAACTAACCCATCTAAGTCCCCACATTTCTTACAGAAAAAAATTCCATTGTAGTTACCATGGTCCTTATGGTTTTTTATGCTCTCTTCAGTCACTTCCCTTTGTACCCTGAGCTTCAGTGGTATTGCACTACCTGATTTCTCCAAACATGCTGCATTGATCACTGCTGATAGCGGGGACTTATGGCAATACATGGGCTTCAGCATTGAGCAGACCTAGGTACAAAGCTTGGTGCCTTAAATGAATAATGAAGTTATCTTGGGGAAGTTTCTTAAACTCTTAGCCTTAGCTTTATTGTCACTAAAATGAGGATAAAGATGTCTACCTCAGAGGAGCACTGGGAGAACTAAAGTGAGATGATGTCTTAAAGTTCTTAGCAAAGTCCCTGTGCCACAGCAAGTCTTATATGCCTTACTCATCCCTATGCCTGTTCCTGTTTGTCTTTCAAAATCTACCTCCAAAGTAATTTTCTTGGTTCAGGCTTCTCTGCCTTTGTTCACTTCTTTTTGCCCTTAGCCAAACCTTGTTTTTTCCCTTGCTATTCAAAACTATGTTGTGCATACACATTAATTATTTACATTTTTTGTTTTTGGTACAGCACATTTGCTCCATTCTTATCTTCATTAATTAGTAATAGATTCATAAAAGCATGTCTGAATTATCTCTCTATTCCAAATATTTAAATTAATACTTGCTACAAAGTAGATACTCTATAAATGCAGAACAAATCCATGAATATAGAAATCAAAGGGAAAATGCATACAATGAGTTCTATCAGCACACAGTAAAAGATGATTTCTACATAGTAAAATCACCATCTTTCCTTAGTATAGATGCCTGTTTTACCTGAACAAAGATTTATCATAAACTGACTATATGCTCAGTGTTATAGATATAAAAATGAATAAGACATTCCCTTGAGCTGTGGCACAGCTTGCAGAGTAGATAAAGATATTTCAGGAGATGCCTTTCATAATTTAGGCACTCCAGGTGATGTGCTACAGAAATATCTTGACTCACTCCATAGTATCTACTTGCTTAAGAAAAGGACTTTCAAAAAAAAAAAAAAAAAAAAAAAAGGTAGGCAGGGAAATAACCATCTCTACAAATATGAGAAAGGTAAAGAACTGCTCAACAAGAAGCCATCTTTATAAATTACAATGTTAAACATAAACACAGCTTTCCACATTCATACAGAAGTCAGTTACTATTACTAGAGTTATGAAAAAAGTATATATTACACTTTCTTCTAGAGCGACAGTCCAATACCGTAACTACTTGCCACATGTAGCAATTTACATTGAGTCACTGAAATGTAGTAACATTAAAAATCCAACTCCTGCTCAGTTGGACTTTTTACATTTCATGTGTTCAGTAGTCACATAGAACTGTGGCTTCCAGACTACACAATATAGACAAAATATTTGAATCATCATAGAAAGTTCTATTGAACTATGCTATACTTAGAGAATTAAAATGAAACTTTTTTTTAAATCTGAATACATCCCTCTGTTTACTTAATCCATGATTAAATAAGTTGATTGCCTGTTACCAAAAAATAAAAAAAAAATAAAAAAAATAAATTGGTCACTATTATCCTTTACATGGAAAAGGAAAAAAAAAAAAGATGGGAGAGGGAATAAAACTTTCAGGTTCTTAACACCTGTTAATTTGGGTTTACAAACATGGAAATACTCCAATTCAATATTAGAAAAATGATTCTTGATAATAAAACAATGGTTTACTTAAAATTTAAAAAGCAGTCCTCCCTTAATGATTTTAATTTTTTTTTGAAGTCAGTTATTTTCTTAGAAATAAGCAAAAGGCTAAAGGTGATCATACTTCAAGATCTTCTCCCAAAGGGACCTTATTTTTTCAGTATTAAACAACTTTGTAAGCTTTAAGTCTGAACTCTCTAAAAATTCAGTCATTGTCATAGCAAGGATAGAATGCTCTGAACAAGTGTCCTGTAAAAATGAATTGATTCTTATTCTTTATTCATAAAAATCTTCTGTCCCTGTAATACATTTGAATATTGAGAAGATCTCTCTTTATAAGCAGTCTTTGATGAATGAGCAACCAGTCCTTCCTAAGAATTAGAGCCCTCAAGAATTTTGCCTACAATGTTTCCTTTGTGGGGCAAATTTACTGTATCTCCTAATTTTTAGGGAGACATAAATATTTAGATGTTTAAATAACATAGGAATTACCCATGCCAAGGAAGGAGAGAGAAGTTTCTCTCTGTCTTCAAAAACAACATAGCAGAGTCAGTGTTCCCCTAAATGTGTTCTTGTATCACCCAAGTTAGGAGTCCTTTTATCAGGAGGATATTACTACATACTGCTACCTGTGAGCCTCTGCCTAAGATCCCAGGTTTATTAAGTCATAATCCTAAGACTGGGGCCTGGGACTGTATATTTGACAAGTCAGCAAGAGATTGGTATACATATTCTAGTTTGACAATCATTATCATAGTGGCAGGTCCAAAAGAAAAGGACCTTGCATTATCTATCCTTGACTGAGTTTGAAGAGAGAAGAATCTATTATTTCAGATAAGTTGCAAAGTTTTACAACACCAGACCCACAGATCACATTCTAGTGACTACTGTGTATATACATATTTTTCAAGGATATTCAGTAGAATTTGGGTGTAATCAGTATATAGTTTGTTGCATGAGGCAGCTGTAAAAAACAGTGGAAGATCGATAAGGAAGTTTATTTATGTCATCATAGTGCCTAATATACAGTTGAGAAAAATACTCCAAATATGAGATGTTGTAGTCACAACATGTGTAAAACCAAGCAACCCAAATTTACGTAGTGTGAAAGTTTACCCTCTTCTCCCCACTCTTCAAAGAGCCACTATAATCTTCAGGATCTAGCCCCGTCTTCAATGTATCAACAGGCTAGGAACTGGGGCCATTTCCTATTTTATTAGTCCTCTTTTATTCCTGGATCACTTTAACTATTAAGTTCAACCTTGTTCAATGGATGGGATGAATGGATACATCAATGATAATAGAAACAATAAATGGCACCTGATCCTTCAAAATAATCAAACAACTATTGAAATTACTTGTCATTTCCTACTAGTGCTTAGAAAGTATGAAATCAACAGAAGAAAGAATTACTGTCACTGATGTACACAACCTTGCAACTTTGCCATTTACTAAACACCCCAGAAACTGAGGAAATCATATGCCCTCTCTGGGGCTCTTTTTTCCCATTTGTAAAGGGAAGGGCAAGACAACATGATCTTCCTGCTTTGAAATTCTATAATCTGTATTGGGAGAAAAGAGTACTTTATCCTTGCTACAGCTTCCAGCTCTGCAGAATAAAATTCTTTTAGCTAAATTCTTTTAAATAAAATTGATCTCTATGCCTTTGTGATTTATTGAAATTACTACTAGATTTAATTAAGCTTAAGTACATACAGTAAAATATAACTTAACTTAGAAAATAAAAACACTTGATTTTATAAATATCTTCCCTATTAATCAGAATATGGAATGAGAATCTCATAAGCTGAAATAACTGATTCAGTATAACCAAAGATAGTGGAGGTTTAATTTTTCACATATGTAAATATATAGATATTCCTTATGCCAATAATAACTATGTTAATTAGTGCACATTTGAAATATATTGAAAGGAGAACTGGCCATGCACATTACATGATTACAGTTGAAACTTGAACATGGGTTTGAACTGTGAAGTTACACTTATACTCATTTATTTTCAATAAATACATGTAGTACTGTAAATGTATTTTATCTTCCTTATTTTCTTAACAATGTTTTTTTTTTCTCCAAATGCAATATGTAACACATATAACATACAAAATGTGTGTTAATTAAGTGTATGTCATTGGTAAGGTTTCTGGTCAACAGTAGGTATTAGCAGTTATGTTTTTAGGGAATCAAAAGTTTCATGTGGATTTTCAACTGCACAGGAGTTAGTACCCCTAACCCCTACATTGTTCAAGGTTCAAATGCATTTACATTTCTACTCTATCAAACAGAAAATTGCTACTCTATCAAACAGAAAATAAATTAATTTTAGCAATAGCTCACTAACTGACCTATCAAGAAGCAACAAGGCTTTGGGTATCACTATATGGTAAAGGCAGAAACTGTACTAAAATGAGTATTGATGTTAAACAAAATACTCAATATTCATCTTTTTCTAGGATTTGAATAAACATCCACAAGAAAGATAACAATATGTTTCCTCATATTTTCACGATAATTATTATCACTTCTACCATCACCTTAGCCAAGCATGCATCAAAAACTTTCCTAATGATCTCTTGGCCAGAGAACACTAAAGAAATCTGTGCTGTGCCGCAAAAGGTAAAATTCTACACCACAAAGAGATACTGAGTTACTCTAGGCTGCTTTTGAGTTCTGAGTCAGAACACTCCAAATGTCTAATAAAAGGTTAGTTTATTTCAGACTCTTTCCACTTCAGCCCAGTAGTTTCCAGGGTAATAGTTAGGGTACATAGAAGGTGAGCACTTCTAACTTGTGGTTATCTAACACAACGTACCATTCCACCAGTAAATTCTCAAATCACTACCTACAGAGGGGTCAAAATAAAGACTTAATCACCTATTAACACGCATTAACTCATTATGGTTTCATAAAAATAGAAGAGTATTACATATTTGACACATGTTCTGAGGCCATGCATTCAGAAGCACCTATAACATGTTAGTGGTTTAGGTATGTTATAATCATAATCAATAATCATTTCCTGGGCATTTACTATATGCTAGACAGTGTACAAGGTCCTTAGTACAACAACAACAGCACAAAGAAAGATTGCTAAGTGGCTTTTCAATGGAATGCTAAGGATTTCTAATGATTTCTCTAAGTACTAAAAATAAGAATGTGTATTTGCATCTCAGATTGCTTTTTTACAACTCTAGGGATAGTCCTTAATTTAGGAAAAACTGATAGCAATGCAAACACTTTCTGTCCACAGTAATGCAAAAGGTTTCTGTTCATAACAATGTAAATTCATTTTGTCTGACTGAGAATATAAGTTTATGAAAGTCAAACCCTCATTTGAACCGGGTTTAACATTTTACCAGTTACCTCAGTGATTCAAGATTTGAATAAAATCTTTGACTTATGTTCATTTTATTACCTTTGTAAATATTATACTTTAACACAGTGAAAATGTTCTCTAGAATCCGTAATTATATTTTAATGGGAATAAATAACAAAACGTATTATATCATGAATATTTGACATTTTTTAAGCTATAAGATTTCTAGCAAAAAATGTCAAGTATTATTTCAGATTTTTTTTCTAGGATTCAAGTTGATGGAAATTAAACTACAAACATATTCTTACTAATTCAGTCAGTGAACCAAGGCAAGAGATCTCATACAATGATGGGTTAAAGAAAAAAATCCAAAACTCTTTAGAAAATTTTGATATTATCTTCAATATACCTAATTGTTTTGTAAAGTCAAAAGACCTTAATTCTGAACTTTAGATTTCTTGTTGAATGTCTGTATCCAAATGTCCCTTAAACTGTAAGCTAAAGTTCAAAACAAATTCGTTTTCTCAAAACCCCTAACCACTCCTGTCAAACTTGTCTCTTCTTCTGTATTGTTTCTTATACATCCCTCTTAGTCATCCAGTCTCTAAGTATAGAAGTTGCGTCCTCTCTGCAGCATTATTACAAGTCATCTCATCTAGAGTTAATAACTCTATTCCCATTCTCACTCCAGTGGGTGAGGACTCATCATCAGTCCCATGGTTTTTGTCAGTTATATTCCAACAGATCTTCCTACCTCAAATCTTTCCACCTCAAATTTGTGTCTTCACTGATCACTAAGCCAGAAAGATCTATTAGATTAGAAAAACAATTTTGACTTTTGTATAGCATGGTTCTGCATGACATGATAAGGGACCTTAATCACTATATGAAGACCCTCGCTGATTTGGCCCTGTTTCCTTCTGCAGCCTCACTTTTCATCACATGAGCCCCAACAATTGAAGTTTCAGCTACAAACAACAGGGTGTAGTTTCCATGCATTTTCATTATTTTTTTGCTTCTTTCTCTTTCTGCCTTGAATATTTTCTTTCCCCCTCTCCTCCATCCCATCTACACCTTTCAGGCTACCTTTAAAAGTCACAAGTCAAAGCATTACCACTTTCATTTCCTTAAACAATTTCCTAGGTCTTCCCCTATCTCAAGGCTATAACTATTCAAACACCACATAGTTATTTTTATTATTGCACTAAAAACATCTGTAATTATCTTCTTAGGCATCTAGACCCTTATGGAGTTGTGAGGTCTTTAAAGTCATAGTTCAAAACATATAACAGGGCAGAAGTTAGTGCCTTCCTTAATAGCTAAAGAATGGTTCTTATCATGTCCCCATTTAACTCAATGATCTCGCTCCTTTGGAAACCAGAAGGATCCTGAGGATGACAGCAGACTATAAGTAGTAGTCCTAGTTGTAGCGTCCATGCCAGATATTGTATCTTTGATTAATATGACCTAAGGTACATGACATGTTGCCTTTGATTTGAAGAATGAGTTTTTTTTTCTTATCCTTATTAAGAAAAGAGAATTAGAAACAGTTTGCATTCACCTGTAATGTATAAAAGTATACATTTACAGTTTTGGCCTGAAACCATGTGAACTCTCCCTCTGTTCTAATACAGTCTGCAGCATCTGAACTGTCTGGATATGCTGCAAAACATCGTCACACTGATCTACTGTCTTATGCTAAGCAAACCCAATGTGCAAAAAGTGGCCAGCATGTTGGAAGCCTTGTTAGATACATGGATTCCAGAGGGTGGGATACAAACCTTATTTAACAAGGAAATAAAGAAGATGTGGTACATATATACAATAAAATATTAATCAGCCATAAGAAAAGATAGAATACTGCCACTTGAGACAACATGGATAGAAAGTGAAATAAATCAGACAGAAGAAGCTGAGAAGCACATGATTTCACTCATGTGGGATGTAAAACTAAAAGCAACCAACAAACATGACAAACGAACAGACTCATGGACAGGGACAGTGGATTAGTTGTTACCAGAGGGAAGTGGGGAAGAGGAAGGTAGATAGGGGTAAAAGGGGTCAAATATTTGGTGACAAAAGAAAATCTAATTTTGGGTAGTGAACACACAAGGCAATATCTATACGTGACATATTGTTCAATTATACACTTGAAACTTACTTGATTTTGTTAATCAATGTCACTTCAATAATTTTAATTAAAAAAAAGAAGCACAAATTTTCAATGTCAATTATACATGTTTGATTTCAGCTTAACTAAATATTTAAGCACAGAAAATACATTTAAAAAATTCAAAGACTATAAAGTTACATTTCTTTTAGAAATTTTATATCAAAACTTGGAAAAAATTATAGAAGTATTTATTATTTAACATTCCAAATGTTCTTAACGTAAAGATTCTTCTGTTGTCATTATCAAGTAACTACTCAAACAAGAAGAACACTGATATATAGAATACAAAACGGTATCCTAGAATGTTTCCTAATAACAGTTACACCATCAGAGGGATGTATAGGTAATGTGAGATGCAAAGGATTTTCATATAAATATTACTCAGATTATTTTTTCTCCATCTCCATGTTTTATACTTTCATGTGTTAATCCTTTCTATCACATATTAAATTGTGGTTTTTATTCATGTACTTTAGTAGACATTAAATATTTCACTAAATCCCCTATTTTCTCCTGTCTTACCTCCTGAGTTTACTGCTACTTTACATTTCACAAACATATCAAATATATAAAGCAAGCAACACATTCGAAATGCTTTATCATCACATAGAATATTATTAATTTTAAAATATTAATAAGAATATAATTCACAAGAGAAAATACAAATAGCCAATTAACATAAAATGTTCAACTTTATAACAAAATGTGAAATAAACTATTTTTTATTCACCTAGCAAATGTGTAGTAATGCAAATATATCTTTTTTTTCTAGTTAACTAGATTAAGACCAGCATTATAGCAATGGTTTCTAGAAAGGGGCATATGTGATTTTTATTTTCCTTTCTATTCATTTCAGGATTTTTGAAGCTATATTAAAAAGACAATTAATAATTAGAAGGAGAACATTAAATGCCATCTAGTAACATAATAACGAGGAAATATAAAATCATCAGTTCATAATCGGACATTATAAAACAATGGAGTGGGTTGAGATACATATTGGGATTGTCATAGTGTCAAAAAAGCCCTCTCAAAATAGTTTTCCTACAAATTTATTCATATCCAGATTTTTAATGGAAAAAAAGACTATTTATTTAATGTTGAAAATTAAACTATAAAAGCAAATACTTTCCGGACAAACAGTTCACACTAAATGACAGATTGCTTTTGGAAAAGAGGTTTTAATGAGAGAAACAGAAGGTAATGTAGTAAGTAGCCATAAAAGACAAACAAAGTGGACACTCTGTAAGGAGGAAAATGGATAGTAAACTAGAGGCCCAGAACACTAAAGATAGGCTTTGCCTGATACCTAAAAGTATGGTTTATGTAGACTCTTTAAAAGGCACTTGTACAGAATATTATGCTACAGATCCTGTCTAAAAGGAAGCAGCTGTGGACACAGATGTGGTCTTGCTCTTTATTCAAGCCTGGGCTGGATAGAAGAAGCAGGTTAATACAGCTTTAATGGTGGCAGATTAGATATCTGGCCTGTTTGTTAAATGTAATTGAATCTGCGTTTTTGAGAACAGCTCTTGATGACGCACAATGTCACAAATCCAACTTAAGAAGGGCAGTTTAAGATCTGGTGACAGGATGCATGTGTACTAACATAAAATGAATGAAAAATGTGGGTATATATGAGAAAGTCATATGCAAATTTGTTGAAATTTTATATTTTAATTTGGAAATATAATTCCTTATCTTGAAAGAATGGTCTCTTCAGAGAATAAAATGAATGTCCACATTTATGGATTTTGGATGCTTAAGAAAAACAAGTACTGGTAAAATACTGAAGAAAAAAAATCCAGACTTTTTTGATTGGCATAATAATTATTTTAAGGTATTTAGGTAGATAAAAGAATCAGAAAGTTGGTGATCCCAATGAGCTTTTTATGTGGCAGGAACAGGAATCAACCTCAAGTAGTCCAATTCCAAAGCCAGCTCTTTATCTTAATTGCTTAACCTATGTTGCTTTCCAGTTGTTTTGCAAATTGCAAATTGGCTACCTTGACTACTATTCTGTCTAAATGGGTTCTTTTTAAATAAATAGTATGGAGTGAAATGTAAAGAACTCTAGGACTGCATTTTTCTTATCTGATGGTTCTTTATCCAATTTATTCTATCAGTATCTATTGAACAGCTATTTCCTGCCAGACCTGTTCTAGAAGTTTGGAGAATACTGGTGAACAAAACCAAAAAATGTAGCTCCACTATTGTGAAGCTTAAGTTCTAGTGGAAGAGCCAGATAGTGAATAATGAATGTAAGTAAATAAATTCCACCAGGTATTCCAAGGTAACAAGTACTCTTTGAGGAAGGAGTAAGATAAGATAAAACAGATTGGTAACAGAGGGTGTAGTGCTTCAATTTGAAGTGGGGGGGGGCGGTGGTGGTGGATGGGGCAGGGCAGGGGGAAGGCAGTCAGGCAAAACCACATTGGGAAGGCAACATTTAATTAAAGATTTGAAGACACAGACAGACACAGAGAAAATGAGCCATGAGGCTATCAACGAAGAAAGTATTCCAGGAGAAGAGAACAGCTAGTGCAAATGTCCTTGATGAGTACGTCCTGACACCCATAAAGAGTAGTAAGGGTAAGTTTAGCTGAAAAGAAGTGAGGAGAAAGGTAATAAGAGATGAGATACTGACAAAGATAAAGGAGCTCCATTACATAGGGCCCTGTAGGTTGTTAGAAGGTCTGACTTTTTGACTCTTCTGACATGGGGAGTCATTGGAAGGTTTCAAGCAGAGGAGTATCATTAACTTGACATAACCTTAAGTCACTCAGGCTATGCTTCTGTGACTAGACAATAAGTCAAAAAGCAGAGAAAACTACTGAGAGGTTTCCACAGTCATTAATGCCAGGCGTGATGTTAGCTTGACTATCGTAGTAGTAGAAGTGGTGAGGTGGCAGATTCTGGATTATTCAGCAAGTAAAACTAACTGGACTTGCTGGTAGATTGGGTGTAATGTGTGAGAATGAGAGGAGTCTTTGAATCTCTGACAGAGTACCCAGAAGGCTGGAGTTGCCATCAGCTGGGAATAGAAAGACAACAGATGGAGCAGGTTTGATTAGGAGTTCCATTTGGGACACGGAATTTGAGATGTATGTTAGACATCCAAGTCAAGAAGTCATTTATTGCAGCTGGATCCATGAGTATGGAATTGAAGAGAAGGGTTCAAGATGGTGATATAAATTTAGAAGTTTTCAGTCTGAAACTTAATTTCTAGCTAGCAGACGAGGGGAGCACAGGATTTGATCATTTAACATATGCTATGTACTATACCATAAACTTTCACATTCCTCTTGTCATCTAATTCTTGTAATTCTGCTTTTCAGACTAGACCCTTTAACAGGCCAGTAAATTAATTTGAGAACATAAAAGTAATTCCCCGAGACTAACCAACTTCCCCTACGACAATGAATTTTGGAAGAGAGAGAAAAACTTAGACTCATGTGTAGGCTTTTCCATTAGCTATATAGCCTCTCAAAGGCCCAATATAAATCAAAATGTAGCCTACATTCTGGTTATGATCAAAGAAAAAGGAATCCAAAAAGCAAATGCAGAACTGTGTACAAATAACCCTTAGTATTATAATACCTTTAATGATGTGAATTAAGTTTAAAATGGAATTTAACATCCTTTATTTTTTAAAAATGAAATATACAAGATCTTTTAGGGTTTGAATAAAATGTTTAAAACATTTTGTTTTTTAAATGGGTAAGTTATATTTTTGGAAAAGCACCTGTTTCTCACAAGTCACTTTATTTTGATGTGCCAACATGAGCAAAATTGTGTATACAAATATGGAACATCAAGAAATTTATTTCTTTAAAATAGAACAAAAAATAATAGTTTATTCCTTTGATACTATAGTTTTCACAGTAAGTTGGTAACATTTTCTCTGTTCCCAATCATTGGGCTTTAAAAGTTTTCTTGCAATTTTTAAGTATATTCAGTTATCCAAAGATACAGATATTCTCAGAGAGTTAATTAGGTAAGTGTAGCAAATACCATTTCTAAACATGTTTATGAGACAAATGATAAATTCTACTGTAAAGTTATGAACATGTGAGAAAAAAACAAACATTTCTTATTACAAATGTGTTACTATTACAGAAATTGTTTCCAAATTTTTCTCTAAGATGATTAAAAAAAGTGTTTCATATACTCACGTATACAAGACTTGGGGCTGTAACATCATTACCTCTATTCCCTCTATTCATGGTAATCAGATATAGAAATAGAATTTTCAAAATTATACAGAGGCTATATTTTTAAATTCTGTATATATGTATATATACTATGCATATTACAATAAATGATATACATAGATACCTAGCTAGTTTATGAATTTACCAATATAGCCTTCAAGAAAATAACTTTTAACATAAATATTCTCATGGGTTATGGTTTTATAGGAGAGGTTAACTTAGAGAACAACCATTGACTTAGCATTAGCATTTACAAAATAAACTTGTGGAGATCTCGTATTTATTTAATCTGCTCTATACACACACATATATTTATAGTCCTCATGGCTTCTTGACCTGTACCTACTACATATTATCTTGTATAATTTAGAAATTACTAAATTCTTTACAAATAAGTATTGTTCCCTGAAACTGGGGGTGCTTTAGCAGACACTGGAATGCATATACGTAGAGGGCTAACTAATAAACTTGAGGCCTTTTGTCTTTCTGTTGAACCAGAGCAGCTCTGCATATATGTGTTCTGTACATGCCAGCTCCATGTAATGCTTTGTTGCAAAAAGGCTTCTGTTGCTTACAAAATAACTTGGAAAACCATTGTCCTACAGATTTTTAAATTAAAAATATATTTAGGATTATTGAGACATTGAAGTTTTACATTTATATAACAGAACTACAGAACAAAAAGTGGGACCAGCAAGACATTTGGATTAACATTACTTTCCCAAAAGAAACAAGGTAAATAAATCTGCCTTGTATAATTTACCAGAAAGTTTAACATTTGAAGCAGTACTAAGTATTGGTTTTTACAAAATGCTGAGTTATTTTCAGTAATGCGCTGAGATTTACCATGGTGTATGTGTATATCAAAATAAAATACTCTGGTACAAAAGGGCCCTTTAATACAGAAGGTCTGGAGAAACACTACATAGAAAGAGAACTTTACACTTTATAGAACACTTTTCATTGGGACCCTGTTGATTCTGGAAGCTAAGAGATTATTGTATGCAATTTATACATGAGCAGATGTAGCACACTGACAAAAAAGTGATTTATACAGGATTGCAAAGTTAGCAGTAGGAGAAAGTCTCGTAGGTACAGTTCCACAAATCAGCCATGTATCATACAAGAAAGAACACCATCACTGTGTGGTGAAATGATGTGTTATAAATTTACTGTATTTGGAACTTGAAATGAAATCTAGACCTAACGAATGGAGCAATTCTTTAAAGCTAAAACCTCAGACGAGCTTGGCCAAAGCACTTGAATTTGCTTAACCAAGAAGTAATTGCCCTGTGTAGTTATAAGAAAAAAACTTCTGGTGCTTCAGGCTTTTGCAGACTACTAGGCAGTGTACTAGGCAGAATAATAATCCCCCAAAATGTTTATGTCCTAATATCCAGAAGCTGTGAAGATTTTACCTTTTACTTGGCAAATGTAACTCCTCAGATGTGAATCTTGAGATAGGGAGATTATTCTGGATTATCAGGCAGACACAATGTAGTCACAAGGGTTTTATAAAAGGGAGGCAGAAGGATCAAAGTTAGTAGTAGGATATGTAAATATGGCAGAGTTAGGAACAATATGATGTAAGGACTCAACTTTATCTTTGCTAGCTTTAAAAGTGGAGGAAGAGGATTATGAGCCAAAGAAACTTGGCAGTTTCTGGAAACTGGAAAATGCAAGGAAATGGGTTTGACCTGGAACCCAGAGAAAGAAATGCAGCTCTGCCATACCTCGATGTTAGCTCAGTGTGATCCATGTCAGATTTTTGTTTTTTACCTACAGAACAGTAAGATAATGTGTTAATGCCATATATGTGATAATTTGTTACAGAAACAATAGAAAATTTATGCACTTAACTTCTCAGAGCATGTTTTCCTTATAAATGAAGAGGCTTTAAAATTTATTCAAGACATATTTACTGAAAGTCTAAGATGTGCCAGGCTAAAGGACCTGGATTTAAAAAAAGATAGACTCTTTGCAGTCAGGACTAAATAATTTTTTCATATATATGAAATGGCTTATAGGTTCTTACAGTATTGTATTACTATAGGTACAGAAATGTTTATCTACATGCAGAATGTTAACAGAATGATTCTAGGTTTAAGAGAGAGAAATTCAAATTAGATGACACATTAAAATAAAGAATGATCAATATTGTATCTAACATTGATCATAATTTATCTCTGTCTGGAACAATATCCATGACATCTTTTGATTAGTTCCTGACTGATAGAAATTTTTATTTTAGATAGAAAATTGATAAGAAGCAGATAAAAGTATTTTATCTTGAATTTATTTCCACAGAGTTTCAACCTTTGTAGCTGAACTTATTTTTCTATTGGCAATTAGAAAACAGTGTTCCTATGGAATATGTTAAAGCCCCAGGAGTCAGAAACATTAGACTGATGAATATTTAATATTAATTAGTATTGTAAACTTGTATAGCAACTAAACATATTATTAATATTACTTAGTATTCTAAGCCAGTATATCAACCTACTAAACTTGGAAAAAAATATTGTAGAAAGTAAAAGACGAAATACCTATATTTTGATTTCTATCATAGTAACTAAATAGTGATGATAATGATGATGATGACGATGACGACAGCCATAGCAGTTTGCTTCATGACTTGTTCTATGACACATTATCTCAATCTTCGCAATGTTCTAAAGAAATAAACATCATTTCCACTTACAGTAGAAGAAAATAACAGCAGGATTAAGTATCATTCACAAAGTAGCACAGCTAGGAAGTG